>CM042319.1:17599435-18071935 GCA_023566125.1 Zingel zingel
GGCTCAGTGGGTGGTGGCTGTTAGTTCACACAGCCACTGACCTCCAGCTCTACTTCCTCCCACAGCCACGGCCCTCTTTGCTTTTCACTGCAGAGAAAGATGGGAGTACTAGAAGAAACTGGCCCCATCCCCCTTCACAGTTCATGCTTTAGAGTAGGGCTGTCCAGTTAATTTAATTTTCAATTGTGATTACGATCTCGGCTCCTAACGATAACAAAAATAATTGAGAAAAACAATTATTTTGCACATTACATTTTGAAAATAAACTCTTATTTTGTCTTGTGTTCTGAAAGAAAAAAAAAGTTCAAACAGGAAAAGTTTCACACTTTCACAAAGTGTTTTCCCTGTTGATTTATTTAACTGTTTTACAAGGTTTTTTTAATTTAATAATTGCAACATCTTTCCAAAAGTCAATGAGTAATTGTGTTAAATAATCATAATTTCAAAATTGACCAAAATAATCGTGATTATGATTTTTTTCCATAATTGCGCATCAGAGTCACTCTTGTCATGTTAGCCATTTTGCAGACTAGCTGCAATCTGTTACAATGACAAACATTACTGTATCTGCTGCTGCGTTATTCAGTTTTGCAGTGTTGAAAATTTGCCTGGACATACGGATGTACTGTAGGTCTATTGTGTTTTTGGGGAGGGGGAGGCACACAGATGAGACAGTGAAAATGCAGTGTCAGACACTGACAAACCAAGCTGCTGGATTTCCAGGCATGGCAGTGACAGTTCTTTAGGGAATGCAGGAGTCAGATGTCGCTGGCACTGCAGTCCACTAGTACCCAGAGCTCTTGAGTGTTTTGACAGGCAGCACAGGACCGCGAGCAACAGGGGGGAAGGAGATGTTCAGGCAAAGCTCAGGCAGGAATGAGGAATGAATCAGTATCAGTCACAGTAATGGTTGTATGTGAGGAATCTGGTTTTCTGCTACCGGACAATGAAAAAAAAAAAAAAAAAAAACAGTGTGTGGGACTTGTTACCACAGGATGCTCACCACTGTTTTAAGTGTCACTGTGTGACATCCCCATACCAGTCTATGGACAGCACTGAGTACTACTCTGCTGCAAGTGCAGACATTTTGCTGCAGCTGGTGGCAGAGTCTGATTATGTGCTCTACTAAACAGGAACTCTGGGTTATGTAGCAGGGTGGCTGTTTAGTGGCCAGCACTGGTAACACACTAGACTTGACAGTTCACACTGACTGTCCTCCATTTAAGACGCCATCTGGCTGACATCATTTAATAATGTGCACATCAGTGAACAGAATCAATTACAGAAATAAGTAATGCAGTAAAAATTTATATCAGCAAAATATCTAGATTTAAGAAAGCAAAGATTTGAACAGCGGAACATGTTTTCTACTGCTTGCATGACCAAGATGCCCATAATTCCTATAAGAGTACTGTGTATGTTTTTACCACTCTATCTGTGTTACTCCCCCCCACACCCCGCCTCTACCCTAACAGCTGCACCATGACTTCAGCTCATTCGCTCTTAAAAAGGATTGCTGGAAGGGGCAGATAATCAATATGGTAAAGGGTGAAAGACAAGGCATGTAGTGGGTGAAATACCATGAGGCACAGAGAGGTCAGCTCTGGCACGTGTCCCAGCTGCAGGAGACTAGAGGTGTTTTAGGGCACTGTATCACAACTAGATCAGGTGCTCGGTTGGAGAGACCGTGCAGCTGTGTAGAGATGATTTTCTCACGTTATGCTTTATTGACCAAACATTTTGGCTAGTTTGCCTTCATCAGAGGGATATCTCAGGTTGTTTCCAGGTTGCTTACCAGTGGTGGAAGAAGTATTCAGATCCTTTACTTACAGTGCACACTGTAAAAGTCCTGTTAGTTAAGTAAAAGTATGTAAGTGTAATCAGTAAAAGTAATCAATGCAGAAAAATCCTCACATTTTAGAAACTGAAAACGATCAAAACAGTTCTGTCAATCAACTAAGTGTTTAGTCATTTCTGCTGGACTTGTAGCCCTGTATATAGTTAGGTAGGTTAATTTGTAATAAAACATTGCTTTTTATAAACTACATGTGTTTTGTGTACAAAAATCTTAATTTGTAAAGTGACTAGAAATTTAAACTGTCAGATTAATTTAGTGGATTAAAAAGTACAATATTTCTCTCTGAAATGTAGTGGAGTAGAAGTAGAAAGTGGCATAAAAGAAAAGACTCAAGTAAAGTACAAGTAACTTAAGTACAGTACTTGAGTAAATGTACTTAGTTACAATCCACCACTGTTGCTTACTGCAGTCAGCTGATCAGTTATATGCCTTGCAGTTCACTGTTGATTAGGGTTGGGCATCGAGAACCAATTCCTACTTGGAATCGTTTCAGAAATTACGATTCCAGTAGAATCGTTTCTTTATTGGAATCGTTTAGAGGATTTGGTTTCAAATACGATCATCGCTTCCCAATTTAATATGCGCAAGTTTTGGTTTCCGAAGCGGCCAGGCTCTTGTTGT
Organism: Zingel zingel; assembly: GCA_023566125.1. NCBI lineage: Eukaryota > Metazoa > Chordata > Actinopteri > Perciformes > Percidae > Zingel > Zingel zingel. The sequence continues at coordinate 17,601,915 of CM042319.1, forward strand.
GTTGCAGCATTGGAGCTCGGTAAGTCGCTCTAGTCCGGCTTTATTTTACATTGAAAAAGCTGTAAAACTGCAACCCACCATTGACTCAAAATAAAACGTTCCTCTTATTTGTGAAAATAGGTACGTAACCCGTTTCAACTCCACCCCTCAAAGAATCGGAATCGAGAATCGATAAGAACCGGAATCGAAAGGAAGAATCGGAATTGAAATCAGAATCGTCAAAATCCAAACGATGCCCAACCCTACTGTTGATACTCAACCCGTTCTCACTCCGAACTCATAAAATACAGACGTTTGGACAGTGGCTGTCAGCGCAAAAAGCGTCCTTCAGCGTGTTTGTAGAGCGCACCAGGGAGAGCAGCAGCTATATGGGGTATGAAGATGACGTACCACTAAGAGCAACTATGGTAGTGAGTATTATGAAAGCCCGAAAATCCGCATAGGGAGGTTGGTTGGGGTGGTGGATGGGTCAAACAACACAGGACTTTCACCCAGGAGACCGGGGAGCGTGTCCCTGGTGTCACGTTTCCTAAACCCAACCATCGCTTTTTTCTTTTACTAAACCCAACCGTCCCGTTCTTCTGTTTTCCTGAACCCAACCGTCCCATTCTTCCTGCGTGTCATGGAAACGTAAACCCACCCACGACCTTTTCCTTAACCTAACTGCGTCAAAAGTGACGCCAATAGTCCCGACCAAGGGCGTTTAGATAAAGCACGTTTAGATATGACGCTAAAGGAGACTTTTATCGTCAATAACAATGCCAAAGGTCCTGACCAAGCGTCCGTATTTTACGCGATGGGAGTGAGAATCTGTCTAAATATACACAACAACCAATACCATCATTTTTAAAATGGTTTTAAGATAGTTTTACTAAAATACAATGTTTACTTTTAGTGGATACAGAAATTCACAAGGGGAATATAAATTATTATGAAAACAAAACCTACAATATTACAGCCAACCTTTTGCTGCTGCTTTGTATTGAAAAATTAACACAACAATTTTTTTACTTGTTGCAATAATTAGCCAAACTTGTATTTTGCTTGCTTCCATGAAACTCACACTGCTCTGTATTCTCAAAGCTAGAAAGTGATCAAATCTTATCAGAAAAAAATCATAAAGTATATAAAGTGGATGGCTTTCGAAAATAAAAATTGTCAAATAAATGTTCAGTTTCATTTTGTAATCATTTTTATTTCAAATATTCACACTCGCCCACTACAAAAACGAAAACTGAAATATGTCCTCCCTGAAAACTATAGCATCGTATGTTCCCTTCAGTGTTAAAAAACAGCACCTATGTGCAAAAATTCAAGGATTTTGCAACACCTGGGTGAGATGAGGTAGATTTTATTTTTCACTGAAAATACTGCTGTGTAGAAAAGTTTTGACTCCCCTGGTACAACTGTACTGCATATACAATGTTTCACTTAGGCTCCCATCCTCATAAAGGAAATGGCCGTGACTGGTGAGTCTCAACATCATATTTGACAAGAATGAGCTGTCTTGGCTGAGAGAATAACTTAAGAAGTGAAGCATACAGAAGCAAAGAGCAGGAGAGAGACATCAGCCCTCTCTTCTATTTCCTTGTGTCAGCTAATATAAATCTCTCATTCATTATTGATGTGAGAGAGCCATGAATGCCTCTGCTTTTCATACTCCAAGGCAAAAACTAGGCTAACAGATGTCGGGCATCTTTGCCCGGAGCTGATATTGTCCAATGCAGGCAGTTTTCAAACCTTTTAAAGAAATTACATTACCATTGTTTTTGTCTCAATGTGCCAAAACAGTTTGGGATGGCTCATTGAAGTTAAAGTTTTTCCTCATTACTGTGAATGTCTTTCATTGACTTTATTTTTTACTGCCCTCTCTCAGCTCGACTGTTTCAGAGAGTTTAATAATTTTCATTCTGCTGAATTCCAAAATCTCAACACTTTCAAAAAGACCTCTCCACAAACAATGGTCCATCTATGGTGTTGGCAGCATGGCTCCTATGACGGATTCAGTTCCTTTTTTATCTATTCATGTGTGCTGCCATGCTGCTATGATTGCAAACTGGAGCTCTAATTAGCCTTTTTATGCCCTGCTGTAAACCATTTATCACCATTACCAATCTGAATGAGCACCTTTGGATGGCATGGTCACATTTGTTTCAACCTACATTCTAGACCTACAGTCTAGCTTATATCTGTCATTTATATCCTGCTATACCTCACCATTAGAAAACTGACGGCAATATGTGTATGGTGTCACATGCATTTGAAAACATTGCTCTATAGTGATACTAGCAGTCAGGGTTGTACAGTATTAAAGGGTTTCTTGGATTTCCCATCTGTTATGGTTAGATAAATTATGCTGGGAGTTGTAGGTGACCTTTGATCCTGACCCATGGCCATCGCAAAGCATTTCTCTGACCTCATTGACCTGCTTCTCTGTTTTTATTAATAGTTGGACAACCTGGATGAGCAGGCTGCACAGATCAGAAGAGAACTTGACGGTCGTCTTCAGATGGCGGACCAGATTGCCAGGGTGAGTCAGACTCTGCGGGGGACTCTTGAATATGCTTTGTTATATAGTTAATGTCACTACGATGGTGTAACTTGTGTAAATATCACAGTGGGAGCTTCCACCCACAGGTGAAAAGATCATACAATTTCAAAGAATGTACATTGACAAATTTTACTATATTTATTTCATATCCCCTACACTAATCTTGCTTTTATGTTTTCAGCATTTTGGAAACTCCAACATTTACATTACAACATTACACTCATTGTTAATTGTCATCAAGACTATGATTGTTTGCTGAGCCTTCTCTGTTTTGTCAATAGGGTGGCAAGTTCCCCAAATTTGTGTCTAAAGAGATGGAGGCCATGTTCATCGAGGAGCTCAAGTCCTCTGTGAATCAGCTGATGGCCAATCTGGAGAGCATGCCCGTGTCCAAGGGAGGGGAGTTCAAACTCCAGAAGATGAAACGTGGACACAATACCTCCATCATCGACATGGGCCAGGAGGACGAGAACACGCTGTCCAAGTCTGATGTGGTTCTGTCCTTTACTTTAGAGGTACAGTGCATTAGGAATGAGGCTAGATATAATGAAATGTATGTGATAACTCACAAAGTTTTGATCATTTTGACATATGTCTCAGGATTTACAACCATAGCCAAATGGAGCGAACATTATTTCATTAGAATATAAACTCAATGAAAAACGAAAAACTATATCTGCCTAAACCAGATCTCATAAATCAGAGCTTTCGACGACTACTTGTCTGCTCAAGGCTAAGTATAGAAACAGACCTGGTTAGTGGGTTTAACAGACGCTATGTGACGAACAGACTGACACGCACACATGCATGCACGCGCACACACACACACACACACACACACACACACACACACACACACACACACACACACACAGACACGCACACGCACACACAAACAAACACACAAACCCTTTTACCTGCTCCTCAATGGGGTACGTGACTCATCTTGTTATCAGCTTGTCTGAGATGAGCTATCACCACAGATCAGGGAGCAATCGCACCTCATTCCTTATGATGCAGTGCTATTTCAGTGAGTAAGTAATAAGTAAGTACATAATGTGCAAAGAATGTGACACTGGTTTTGTCTGTTCCATCACACGGAAGTGGGCACACCTTTATGGAATTTGAATGCTGAAATGACTTGCACAATAGCAGCAATTAGCTGTTTGAAATCCCTCAGTAACTAACTGGGAAATCTTTAGATAATCTAGTTAAAATCATCTGAAATACAGTCCTTTAGCAACTTTGATTCCTGTGACTAAAAACATGGAAATATTGGTATTATCATGATGTTGAGTGATTATTTGTTTACAATACTTTAGAGAGTTAATCATTGACAGGCTATTTCTATCATGTTATAAATGCAGCAGTCTTATTGATTATTTTGAACATTTCTCCTTTAACTCATTCTTTCAATAGTCATTATTTAGATAGACTTCCATTTACATAGATGTATGTAAATTACATTCATGTTTTTAAGTACAGAGGCCAACCTAGCGTGCTGAACTGATAAACGATATATAAACAGTGACAATCAAACAAAATATATTGGCTATAATTGTGGATGTATTCTCCTGAGCACTTCTGCTTTTGGTTGTCCCACTAGGAAATTACAGCTACAATATAATAGTTACCCCTGGCACTGTTAGTCCTATATTGTATTTACTGAGCCATTAAATACAACATATATGACTATGCTCATAGGCAGTTTCAGTGATAGAGAGTTTTAGAGTACTTTACAGGAAGGATGGCTGTAATCTTTATGGGCTGTTCCAGTAGAAAATCTACTAAATCTGCATTTTAGTAATACGAGAGTCCTGGCTATAAGCGTAAGTAGTGATTTATCTATAAAATTCGAAGGGTTTGCCGCCTTCACTTTTGTTGTTGACTTTTTGCTCAATGACCTGTTTCAAGAGATGAATCACTCTCGTCTACAACCTTCACTGAGGTGTCTATGCTTCCTAGGTGGTGATCATGGAAGTGCAGGGGCTGAAGTCTCTGGCTCCAAACAGGATTGTCTACTGCACCATGGAGGTGGAAGGAGGCGAGAAACTCCAGACCGACCAAGCAGAAGCATCCAAGCCCACGTAAGGGCCCAAGCATGCATGTGCACACATTCATGCACATTTGTTTTCATAAAACGTATCAAAATCAAGTGCATCAGCTGTCTACTATTGATTGATTAGTCACTGCAGTTTTATATAGATGAGCCAACAACTGTTTTGAGTGTGGTTATTAAAAGTCCCATGACATGCTGCTTTTTGAATGCTTTTATATAGGCCTTAGTGGTCCCCTAATACTGTATCTGAAGTCTCTTTCCCGAAATTCAGCCTTGGTGCAGAATTACAGCCACTAGAGCCAGTCCCACAATGAGCTTTCCTTAGTATGTGCCTTTTCTGTGTCTGTAGCTTTAAATGCTATGAGGGGGAGGATGGGGGTGTGGCCTTGACCAACTGCCACATTGCTTGTTTGCAAGCCATGATGTCTCTCTCTTTCTCATGGGTGGGACAAATTCTCTGGGCGGGCAAAGCAGAGAAAGGGGAGGTAACTTTTCTCCTTATGACCTCATAAGGAGGAGATTCCAGATCGGCCCATTTGAGCTTTCATTTTCTCACAGGCAGAGCAGGATACCCAGGGCTCGGTTTACACCTATCGCCATTTCTAGCATATTAATGTTAAAAAACCTCATAAAGTGACTTTTCATGCCATAGGACCTTTAAATTTAGAGTCACTAGGAAAAACAAAACAAAAACAATCACCCAAATGTATCCATGTCTATGTATGATGGTGATAATATCCATTTATGTTTGGTTTGGCCATGATTTAACAGTTTTGAATAGAAATTCTGTTCAGACATCAATGCTATTGATTTTACAAATAGGATCTTTAAAAGATGAAAGGGACAATATTACTGGGTATTGCCATCAGCTGAACTTTAGCGCCCGGTATCAGGTATGAGGTATTCAGACACATTTGAAAGTGAATGTAAACAGGTTTGCAATCTCAGTATAAAAAAAGGTCCTTAAAAGGTCACATTTGCTGTATCATAATTATTTTGTGTGCAGGCAAAGTCTGACCTTGATTGTATCAGAACATATTTGCTATATATTTTTTTACATGTCACACATGTACTTATCCACATCCAGTGATTCCACTACTAGCAGTAACTTACAAACTCTTTTTAATTTAGTACATCCAAAAAGAAAATGCAATTTAAATTATATTAATTATCTTTCCAATAACTAAAGAGATTCTGCCCCATTCTATTATTGATCTGCACCATTCTTTTATTGATCTTTGGTGCATCCTGTGAATTTCATTAGATGCCCTGAGTGAAATCCACTTGCTAGAAAATAGAGCAAACCTATGTTGCCAAACTGCATCTTAGTGGGTTCTTTGTTGTTCTTTTACTTCCAGTGCTCTGCCGATGCGTCATTCACTCTTGACTTTGCACTTTGCATTTTGAGACACTGCATTTAAAAAGAAATGGGACTGTGCAGTTGAGCAAAACTTCAATTTACTCCTTTTTTCTTTAAAATGTATCAATTATTTGGTCCAGAGTTCTTGTAGTTACACCTTTACTTGAACCTGCGCTCACTGAAATGTAGGTTTAATGAAAATTTGGTTTGACCTATCCTAAACACTTCTACCTCACTTATTGTTATTCTAAACCACATTCAAAACAATTATGGTGTCCTGGTGAAGGTGAATATAGATTCTTATATATATATACCTTTCTTTTGCTATCTAATTAACCAGTATTGCACAGCGCAAGATACAAGAGAAAAGGTCCATGAAACATTCATGCAAATATGAGCTATTTTAAGGCCCACAAGTCTTCCTCTGATCTCCCTAATTCAAGAGCCATTTTATGAAGAGAGTATAAGAGAGATGGAGGGACATGAATGAGAGAGGTGATTAGAGGAGAACAAGGCGATGGCAGTGTATGTGTGTGTGTGTGTGTGCGCGCGCGTGCGTGGGTATGTATGTACTGTACACAAAAAAAAAGCACAGGGAAAAACACATGAAGTACATATATTAATGTACTACTGCAGGTTTTGCATACAGTTATTGCTTTGTTCGGTAATTGTGTGCTCAGGCTGGCATTCAAATTACTGTTGTGATCTTACACTATACTTTGATAAATTAAGTAAGAGGTTGATATTCTTAATATTGCCACAATGATACTTTTCTGTTACTGTCTTGTAATTCTGCAATTCATTTATTTTTCACTTGACCCACTTGAGCACACAGAGTTATGTATATTTTATGAGATGTACGAGCACAGCACTGTCACATCTATTAATAGACCTTAGATTGATCCACAAGGTCACCTTCATGCCAGCACAATGCTTCCATCTGAAATCAACACAGCTCACCACTACTACCTCACCGCCAGTCAGCAGCTTCTCTGCTCTGCGCACGCTGGGGCCGCAGTGTCTTCGTGTACAATTACTTGCAATTCATTAGGAATGTTAGAAATGGTTACATAGAAACCAGCTTTCCAAAGTTGGAAATTGACACCCTGTCCTATATACCCTGCTACAGAGAGAGAATTCAGGCAGCATAACATGTTGGCAGCCCCAGATCGCAGAGAGAAGAAACAAAAGCCCATGCAGTATATGTTGTGCAAAACTATTACAATAAACTGCATTTTCACTGTTTTTTGTTTTGTTTAATCCGTTTGGGCTTCTCATGGAGGCGAGGCTGGTGATGAGGTTTAGTCATTATTGGTGGTTTACTCGTAAAGGATTTTTTCGAGTATCTTAAGACAATATTCACATGCCTAAATGTACATTGAAAGCATTGTTGGTTGCTTTAATCATTTCTTTCTGTCCATACTTGCCACAACATGATCCCTTCTTTTAAATGGAATTTCAATGGAAGAGATAGGGGGGCATACATTAAAATTGCTTTGACATGGGCATGTAAGTTAAAGCAGACTTGAAAATATTTGAACATATACACTTAATTACAGTGTTGGGGTCAGATATTGAACTTCTTCCTTTCTGTGTGGAGTTCGGGTCTCCCAATGTTTCTTTCCCAGGTATAAAGACATAGAGGTCAGCTAGACTGGAGACTCCTAACTGGCTCTCAGTGTGACTATGCGCTTGACCGTGTTCCATGTAGGGTGGTATGGGAAACTAAACTATAACTTTTATTATTATTGTTTTAGTCTTTAATCTGCTTTGGTATGTTATTAAAGTGCTCATATTATGCTTTTTGGCTTTTTCCCTTCCCTTTATTGTGTTATATTTGTTTTGTTGTGCATGTAATAGGTTTACAAAGTGAAAAAGCCCAGAGTCCACCCCAAAGGGAGTTACCATCTCCCACAGAAAACACAAACTGCTTGAAACAGCTCTATTGTAGTCCATCCCTTACTTCCGGTGCAAACGAGCGTCATTTTGCGTCACTTTAAAACACACATTGTAATTCTCACCTAGCTGCTTGTGTGACACGCCCTCATTTTAAGCTAGTTAGAGTGTTCAGATAGTTGTATCGCCATGTCCAGGAGACAATGCAGAATTAAAGCGTTACGTATGAAAGATTAATTTGTTAACATTTAAATTATTTACCATTCTGAAACATCTTACTGCAGTCTAGGTTGCGAAGCTGGTTCGGGTTGTTCTGCTTGTGTTTCGGGGTCAGACTCAAGTTTCAAACGTGTGGCTGAGCCAAAGCCACTGTTACTGGCTGAGGCAAGTTTGTTTTGGATCACACTAGCTTGCTTGTCAGGACCCGCCCTACTCTGCTTCTGACTGGCTAGTAGTCCTTACCTAGATACTGTGCATGTGCGACTCCCAACTAAGATGGTATAGAAGTGAGATGCCTCACTCTTTAGCTAAAACAGAGAGCTCAACACACAGGGTGAAAAGAGGAGCTGCAGCAATGTGCAGTACACCAAAAATATGGTGTTTTTTGAAAATTAAACCATGTAAACCTATTCTGGTACAACCTCTAAATATAATTTTTAAACTGAAAATAAGCATAATATGAGGTCTTTAATATGTTTAACTTATCTCTGTGTTTACAGTAAAAGACTGTACAAATATTTTGTCCTGCTTTTGAGACATGCCTGTGATAAGGTTTTAAATAAATACAATACACTTGACAGCAGAAGTTAATTTTAGCCAGTTGGTGGCATCTCTCTGCTGCTCTCGGTTTCAGAACCACGAAAGAATGTTGGCTAATAAGATGGGTGTTTTGTTATATAAAAATCTTGCCAAGTGCTTTGTGATGTCTGGTATTTAAATAGCAGGAATGCATTTAGAACAAGTGACAAGAAGACGGAGGAATAAAGTGTGTGTATGTTATCTTCTGTGGTTTTATCCTGACTTTGACATACTGTAGATCTGTGTGACTCTGCAGTACTCTATCCATCCATCTTCGTCTGCTTATCCATTATCGGGTTGCGGGGGGAGCAGCTCCAGCAGGGGACCCCAAACTTCCCTTTCCCGAGCCACATTAACCGAGGCGTTCCCAGGCCAGGTTGGAGATATAATCCCTCCACCCAGTCCTGGGTCTTCCCCGAGGCCTCCTCCCAGCTGGACATCCCTGGAACACCTCCCTAGGGAGGCACCCAGGGGGCATCCTTACCAGATGCCCGAACCACCTCAACTGGCTCCTTTCGACGCAAAGGAGCAGCGGCTCTACTCAGAGCTCCTCACGGATGACTGTGCTTCTCACCCTATCTCTAAGGGAGACGCCAGCCACCCTCCTGAGGAAACCAATTTTGGCCGCTTGTACCCTGGAGCTTGTTCTTTCGGTCATTCATGAACATAGGTGAGGGTAGGAATGAAAACTGACCGGTTGATCGAGAGGTTTGCCTTCTGGCTCAGCGCTCTTTTCGTCACAACGGTGCGATAAATTGAATGTAATACCGCACCCGCTGCGACCAATCTCCCGCTCCATTGTCTCACTCACGAACAAGACCCCAAGGTTTAAACTCCTTCACTTGGGGTAAGGACTCATTCCCTACCTGGAGAAGGCACTCCACCGGTTTCCTACTGAGAGCCATGGCCTCACATTTACATGTGCTGATCCTAATCCCAGCCGCTTCACATTTGGCTGCGAACCGATTCAGTGAGTGCTGAAGGTCACAGGCCAATGATGCCATCAGGACAACATCATCTGCAAAAGCAGCGATGAGATCTCCAGCCCACCGAACTGCAACCCCTCTCCACCCCGACTACGCCTCGATATCCTGTCCATAAATACTACAAACAGGATTGATGACAAAGCGCAGCCCTGGCGGAAGCTAACCCTCACCTGAAACGAGTCCGACTTACTGCTGAGAACCCGGACACAGCTCTCGCTTTGGTCGTACAGAGATTGGATGGCCCTGAGAAGGGACCCCCTCACCCTATACTCCAGCAGCACCTCCCACAGTATCTCCCGGGGGACCCAGTCATACGCCTTCTCCAGATCCACAAAGCACATGTAGACTGGTTGGGCATACTCCCAGGCTCCCTCCAGGATCCTTGCGAGAGTAAAGATCTGGTCCGTTGTTCCACGACCAGGACGGAATCCTCATTGTTCCTCTTCAACCCAAGGTTCGACTATCGGCCGAACCCTCCTTTCCAGCACCTTGGAGTAGACTTTACCGGGGAGGCTGAGAAGTGTGATACCCCTGTAATTGGCAAATAGGGGAACCACCACCCCGGTCTGCCACTCCTTAGGCACCGTCCCAGACTTCCACGTAATGTTGAAGAGGCGTGTCAACCAAGACAACCCCTCCACACCCAGAGCTTTAAGCATTTCTGGACGGGTCTCATCAATCCCTGGGGCTTTGCCACTGTGGAGTTGTTTAACTACCTCAGCGACTTCCACCAGGGAAATTGACGATAATCCCCCATCATCCTCCAGTTCTGCCTCTACCATATATTAATTAAGAGTTCTTCAAAGTGCTCCTTCCACCGCTCTATTACCTCCTCAGTTGAGGTCAACAGTGTCCCATCCTTACTGTACACAGCTTGGATTGTTCCCCGCTTCCCCCTCCTAAGGTGGCGAATGGTTTTCCAGAAGCACCTTGTTGCCGACCGAAAGTCCTTCTCCATGTTTTCTCCAAACTTCTCTCACACCCGCTGCTTTGCCTCTTTCACAGCAGAGGCTGTAGCCCTTCGGGCCCTTCGGTACCTTGCAACTGCCTCTGGAGTCCTCTGGGATAACATATCCCGGAAAGACTCCTTCTTCAGTCAGACGGCTTCCCTGACCACCGGTGTCCACCACGGTGTTCGAGGGTTACCGCCCCTTGAGGCACCCAAGACCCTAAGACCACAGCTCCCCGCCGCTGCTTCAGCAATGGAAACTTTGAACATTGTCCACTCAGGTTCAATGCCCCCAGCCTTCACAGGGATGAACGAAAAGCTCCGCTGGAGGTGTGAGTTGAAAGTCTGTCGGACAGGGGCCTCTTCCAGACGTTCCCAATTTATCCACACTGCGCGTTGACGTCCCCCACTGGAGCCCCATACAGGACTCCATTCAAGGTCTCCAAGAAGGCAGAATACTCCGAACTCTTGTTTGGTGCATATGCACAAAAAACAGTCAGAGTTTTCCCCCCCCACAACCCGCAGCCGTAGGGAGGCGACCCTCTCGTCCACTGGGGTAAACCCAAACGTAGCGGCGCTCAGCCGGGGACTTGTGAGTATCTCCACACCGGCCCGGCGCCTCACACCCTGGGCAACTCCGGAGAAGAAAAGAGTCCAACCCCTATCCAGGAGGATGGTTCCAGAACCGACACTGTGCGTAGAGGTAAGCCCCACCAGATCCAACTGGTAGCACTCCACCTCCCGCACAAGTTCTGGCTCCTTCCCCCACAGAGAGGTGACGTTCCATGTCCCCAGAGCCAGCCTCTGCCGCCCGGGTCTGGTCCGTCGAGGCCCCTGACCTTCACCGCCACCCATGTGGCAGCGCACCCGACCCCAGCGGTTCCTCCCACAGGTGATGGGCCCGTGGGATGGAATGAGAGGTGCCACGTAGCTTAGCCTGGCTCCAGACGGGGGCCCCGGGCTTCCTCCGGGCAAGGTCACTCTATCTCTGTGTGTGTGTGTGTGTAAACAATCTAATTTTGTTAAAGCTATAGTGCGCAACTATGGCCATAGCCAAATTAGTTGATACAAAGCTAATTAAGCCTATCAGCTCAACAAAACTCTCTCTGTATTTCTCAGTATGGCTTCGTTTACAAAATGGTTCAATCCGGCAACATTCGCGCGCTGAAGCTCGAGTGAAAAAATGACCTCTTCTGAAGAGTCCATCATGTTTTTTTAAACCTTCCGTGTCCTCCTTGGCTACAAGCAACTGCGTGGAGGAGGGGTGGGGTTGTTGCGCATTCACCGAAAGTTTGCATCATGTGGACGCAATGACAGTGTTGTTGTCATTACTTGGAATTCGTCAGACAGAAACTATGCACTATAGCTTTAAGTTTCGCCTCTGTATACTGCACTCCTTGTGGTCCTAAAACTGTCAACTCCTAGTTCAAGGCTGTGTTGAAGTGAAGACATAGGAGGATCTCCAAACTGATTTTGTCTCTTTGATTGCTGTATAATTTGTTTATATGTTATTGTTTACTGATTTTATTCAATGTGAGTTAAGTTGTAAAATGTTGAAAAAGAAGTGAAGTCTTTTTTCCGCACTTTTATTGACAAGTAAAAGTGATTCAATGATTGCTCAAGATGAAGTCATTGTGTGGGATCACTAAGCTACCATGCTGTCATGGAAGCTAACCTCTGGAGTGTCTTTTGTTGTGTCTTTCAGCTGGGGGACCCAAGGGGACTTCACCACCACACACCCTCTACCTGCTGTCAAGGTGAAACTGTTTACAGAGAGCACAGGGGTGCTGGCACTGGAGGACAAAGAACTGGGCAGGGTAACACTTCTATTTGTTTTATTTTTACCAACACAGAAATGCTCTGATTTCAACACATCCACAAATCCTGTAATCAGGACTTGCTTGTTGCATAAATGAACACCAAACTAACAAATACATAAACGATCAGTCCGTAACTCTGTGACATTCCGATTTCAACGGAGCCTCCAGTGTACCGACACTTGAATGTGATTCAGACATGACCTTTTGATTGTTTTGCAAGTTAAACATGAGGTTATCAAAACTAGACCATGTTTTTGCACAAACAAAAGCGCAGCTCTGGACATGATGCAATTTTATTTGAGCATTTTTGCAGTACTGGAATAGGGAACAACACACTCATTTTAGTACTTTTACATTACACTTGTGTTTAAATGATTGGACTAAATTGCCACAGTTCTTCTCTCATAAGATAAAACAAAACAAAAAACTTTTCCCATTTTTAACACCAGATTTCCAATCTTTAATCCTTAATGACTCAAATGTAGAGAGAATAGACACATTTATCAGTTCTCCACCCTGCACTTTCCTGAGCTGTAAATGTGTGAGGTTACTGTGATAAATGGTTAAGGATAGTGGTGTTGCTGGTTTGCGTTTAGGCAGTAACGCCTCAGACATCCCTGTACTGGCGGTGACCTTGGCTGTGACAAGGCTCTTTGATCTCCCGCTGCAGCAGAGTTGGCAGGAACGCAGGCTTCCTCAAAGCTCTTTAACTCAGCAATGAGATATTAGGCCTCCTCTTCGAGGAGGCAGAGCAAAGCGCTGTTCTATTTCTCTAACCTGACTCACTTTATTCTTTCAAAAAATATGAAACACAATCACACATAATCACCAGTCCTTACAAACAAACTGATTGGTGCTGCTGAATGTTGCACAGGATGAGATCAAAGATTTACCTCCTGGATATAAACGCTGATAATTATGGAGTCTTACTTTCTGCTCTCTTTTTTGTTTTGAATGCAGGTTGTCCTCCACCCAACTCCAAACAGTCCCAAGCAGTCAGAGCTCCATAAGATGACCGTGACCAAGGCCTGCCCCGACCAAGATCTGAGGATCAAACTGGCCATACGTATGGACAAACCACAGAACATGAAACACTGCGGGTAAGAGATGCGCTCCCAAGTAAGCCATGTAGTGACGTCCCTGTGTGCCTTTCATTTTCCATGTTTTTCTCATAGAACTCCATCCCTCTCAGCTCCTTGGCCTCATTTCTAGTCACGTACCATGGAAAAATACTGTGAAGTGCACTACTCCCCCTGGTGGATGTCAGTGTGTAGTTTAGATTAATTTTTTATTAGAAGTTGCCAAAAATAAACTCAAAATATTGAAGACACTAATTATTTTTCCTCTATGAAACCATTTGTTATATCAAATATAATTGTTACTGTTTGTTAACTGTTTCTGGACACCAATCAGTGTTTGTTTTCGTTATGACGTGTACTGGGTTTTGTCTCCTTGTGTGTGGACAATGTTTTGACAGGTATCTGTGGGCTTTTGGAAAGAATGTTTGGAAGCGCTGGAAGAAGCGTTTCTTTGTCCTTGTGCAGGTGGGCTATAGTAAAAATGTACAGTGTTGAGGTCATTTCTGTTGATGTTTTGAGCCCATTATTGAGTTTTTATTTTTTTATTTCTTACTACTGAGTCACAATATTGAGTGCATAAAATGTATATGTGCAAGCACTGCCTGTATTGGTTTAGTTTAGATTACAGTGATATGCAAGAAAAGAGGACATGAATTTTGTTATTACAATAATTGACTGTTACATAAAATTTAATTACTCAAGGACAGTACAGAATTCAATAACTTAGCTCTTCCGTGGCTGGGTGAATTGATCGCTCATCCTTTGTGTTGTAGGTGAGTCAGTATACGTTTGCCATGTGCAGCTACAGAGAGAAAAAGTCAGAGCCGCAAGAGCTTCTCCAGCTGGACGGGTATACTGTGGACTACAGTGACCCCCAGCCAGGTGAGACGGCACACCTGTACATGGTGTAACTATACTGTCACGTACACATACACTGTAAAACACTAATTACTTATTCTTTAACGTCCCGTTGTTTCAGGCTTGGATGGTGGCAGGGCTTTCTTCAATGCAGTGAAAGAAGGCGACACTGTAATCTTTGCAAGTGATGATGAGCAGGACCGCATCCTGTGGGTCCAGGCCATGTATCGTGCCACTGGCCAGTCCCACAAGCCCGTCCCTCCCACTCAGGTCCAGAAACTCAACTCCAAAGGGGGTGCCTCAGCCCAAATGGATGCTCCCATTTCTCAGTTCTGTAAGTAGCCCAAAACACAACACGGTCTCATAAGCAGAAAGCAATTTTCATCCACAATGCAGTGAAAGCTCTAACCCATAACTGTCTCACGCCATGCGCTCCACACTGCAGTCACAAAACGTGCTGGTAGAACTAACACACAAGCACACACACACATGCCTTGGTCTCTCACAGATCCCTCCAGCATTGATAGACTTCCACTCATTGTCACCACTCCCACAGTGTTTAAAGGTGCAATTTCATGCTATTCCATAAGTCTGTTCACAAGGAACAACCAACCAGAAAAAGACTTATATGGCGTGCAAACTTTGTATGAAAACTAAATAGGTCACTACACATCCGTTTTGAACATTCAAGCCTGCTGGGGTTGAATCCAGATTGACAGTTCCAGGGAGTGATGCTCTTGTTCGAACCGTAGGGCTGCTTTAATCCAGTCGTATCTCTAGAGGGCAATCGTAAAGGCAACTGTGGTTTCCCAGATGGTTCCCTTGTCATTGAATGACGGCCAAGCCAGACAACATGTCTTAAGTTTTAACCAATCTGTCACTGTACTTGCACCTTTAAGCAGCCCACAGGTCAGGTAGCAAAGTGAAGGTAAGACTGTCTACAGTAGTGTGGCATCTGTACCAACTTCTGTTGTAACCGTTTCTTGTCCTCCGTCAATAAAAAAGGGAAAAATACATTTTGTAAGTATCACCACAAATTCTGCCAGCAACATTTCTTTTCCCACGTTCTGTATATATACTCAAATTGGTTTTGACCTTTGCTGTCAGTCATTTTCTAATTTTAGAGAAATTAGCGTATCTTTGCCCATAACAACACTAACGTAGACCTTTCGGAACTTAATGTCACATACTTTTTCACAATCCAAAATAATAGATCCTGCTATTCAGAAAAAAAAATCAAGACTTTGTGTGTGCATCTTTTGACTCCATAGTTTAAGAATGATTTATTTTTCAACTTTAATGAAGATTTTTATTTTTCTGAGATTAATTGTAGAAAGTAAAAAAAATTGATACCTAGGGATATAAGCATTAATAATAATAATAATAATAATAATAATAATAATAATAATAATAATAATAATAATAATAATAATAATAATAATAACAATAATATTAACTATAATAGTATTATAGATAATAATATAATATTTTTTAAAAGCCCCAAGTTTATTTCACACTCTGTGAATCTTTGGAGTAAAACTATAAATACATGAATTGGATAAGTTACTCAGAATCCTATCACATAAATTCTATGTTGTTTCTCCATTGGTTTCTTTGTCCAGTATGTGATTGTTCTTGTGGTTAGTTGACTCCTCTGATGCCAACTGTTGCCATTCAAAGCCACCTCACAGTGGCACAGACCTCCTACCCCCTCCCTGAAACATTGTGGTACACCATGCGTACATGTTTCACTCCCTGGTGGTCTTGAATGGCACTGGGACCATAACATACACAGCCCTCCTGACTCTGCTGCAGTGGACCGATCGTAAACAAGAGTCCTATGAAGGTTCTGAGTGTTCTGCAAACATTTTATATAGTTTTTTCTTCCCCAATCAACTGGTTTCATACTAGAAATTGGTTTAGTGCACATCACATACGTAGCTATTCTTATAAATGTGGACAGGCTTATTGTGTTGGACTTTCTGTATAAAAGACATCGTATAAAAGATATCGTAGATAGCTTAAAGGAGTACTCCAGCAATTTAGTGTTGCACTTCCATAATGTAATAAAGGATGTGTGAGAAATATATCCAGTAACTACCTGAAGCTGGCATTAAAACAGATCATTTGATGAGCTTCTACGGGGTCTTTGTTATTATCATACAGTATATTGGTTCCCAAATAGATTTATATTGTGATGTTCGCATATTTATATCAGATTATCAAAAACATTTTTTACTTACTCCATTTTCACACAACAGACAAACTTCACACTGACCTAATTAAAAAAAAAAAAAGAAAGAAAAGAAACTAGTAAACTACAGTCCATTTTAAAATACAACGCTCCAGATGGGATTTAGATTACAGCAGGACCAGCGGGTTAGCAGAGAAGCAGTAGGTGATTGCAGCAGTAATTCTTACCAGGGTTGCGTGGGTGAAATATTACCCACATACAGGGTCCAAATGGGATTAAAATCACTGACCAGTGCAGGTAATTTTAAAATCACCCCACCTCTCTGAGAGAAATGTATCCAGTCTGAATGGGGCTCAATGCTTAACAATGCTCCCCCAGAGCTGTAAAAGACATTGTACCGTTTTACAGGTAGAGTAGTACTTAACATGACGAGAAGATCTTTGCTTAAAATCGGTGGAGTGCTCCTTTAAAGCATGTTTTAATTTACTGCTAAAATTGTGACATGTTTTCTCACTGTTACAAACGCTTTGACCAATAGTGTCACCACTTGATTTATTTCAACCTTTCCAGGACCTTCATAGTCTTTTTTTCCTCATAAAAAAGACACAGGCATTCTTTGCACATAAAACTGACTGAGTTTGGTATGTATATGTGTTTGTCAATGTCCCTTTTAAAAGTAAGCCTTCTGTTTGATCTGCAGTAATACATAGTGACAGTACTTAACGTGTAGCTCTTGACTCCTTAAGTACTTGTCCAGAATCCAAAATAAATAAACTGCAGCAGAGTGATGAGGATCGTAAATTTTCTCTTCCTCCCTCTGTCTCTCTGTCTCTCTCTGTCTTCTTCTTTCTCTCTCTAATATGCCTCTCAACATCCGTTGTCAAAGTTCACATATCCTCACATGTACTCACACACCACCGCCCACAAACTCATGTTGGTATAGGTTGTTGTTTTTGAGTTGTGTTTTCTTCTTCATGCTTTGCCTGTACCCTTCTTAAGTAATGCAGCTGATAGGTCAGGGTCTCTCGTGATTGCTCTCCTCCAGCCTTGTTGCTAGTCTTTATGTTATTCTGGTTTGTCCCTTCTTACCCTGCTGTCTTCTAGCTGGACTCAAGGGTAAGTGCTTCCTTGTAGCCGGCACAGCTCAGATAATCCCCGCCGATTATCTGACAAATGCAACGTTCTTTCTCTCTTCTTTCCCCTCTTCTCCTTTTTCACGTCTCGCCTCATGTCTTAGAAATTAGCTGATAACTTTTTTGTTTATTACAACCTCAACTTGAGGATCAAAGCATAAGCATCCATTTGTGCCAGTATAGGATGCATGTATTTTATTCGAAAAGCTTATTATTTCACTCAGTTATGGTTAAAGTTGATATTATAGTTGTTACTGCATAATTGCCTTCTCTCTTTATTCATATTGGTGACTGGATCCCTCAGAGTAAAGCAATATAATGATAAAAACATGACATATTAGAAAAGCAAGTACAAAATTATTATATTATGAGAAAGAGTTCATGTGTAAATGTATTATTAATAATATAAATTTCAAGAGCTGAAAACAAGCTGCTGATTTTTGTATTGCAGTTAGATTAAATAACAGATGTTTATATGGATTTATTTAAAGATAGAAGTGTAGATAAAGTGTGAATGATGATGGCAGTCTGTGATGCAGTTATTTTTTATAAATATATTTCATGCATGGGTGAAATCTGTTTTGACACGTCTTAATTGTTTATTATGCTTTACTTCAGAGGGCTCAAATGCTTTTACTTCTTTTTCTTTAAACTTTTCTTAATGAGAGTTGGCAAATATGTATGCGGAGTATTCTGAATGCCAAAGAAAAGGAGTAGCTAATGCCGCCCCTTCTTGCGATAAAATACTCCAGAACCCCCCCTCCCTTCCACCTCAGTAGATGGGCCTGTACTGTAGATAGAAGCTAGACCGGTGTGACACCTCCAGAAAAGAGAGATCTCATTTTGATTTCTTTTGACTGCCCTTTGTTTGCCTGAATAGGAGAACACCTGTGTCATGTGTCCATACTTTTGTACAATTACAGGAGTTTTTATCCATTCCCCCCATCTCCCAGAGAATGATACAGTTTTGCCTCTGTCGGCTTCATGCTATTTATCCATGTACTTGCACCAAATTGTATTGCTACCCTATTAGAGTTCTCCGGTAGTGGTATGCCTGTTAGTGTGCTCTAGAGATCATGAATACACTGCCACATATTCAAGTATTGTCAACTTGCAAATGCGTAGAAGAAAAAATAAAACGGAATGCCAAAAAAAGATAAAAATGCAAATTTGAAAATGGGTCTGCAGATGTGCATGACATTTAAAAGCTCAATGAAAAGTCATACTGTTCTCCAGCATGTGATAATTTAGATATGTATGCAAAAGTACTCGCCTATTCACTTTGGGAATTTGGGAATTTTATTTATGGTTGAAGTCTTTATTATTGTAAGTTATGATGATGTTACTGTAGTATTGAGAGCATTCTGGACTTTAACTCCATTTCCTCATTTAATCCAACCAAAGGAGATATAGCCCACACACTTCTGTTCAATCTTTGGATGTACCTCTCTATCTTAACACTGATCCACAGCATCACTCTTTTTTTTAGCTTGGTCCTGAGTGAATCTTCCTCTTGTGGTCATCACTTTCATCCAGCACCACTGTCTTATTGTCCCATTAAAAGGTTGCCTTACTCACAAAATCCTCTTTCATCCTGACACTGTCTCAGCATCCAGCACTGGGTTCACCTCTATTGCCATTTACTGTCTTTTCTCAGTGTTTCTAGCCCTCATGTGTTAACTGTCCTACTCTTTTACATTATGACTTACTTTACCTGTCTTGTCACTCTTCCTCGAACTATCTCTTATTTCCATCGTCCACATTTTTGTCTCATGGGTTTTCCTTCTCAGATTAGAGTTTAATAACAAGCTAATTTCCTGAAGCGTAACCCTCTGTAGGTTCCTTTTTTTTAAAGCAAATTTCACTGAATGTTTAACACCTGTATTACACCCTTTCCCGTTACCTCTCACTGACTTGGAGATTGACAGATTTAAATTCTGCTCTATACGTTGCCCTGGCTCTGCCCAGCCAAGATCAGGCCTCTACTTTCCACCCACACTCCCAAATCATCATCACTCATGTCAGTGTCTCATGGACATGACACCTGTCACTCACACCGATGACATGACTGCATTTCTTATCTATTTTAAATTATCCTCATCCCCATCATTTTGTCTCTGGCAGATGTGTTATTTATAGAGTACAAGAAAGTATGGTCAGTTTAGTTAGTAGATGTTATCTGTTATGGTTTAGAGAAGTAAAACATGTATTATTCCACTATGTTTTAATCACCCATATTTACTGAGTTTCATCATGGTTTCATTACATTTTTTTTTACAAACTTTGATGTTACTAATGTTCTTTCTTCATTGAATTTCACAAAGCAGGTTTAGTTTTTTAAAAGTCCTCTTGATGGCAAAAGTTATAAAGCCAAACAAACAATAACAATCTCAGAGTATGACTTTCGATGATCCATAACTGTAGAAAAATATGCAAATCTTGATTACTTTTTTACAGTTTTTCTTGAATTAGCACTTTATACTGTATCTCTACAGTGTGTTCAGATGAATTTTTCTTTTGCCATATTTCTCTCTTTTTTATTAGCACACGTCCCAATATTTGTCAGGACCTGAGTGACATTCAACAATCGTGAATGGCAGAATCTATTGAATACATTCAGAAGAATGCATCTAATTCTAAGTAGCACTTTTTGGATCTTTAAACATTTATTTGCCCTGCAAAACATCAGGGAATGTGACATACAAAGACTCTTGCATGCACATACAAATAGAAGCACTCATGCCTCTGAGCTCAGCTTCAGATCAATAGAATCTCATCGACCAATACATTAAATCTCTTTACGCTGTCTGACACAATGCAAGTTGACAATGTAAGCTGTAAGTGTTTATAATTTGCCCTTAGAAGTAGCAAAAAAAAAATCCCTGTTGTTTCTGTGTTGTGACCAAGACTTGCTGTTTGCCTTTTCCTCACTGATGTCTTCTCCTCTGAACCGTATTCTTTTTCCTGTGCTGTTGGCCGGATAGACGCTGACAGAGCTCAGAAACACGGAATGGATGAGTTTATCTCCGCTAACCCCTGTAGCTTTGACCACGCCTCGCTTTTTGAGATGGTTCAGCGACTCACATTGGATCACAGGCTCAACGACACCTTTTGCTGCTTGGTAAGTGACTTGTGCCCATTATAACGCTACCACATAATACATGTATGGCAGTGAGCTGGTTTTGTTAGTTGATACGCAGTAATGCAATCTCCATCTGTGTTTGCATTGTGCAGGGATGGTTTAGCCCAGGCCAGGTGTTTGTCTTGGATGAGTATTGTGCCAGGAACGGAGTTCGAGGTTGTCACAGACATCTGTGTTACCTGCGTGATCTACTGGAAAGAGCAGAAAGTGGGGTTATTATTGACCCCACTCTTCTTCACTACAGCTTCGCTTTTTGTGCCTCCCATGTCCATGGGAACAGGTGTGCCCTAATCCCTTCTTTAAAAATGTTTTTGCTTTGTAAGTGACCTTGTTGAATAGGATTTGAAAGAACATAATAAAACAAAGATCACAATATAAATTGTATTCCTTTAGGCAAACTGATACAGAGTAGGCGGGCACACTAAATCTCCATAAACACTGGACAAGAACAGAATAGAGAAGTCAGCCTTATCACAGGCATCTTAGGCATTTTTGTCTTCCATCCATGTAATTTTGTCATATTTATGTTTGTTTATTTTTATGTTAAATTTTTGCAACTTTTTGCCTCACGTTATGTTGTTAATCCATTGTATATCTCTACACATTTCCTTGTTTTCTACCATTTTTCTTTGTTTTCTTTTCTCTCTGTCTTTTGTTGGCATAGTCTCTTACTGTCATTATTATTCATCCCCCCATGCGTCCGTTAAAGTCAGAGAGGGCAGCAATTACTGGGGGCCGCTGGGCTATGAGGCCCTAATATCCCCAAAGAGCTCCCAAAGCCCAGATCCTCGCACTGCCTCTAAACAAGCACGCATATTCACGTTTAGAAAGAGAAAGGATTCCAAAATACCACTCTGCCAAGGGCAAAAAAGGTGAGACATTGTCATTTTTTTTATGTGTAACAAAGGGAACTCAAGAAACAAATCTCACACAATTTGTCAGTTCCTTGGGAGCTCTAAGCTTTCTGCCGGTGTTTTTTTTGCTTTTGCTCCTGTCGGACTCAGATGAGAGGTTGCATAACGTGAACCTCTGCAGGGTTTCAGCTGGGTTAAAGTATGTGGGTGTGATCCTTTATAGGCCAGACGGGCTGAGCACAGTGAAAGTGGATGAGAAGGATCGCTTTGAAGACATCAAGGAGCGGTTGCGTGTGATATTGGAAAACCAGATTGTAAATTTCAGGTGACTGCTGACTCGCCAACAGCACATAACCACAAAAGTCATAAAACATTATGCCTATCTATATTTGATCACTGTTATTACATTTTCTGTCTACATCTTCCCTTTTAGATATTGTTTCCCCTTCGGTCGTCCAGAGGGAGCACTGAAGGCCACTTTATCTTTGCTGGAGAGGGTTTGTAAATATATATATATATTTTTAAAAGCATTTTATACCCCATGAAACAGCAACTGTGATGTAATAAAAACAGGTTACATACAGTAACTCCTCTTCACTGTGGCCTGTAGGTCCTGATGAAGGACATTGTGACCCCAGTTCCACAAGAAGAAGTTAAAGGAGTGATCCGCAAATGTTTGGAGCAGGCCGCTCAGCTCAACTACGAGCGGATTAAAGAATATGCTACAATCGAAGGTAACAAATAACACACAACAACATTGCATAATGACTGCCAGAGTGGATGTGTTAATGATATGATTAAAAAAAACATACACTAAAAAATCATACTGGTCATTAATATGTGGATGTATGCAATGCAGTCATTTAACCATATATGGTTTCAGACTGAAATGCTCAGCCTGTGGTTGTGTGTGCAAAAAATAGGTAAAGATACTTTCTTCTTTTACACAATGGACTTAACATATATTCCCAGATGTCCTTTTTCTTAATCCAGTATGCGACTGTCACTGTTATTTATTTATTTTCACATGGTGAAGTCAGTTATATGGTATATTTGTGTCCATATCCCAAATTAATTGTGACAGTTTGTTGGTCACTTTCTGTCTCTCAGTCCAATAACTCTCTCCTTTGTTTCAGGCCTGCTTTAGCTCTGTGCTGTTCTGTAGATCAAGTTGGCTTTTGTGTAGAGGTGTGTGAGTAAAAATGCATTCAAATCCAAAGCCCTGAAATCTGTTGATGTGCTGATCTCTAATTTTGCCTTGACCATTCAAGCTATGTAGTATCCCAGCCTCTGACATTTGATGATTGGACTGTGAGTTCAGCTAAACTGAATGTCCTCACTGACTCCCTGCTCCCAGTCTATGCACACTCCTTACTGTAGCTCCTATCTCTCTGATTCTTCCAGCTGACTCTGCCCGCCTCCCTTTACTCCCCTGCTTTGAAATACCAACAGCTCTCCTTTCACCTCTATCTTATGTTCTTGCTGAAGACCACTGTCTTCCTCTCCCTCCCTGCTCCCTGCTCTGCTTTTTTTCTCCTCTCCCAGTCGTGGGCTTTGCCACATTTATCACTTTATTTTACCTCTTGACTATGTGATAAGTGGCTTTTAACCAACGGAATGCTGGGATTGAACACCTACAAACCAGCATCAGCCACCTGCATGTGCTTTGAGACATAACAACATGGCCTTTCTTTATTGGCATGGATTACATATCAAAAATGACATCAATGGCAAGACATTTTATAATGTCTTATTCTCTCTCGCTGTGTCTTTTCTTCCAGTATTCCCTGTCAAATGCATTGACATGCATTTTGCATATTTACATAGAAAACTCTGATGTTGTTTATGCCTTAAAAGAAATCCTTCAGGGTGCTAAAGATACTAAGGATCCAAACCTTACTATCTTGCCATGTATGTGAATCTACTTTCCACTGTCCTTGTGAGGTGCCTGTTTCGAAATAAACCAAACATTTGACTTTGCCTCCTGGCCAACAGAATGTCGTTTTCATCTGGACAGCCCTCTTCCCATCAGCCTCTGACCTCTAGCCTTCCCACCTCTGACCCCAGCCTCTTGCATGCCCCGATCCTTTTTTATAGGAAAAAAGAGGGAAATGTTTGAGCACCCTGTCTTCTGCTTGGCGTCTCAAGTGATGGATTTAACCATCCGTGAGTACCTTCATCATCCTCTCCCCAGTCTCTCTCCTTCTTGTTGTTGTAAGCTCTCTGTCACCTCATCCCCCTTCTGCCTCTTCTCTTCCTTTAGAGATGTTGCTCCTGCCATGCTTGTTTTTATCTGTGCCTTTTGTCTGTGAGAGTGAGTGGGGAGTGCACCAGTCGAGAGATCTGAGCAGTACAACACTGAATCAGTCGGGGTCTTTTTTTAGTACCATCTGTTTGTGATGGACATGAATGAGCAGTCTGGTCTGTAAGCTTCTTTCTTTTGGTTGGATGCCCATTCCTTTGACTTGAATGCATTTTTACATTGCTTACATTGTTATCTCCTCCAGTCATTTGGTCTGATCATGTGTCAGTAGTGTGCTGTGCCAAACAGGTAGGCTTTTCTTTCACCGTGACACCACAGATAGTGAAGGAACATCTGTCGACAGAGCTATTGTATGGGGAGGACAGGTCAAGGTGTAGGGTGTATGGATTCCACAGATCCTATTTGTGTCTCTCAACAACAGTCACTCAGTGTGTCCTGTCTATGATCCTGGCAGCTGTTTGTGTGTCTTACCTGTTTATGATAGTCTGAGCTTTGTCTGTTTGTTAACAAACATCTTATCACTTTTTTAATTTCCAGTTTTTTCACAGGCTTATATTTCAGTGTTTCTATGTTTTTATTGTATGTGTTGTGACGTTTGTCTGTTGCCTAGAAACCTCACTCCCTGGAGCTGAAATCGTCCCAGCAGATTCTTTGAAAGGGTCACATGGTGATGAATAACAACTCTGAGCTTCCCCCCCCCCCCTGAAACGTGAAAATAACTCTAGAACCGTGCTAATTCTAAACATCTCCTCTTTATCTTTTCTCTCTCTTTTTTTCGCTGAAGTTGAGAAAGGTCAAAAGGATCAAAAGGATCCAGGTGAACCCATATTTAGCTTGTGGTTTAGCCACAGTGCACACATACATGCACATGCACACACACACACACACACACACACACACACACACACACACACAGACCTAACCCCTCCACACACATGTATTTTGTGAATAGATACAGAACATCTGCATGTATGCACATAATTTACCTGTAGCACATGTTCCATAGAGTATATTATACACCATTGTAATATACAAACTCATTCAAGTTATCAAATGTCTCTGCATGTATAAGCATCTCTTTTTACAATATAAACAAAATACTTGGAGATTGTCTCACTCTATATCATTGCAGATGGTGAAATAATGTTTAGTTTGTTCTGGAAGTTTTCTTTGCATTTAGCATTTCTTTGCAGCTGTATTCACAGAACATGTGGCTAAAAAATAATTTAATCAACATGTTTGCATAAAGAATTATAGAGTAATACAATCTTTTACAAACAAATAAGTCACATATTTGCTTACATGTTAAAGTCAAAAGGGAAAGGAAGGGCATAAGCAGCATTTTAATGTAATCCTCAATATCAACTGGAACACATATTAGCAAACATTTCCACTAAAGATTTTGCTAGTGTCATGTATTACCTTATATGATCATACATTAGACATTAGATACTTAAAGGGTCAATTTAACCATATTCCAAGAAAAGAGAAAACAAAGAAAGTTTCGTGGTATATAGTCATGCAGATAGTTTTGGTTTTATTCCAACTCACACTTCAACTGCAACTTAACTTTATTGTCCCCAAGCGGAAATTGGTCCTGTATTCCGATATAACAGAGAAAACACAGATCTAAGTGTTAATTATATAAAACATAATAAAAATGTATAAAATCAAAAACTAAAACCTACCACACAAACCCATATATAACAATTCACATTCAATTCAATAAAACCTGGAGTACAATCAGCCATTTCCATCCAACCAATAAATAGTTTTAGATATCTGTCACGTAGACTTTTGTCACAACCCGAAACAATTTACATGGCTGGATATGTTTAAAATAATTTATTTAGCTTGTTTGTCTGATGTTTCTTGTACTTTTTTGGGAATTGGCCCTTCAATATTCCACAGTAGTCAGACACATTGGATATCTCCAGCAAAGATATTTTTAGATCTGCTCCCAGTGATCCACATTCACAGGGCATTATGACCACAGAATATATAGTTACTGTGATACAAATCCATGTAATCCATCAATTAGTGTTGATTTAAGGTCCCAAAATACAATGCCTTAAGTATTATCTCGAGCCTTTAGATATCTCAGATTTCCCCTAATGACAAACTTTACTTGACGATGGAAAGCGTAACCTAAAGTGGCAGATTAGGGTTTCTTTAATCTATTTTACAACCAGGACCCCAAAATAGATACATGTTTCCATTTGACTTAAGTAGAAATACCTGAGGAATATTTGAGAAAATAATACTACTTAGTATAATATTAGTGAAAGCAACAAAAGCCCCCCTAATTAGAACTGCAGTGTAAAAAACACTACTGTTTTATATATGTGCTTTGATTTGTGCAGCCATTCAGTTCCATGTTCAATAACATGCATATCATTCCACATATTTGTACTGTTTGAATAATCCTATTTCATGACATTTAACTGTCTTATCAGATCATTCTGTCAGTGAAGGTACAAGCATGTAATTTGGAGTTTTTGCAAATTATAGACCGTTTATAAGTGAAAGAGGGC
Organism: Zingel zingel; assembly: GCA_023566125.1. Classification (NCBI taxonomy): domain Eukaryota; kingdom Metazoa; phylum Chordata; class Actinopteri; order Perciformes; family Percidae; genus Zingel; species Zingel zingel. Next base: position 17,628,391 of record CM042319.1, read on the forward strand.
CAAAGCAGTTTAGTGCACAAAACTTAAGTTGATGGCGAATCCAACTCCATCACACTGTAAAAATATTCAATAAAACACACCTGTAATTCATTTAAATGATCGGTTACTAGTTCATTCATTTATGAGATTTATAAGGACTAACCCATTTAAAGCATTGAACAAACCAAACCCATGATGCATTTTGCTGTGTTTTGAGCATAGACTGTAAATAACAGTATATGGTTTTGAGTCAAGATGGTAGCCTGGAAACCACACAAATCTGCAAGCTCATGGTACATTTGCTCTAGCAGATATGTCTAGCCCACATCCCATTTCCAGCTGCCCAGGCCCTAGGCAGACCAATCACAACCATTTATCTCACATGGTTTAGGATGATGTCTTACAGAGGAGCGTCATGCTTGAATGTAACTAGCATTCTCCATCCATCGCAATGCACCAGGCTCACGAAACTCAGATCAAACTATCACACCAGGCGGTGCTGATCAATACTGTAGGAATCAAGATTCTGTTACTGCATTGCCTATTTCTTGCCTCAAATGTTTTCAGAAACACATTTTTGTGTACTGTTCAGAAATTACTACTAATACTACTGTACTATTTGAGAAGGTTTGTGACCAAGCAGCGATTTCTTTTCCTGCTTCATAACGTTCCAAGCACCGCCCTAACTAGCATGTGTGGCTCAGAGCTACGTCCTTTCGTTGCTCTAAATGGCTGTAGGTCTATTCAGTTGTGTCTAGAGGCATTTTGGTCCATGCCTGATGAAAATTGACATTCATCTGCACATTGTTTAGTATTTTAAATATCCACACATATATAGATGAAATTATTGTTACCTTTTAAATTCCACTCTATAGCAATATAAGTAGTGAGTAAAATTAAGATTTCTAGTCACTAATACAGTAGAGTAGACCAATATTTGGATAGGAATTGAAAATCTTAAAGTTAGTTAATGTAAAACTTTAAACAGAAGTAATTAATTATTTTTACAGTGTGTGTTCATTGAGTGACAGCTCCTTATACAGATGGCTTATTTGGTACCGCTTCACAATATGCATGTTTTGATGCCACATTGCACCTCCATCTCAACGCCACTATTGTTGTGCCTGAGACTCTTTCAACTTAAATCTGATATTCCTACAAACACATTAGTTATGTTGCTTTATGTCATGCAGCCCAAAATGCAAATAAAGGAGAACACATTTTTACTTGTTATGAGGGTATGGTAGATAAACATCACAGTGTAAGCACTGTGTTTATTCTTTTATTAAGCGGTCAAAAATATAGACAGGAAAAATCTTTTGAATAGTCATAAAAAATCCCCCTGGAATCCTTCTATGTGCTTGACTAACCATTACATCCCTCATCCTCATCCTTTTGTCTCAGAGAACGTAGGCCGCTTAGTCACGCCTGCCAAAAAGCTGGAGGAAACAATTCGCCTGGCGGAGTTAGTCATAGAGGTCCTCCAGCAGAACCAGGAACACCATGCGGAGGTGAGTGAGAACCCTCTCCTCCTCTCCTCCTCAAAACACTTTCCCTCTATACTCTCACTCTTATCTCACTCCGCCCCTCAGCAGCGAGTTAGTCTTATCACCAGCCTTCTATAAATAAAGCTGCTTTCATCTATGGGTAACTAAAAATGTAATTTAGGAGAGCTCTAATTGGTGTTCAACAGACCAAGGCTACATGGAATCAGAGCGCTGTGTTTAAGCAGAGACTGTAAATTATACATGAAATTATATAATGTTTGCAGTTCTTTCCTCTGTTTACAGCTTATTCCTCAGTGTTGCAATGTTACATACGCCATTGAAAGCGTTGAAAAATCTTAATATTTGATATAGTCAAGTAGAAACAAGAGGCAGGAAGGTAAACAGAATGTAAACAGAAGGCAAGGACGTACAACCTCTGCATTCTCTTAAAATTGTAAAAGGTTCCTTTATTAGAAGACAAAATAGCAAGTGGTGGAAGAAGTACTCAAATATTTTACTTACGTAAATGTACAAATACAACAACGTAGTAATACACCATTAAAACATCCTGCATTCAAAATCCTACTTAAAGGGGCTGTACTTGAAATACTGAATAAAGAAGTGGGCAGGGATTGCCTCCAAACCACTCTCACAGACCATTCCCCAATATGTAAAATACCGACTCTTTGCCACCCTTGCCGTCTGATACTGCACACAAGGCACTCACAGGCACTAACATGCGGGCATGGCCAGACCGGCTATCAAAACAAAGAACCAGAACAGAGAAGCTTGAATTACAACACGCACAGGGAGTGTGACTTCATTCTCTGCTCAGGATGCCATTACTCCACTATATCTTTACATAGCAAATATTAGTTTGCTGCTATATTAATGTTCTGAATGTCAAATACAGAACCTTTTAGGTAGACATACAGAACTAAGTATCAAAAGTAAAAGGGTATGTTCCAGAGAAAATAAGTGATATATCATTATATATATATATATATATATATATATATATATATATATATATATATATATATATATATATATATAAAACATTATTAGATTGTTAATATTGATGCATCAATGAGAGAGAAGATAACATTACGTTATTAATGGAACAGTAAAGAAGATAAAACAATGGTATGATACACAAATATGTATTCCTTTTTTGGATTTATTTATTATTTTGCTTTTCTTTCGTGAAATTTTAGATCATTGTTCCTTTTCACTGCCTTATGCAGTTAAAACCACCTGGGAAGTTTATAGGGGAAGTTCAGTCACATCTAAAACATTCTTTTTTTGTAAGGGTTTACAAGCAAAACAAGGTTTAAAGGACTAGTTTAATCTATAACAATGCATTGTTTTGAAAGCTTTTCATATGTTTCATGTATGCAAAATCTTAATCTGGAAAGTAACTAGTACCTATAGCAGTCACATAAATGTAATGTAAAAAGTTCAATATTTCTCTCTGAAATGCAGTAACTTCTAATTTTACTTCTAAAGTAGCATTTCCACCACTGAAAATATTTATTTATTGCATCCTGTTTGCTGCTATAAACGTTGAGCTGGTAGGAAAGCATGATGATCATGTTGTGTAGATCTGAAGGTGATCCAGTGTGATCTTAGAATATACAGATAAAGCAGATTCATTGTATCTCTCTGAATATGCTTGACAGGCGGCAGTCACAAGTTCTGGAGATCAATCGGTACAGTATTTTTATTTATTTTTCCTCTTCAGTCCCCATCACGACCCCCCTGTATGGCATGTGCGCCACTATGGCAAAAGGCACTTTTTCTAGGCAGAGAATGATCTCATAGATACTGTAGCAATGGGTGGGTTTTAGGCATAGGAGTGAGAGCAAACATGTTTATAAATTAAAAGGCACTGTAGCTTGCACAACATAATTGTGATCATAAAGCATGTTCATCGGGCCATATAGAGGTTTCCTTTCTCTCCAAGCATGCTGAACCAGCAAATTTCCCAAAGTATGCTCCATGTGAACCTTTTGAAGTTTGATCCACCATAAACATTTGTTTCCCCTCCATCCAACTATTAATTTCACAGTCCGCACTTGTTCAAGCATTACTTCCCCAGCTTCTTCTCTTCCATCCCTATCTGCTGTCTATTCTTAGTTTAAAAACCCCTTTTAAGAGAAATGCCTCAAAAATACATTATTGTTCTGTACATCTTCCTGTGATCTCACTGTCATATGATTGGTGACTGTCCAAGCAGGGAAAAGAGGTATGTAGTAAAGTTGAATGAGAAACTCCCATAATGCTTTGTGCATGTCCAGTAGATGATGCCACCTCTCCTTCCCCCTCAGCATCAGTACACTCCCTCAAGATTGATCCCTTGACACGGTTGCATTGTTAGCGCTATAGTCTGTCTGGCTGAACAGTGGGTCTTCCCTAGAGCTTTCAGGGTCCTGTATGTGTCCCTTAACCTCTGTCAAAGGTTGGGGGCCACTCCGCCTGGCGACCTTTGAGCGTTTTCCCCTCCCTCATCTGTTGGAAACCTTTGCAGTCCTTCCCTTTAATGCCTCCCCCCATCCACAATGAGAGTATGTCTCCTTGAATGTGATGGGAAAGAGCTTTGTTTGCTGCCTGTTTCTCTAATACTAGAACTGTCAAGCATTTTTTAATTTGGGGAATGGACAGGTAAGTAGACAGGTAAGTCAGGTTTGACTGCCACTGTGGTGGTGAAGCCAAATGGGAAAATAACAGAAAAATGGTAAAAAAAATAAAGCATGCGGCATAATTTGTAAAGACCGAGCTTAATTTATTAAACTTGGCAACATGTTAGTCTGAATGATAAGCAAATAAGCCAAGCCAAGACTGCCAGCAAAGCAACTACTGTACTCCTGCTGTCAAAGGACGAGGAAATCCTTACTGTGCTAGAAAACGGTCAGCTGAATCTAAGACTTACTTAACTAATTGGAATGAACACACTCCAACACTAGAGCTGCTGTGTGCTGCAGTCTTTGGTGTGCCTAGTCGAAGATGTGCATGAGTCACATTCACATCTAGCGGGCTATGGGTTTGATAGTGATGTGAATGGTGGACCACATCAGAGAGAAAAGCATGCATGGAGCTCAACATTTGCATGATAACCTACTGTGTGATTATTTTTGCTTACATTTACACTTCTTTACTTATAATTAATTCCATGTTTAAGTCCTAATCAATAAGAGCAGTGAATTACATCTCTATGAGTATGCAATGGGAAAAACACACACACACACACACACACACACACACACACACACACACACGCCACAGTATATGTCTGTTCTTTTTTATCAAAGATGATATAGATTACACAAACCAGATATAACGTGCAACATAATGAGCTGTAGAGGTGCTGGCAGGTGGCTTCATATTTTATGGGACAAACATCAGAGAATTATCAATCTTCTCATCTAACTCTTGGCAACAAAGCGAATAAGCATATTTCCCAAAATGTTGAATACATTAACAAAACATTGAGCATACACACATTAAGTGGTATTTCCTTTTAAGACCCGTTGAGCTCCACTTGTGTGTATTATTCTCTCCTTCCTTGTCTTTTGTCCTTGCATCATCTTATCTCTTAACTGGAGCCTATGTTCACTTGTTTGCTTTCCCTCGTGCTGTGTCTCTAGGCGTTTGCATGGTGGACAGACCTCATGGTGGAACATGCAGAAAACTTCCTTGCCCTCTATGCCATCGACATGGATGCCGCTCTGGAGATCCAGTCCCCTGAGAGCTGGGACAGTTTCCCCCTGTTCCAGCTGCTCAACGACTTCCTCCGGACAGACTGTAAGCTCCTACATTTATTTTGTAGACACTTGAGGTGTTTTTATGCCTTAACAAAGACACTAATGTCTTTCTGTCACTGTCCCTTTTTTTTTTTTTACACAGATCATCTGTGCAATGGAAAGTTCCACAAGCACCTTCAGGATCTGTATGCTCCTCTGGTGGTTAGATATGTGGATCTGATGGAGTCCTCCATAGCACAGTCAATTCACAAGGGATTTGAGCGAGAGTCCTGGGAGCCTGTAAAGTAAGGAGCCTCTGTCTTTATAGCTAGGCTGTAGGATGGTTGGCGATGCAAGGCTTTTATATTCCGATGACAGACTGACTGCGCGGAGGCTGAGAAATCTGGGAGAGCAGCTGTAATGTTCACCCAGGCTTCCTGTAGGTTCACTTTTAAATATTGAGCCAAGTGTGGGCTGAATAACCTATTTTTCCTCTGAAAGAAATGGGTTATTTATTCTGAAAATAGTCTTTGACTAATGTATGTGTCTTAGCAATTTCTCTCCGACACATTGCGGTCAGGGCAACACCTAATATCTCTATTTTGTTTTGTGAACTAACCTTCATATCGTGTGCTTTGACATGTTGCCAGAAACAAAAGGGCCTCCAATATGTTATGTTGCTGTTATAATTTATTTGTTGTGGCGTTCACACTTTTGCATTTTTTATTGCAAAGATTATATTTAAGATGTATTAAGGTTTTGGTCTTAATTTTGTTTATTCTTTTCAGTATTAAGTTGCTTCTCCCTCTCATTGCATTTAATACAATGTATGTGTGCATCCTGAGCCATCTTTACTCTGTAGGTCTTTGTATAATGTGCGTCTTTGACTATTACTGTCAGTTTTGTTTATGTGTGCAACTGTATGTTCCTGTCTTCACCTAATTTCAGATTTTACGTTACTTTTATAATGAGTGTTACATGGCTTTCTGCAGCTCCCACACCACTGTTATGGATTCTTTTTTTCTTTTTGTCTGTCTTTTCTGCAGGAGTTTAACAAGTAATCTGCCCAATGTGAATCTACCAAATGTGAACCTCCAAATTCCCAAAGTACCAAATCTGCCAGTGCCAGTAGCAGGACTATCAGTTAACCTTCCACAAATGCCTAGCTTTTCTACCCCGTCATGGATGGCTGCTATATATGACTCTGAGTGTGTATTCAACTAGTTTACTTTAGAAATATTAAGCAAGCAGAGACTGCCTTGGTATGAAGATGCCCTCAGCCAAAGATCATTCAAAAATTAAACATTTAAAAAAAAAATGTACAGCAAAATTTCTTCTATATGAATCTCACTTGATAAGAAATGTTGAATGAGATGAATTTCACTATGTTGTGAAATATGATGTCTCTTCTGTAAATACTCAATGAAGATGTCCATGTTCATGCCAAGGGCACTCTGAGAGGTGTTAGAATAGATGGGGTTCTGCTTTCTAAAATGAGAAATGCTCTCATTTGCATCAACATGCATGCCGTTGAGCTGAGGTGTGGAGATACAGGCCAAAACAATATGCATATTTCAATGTAATATATTGCTCCAAGGCTATTTTTAAACATTTGTAAGTCAAGATCTACGTTCTACAAGAAATGTAATTACCCAGCGTTGCTTTAGTGATTTTTAGTGCACTGTAAATCATACATGGCCTTAGATTCATCTCTGACCTTGACCACCTGCTAGTAGTCTGATTGGGAAAGAAGATAATGGTTTGGATTGGAGATGATAGCACGAAGAGGCTGGGCGGCTGGTGTTCAGACATCTTCCTCTCCGTTTTATCACCTCCCCTCCCGACTCCACATTTTTCCTGCAGCACTTTCCCAATGAGCTCTACTCAGGATGCCCTAAAAGGTCTGCATGGTTTCTTTAGTAATTCTTCCAGGGACCCCACCAGCCTGGGGACATGGATGTTGAGAGAGGGCCTGTGATGAATTTGGAGATTTCTTGGTGTGGAAACAGACCCGGCCCCTGAATGCCATTTTTACATGCCCTCCCTCACTCCTCCATTCCTTACTCCTTTGTCTTGACACAGTGTGATAAGCTGCTGTATCTGCAGTTACTTTACCTGCATGTGGCCACTTCACATCCCTATCAATAATCATACTCTACAGCATGGTTATTGAATTGTTACAGTAAATCCTGCTCACTCCTTTTCACCCATACACTGACTGTTCAGAAACCCTTGAATTGAGACATTCGGACGAACCAGTCAGTATATGGTCGGAGTATAATTTGGCTGTGTTTAGGTGTGGGGGAACAGCATCCTCCTCTGCACCTGCCACAACACCCCCCTGACCCCCTCTCTCCAGCAGGGTGACCTTTGTCTTCTGACCTGTGTGTGTGTGTGTGTGTGTGTGTGTGTTTGGGTCGATGGCAGCAATGGCTCCGGGACGTCGGAGGACCTCTTTTGGAAGCTAGACGCCCTCCAGACTTTCATCAGGGACCTGCACTGGCCTGAGGAGGAGTTTGCCAAACACCTTGAGAGTCGCATCCAGCTCATGTCGAGCAACATGATCGAGAACTGCGTCAAGCGGTGTGTTGTATGTTTGTGCATGAGAAGAAGACAGACTGACAGAAACAGAAATGCTTAGAGGCATCAAATGTTGAGAATGAACTCTTTACTGAATATTTTATATTATATTGCATATACAGTAAATATTTAACTTGCATTGCAGCACAAGGATGGCATTTGAGTCCAAGCTGACAAAGAGCAGCAAGTCCACAGATTTCCGCATTTCTCCACCATTATGCACCATGTTCAACGTGATGGTGGATGCCAAGGACCAATCAGCTAAATTGTGCGCAATGGAGATGGGCCAAGAGGTAAAAACTTTACCTGGGACAGTGACTTAATGTTGATAAATGACAAGTTAGTTAGTATATTTAGTTTTTTATTTGCAAAAAGAAAAGGATCTGTTGAATTGATGTTTTGTTAAAACTTCTCTTTTTTGCAGAAACAGTACCACACCCAAATAGACGAGCTGATTGAGGAAAGTGTGAAAGACATGATCCAGCTTCTGGTTGCAAAGGTGCGACTATTTATCAACTGTGACATGACATGTATTATTTATTTATTTATTATTAGTTATTACAAGTTAGGATTTTATAGAGATGGTGATCTCAGTCTGTCTGCGGGTCGGTCCAGCACTTTGGTTCTGACTGAAGTATCTCAACAAATATAATCTCAGGATGAATTGTAATCACTTTGGTGATCTCCACCTTTTCATCTAGTGCCATTAGGTCAAAATTTCAATTTCTCCAATACTTTGGTTAATGACTAAATATCTGCAAAACTACTGACATTTCCATCAGCCTCAGCTGTACTTTTTATTTATTGCTAATTAGCAAATGCTAACTTAAAGATGTGAATATGGGAGAAACATTATACCTGCTCAACATCAGCTTTATAGCACTGCGATTGTGAGCATGTTAGCATACTGACGTTAGCAGTGCTGCTAGCATGGCTGTAGACTCTTACCCTTGTTAAATTGTTGATGAATCCGGTTCCTTCTGTCGTTTCTCAGTTTGTTGCCATTCTGGAGAGCGTGTTGGCTAAGATTTCCAGATATGATGAAGGCACTCTCTTCTCTTCATTCCTCTCATTCACGGTGAGATGAAGCTTCTTTATTCAATCCCTCACTGCCTTATTGACCTTAATGGGCTGTTTCGGTAACATTTAGGACTAGTTATCGAACCATAATACTTTTTGGATATTGACAGAAATGTGTCTGTCGAGTATTTTAGCTGGCATTAAGTACTTCTTCAGTATTGTACTGTTCTGTACTTTTTTGTTTGATCCCTTCGTTATTTTTCAAGTATTTCAAATTTTATTTTCAAAAAGGGATTTGTATAAAAACATTTATCTATTGTAAAAGTATTGCTTTGGAATCAAAACTCAGATATCATATTTGCACTACTATTGAAACATGTAAAAAGATAGCCAGCCCTAATGATATTAATAGTAATTAAAATGTTCTTATATAAACGATCAGCCTGTTTGACAATTTTGTTCTGATTTCAGGTGAAAGCTGCCTCTAAATATGTGGATGTACCTGTAAGTGCAATAATACCCAACTTCCCTGTGTGCTCATGAGCTTGTGTGTATTTACCTGATACAGTTGAACAAGTTACTTTGTTTTAATCATCAAGAGCATTTGCTTATTCCTCTCAAAAACAGAGCCCCGACCCTGTTCTTTTTTTGTTTTACAGAAACCTGGAATGGACGTGGCCGATGGCTATGTGACCTTTGTGCGCCACTCTCAGGATATCCTTCGTGATAAGGTCAATGAGGAGGTGTATATAGAAAGGTTATTTGATGTAAGTAAGATGCCGTCTCCTCCTCACAAGAAGGGAGGGGCCTTCCAAAATGTGGCAAAACAACAGGGCAGAGAGGGATAAGTCCCATTTTGAGAGCAGGAAATGTATTTCAGCCTAGCAGAAGAGGCTTTTCTGATTCTCTATCCCTCTTGACTTCTTTCTTTCTTTCAGTCTCTCCTCTCTCTGAACCTTAGCTGCTGCCCTCTGCATTCTGGTGTGCGTTGCCACAGTGCTTTTGGGCCTTTGTGTATTAAAAAAAGGAAACTTTTATTTACAAAGAGTCCATAAAAGCATCCTCAAAAAGGATTATCGGAAGCAGTGCTCTCGGGAAAGAACAGAACTATCCATAGTGATCACACATCAGCACACCAACTTGTATATATATTTTTTTAGCTCACCACTGTGCTTTGAGATACTTTCCACATAAAGCATGTCAGCCTTCTTAATAAATGACACTCAGCCCTCTTGGCCTCAGTCCAAAGTGGACCACCCATGCATGTTTCTCTATGATCTGAAAATGCTTGGTGAAGGATGCACTGCTGGAAGGGTCAGGGTGACATAATGATGTCAAACTCTGAGGCTGACATGTCATGGTCTGTTAGAGCAGTGGTTCCCAACCTGCGGGTCAAGACCCCACTAAGGGGTCACAAGATAAATATGAAGTGTCATGAAATGATTTACAGGATATGAAAAGAAGAAGAAAAACATTTCTGCTACATTAATAAACAATTATATTATAAACAATTAATCATTGTGTGAAAATGTCCAGTTCCAGCTTCTCTCCTGGGATAATTTGCTGCTGAATTTCCTGGTGCAACAGCCTGCAGGACTCTAAAATGAAGCAGTTTGAGAACAAAACATCACTCTAGTTGAATAATTCACAGTTTATAGAAATATACATCCTGTGTTATGGGGGGGGTTATGAGTAAGCAAGACATGGCTATAAAAGGTTGGGAACCAGTGTGTTAGAGGGTGAAGAGAGCACTGTCTTACAAAAACATAATCCTAATGGGATACATTGACAGTAATGTGTCCTCCATGTGTGATTCGAACGACACATAATGCTGTGATGTGTGTGCTTCATATCATTCAGAAACTATTTGTTAAGACCTGTGTCTCTACAGGTGTGTGACAGCTTTGTGTGTTTGACAGATTCTCAGTTTTGTGAGGCAGTAACGTGAAGTTTTTATGTCAGGGAGATACACAGAAATCTCCCTTTGGTTTTATATTTTTTTGTTTGGCTGTAGAAGCCGGTTGTGTCAGATAAATCACACAATTCCACACTAGCTCCCCTGTCTCGTCTGTGTTGTCAGTTTTCCTAGTGTGGAGTTTTTCCCCTCGTGTCCTCTGTGTGGCCCAAAAGTGCAGTGAAATCCTACTCAGCACGTTACTGTCACGTTAAATTCTTCTGAAGATTTCTCAAGCTGTGAATGTTTTTGTTTTTAGCATTTTAAACTATACTTCAGTTCAAGGATGTCTATGTTTTTCGCTTTCATTTAAATGCATTTCAATCCATCCATTTGCATGCATGTGAAAAACAGTTCCTAGATGTTGCAAAGGCTCTACTTTATCTCTCTTTCTTTCACTAATTAATTTCAATCCTTTTTATCTCCTCTTTTCTGATTAACACCATTCCTGCTGCCTCCTCTATTCAAAAAGTGGCACTTATCTCTAGTGTTGCGTTGCGTTGTTTTATCACATTATGTTGGTTGGCATGATTTTAGAGTCAAATAATCTTCCTGTGTACATCTTCTAGCATGACCCTCCTCTTCAGAGCTCTGCCTCATTTGCACATACAGCAGTCGTCCTTAGCACGTACTCTGCCACCCACCCACCTGCGAGATCTGCATGCACTGCACGCTCAACTCGACTGTGAAGTGGACAGGCATCTGCATATCCGGCCTCGAGTTCAAACCTTTCAACCATTCACCTAATCTTAATCTTCCAATAAACCTCGACTCAAAACTAAACCTCACCAACCAAACAAATTAAATCCTCCCACTTCTGTCTGGCCGAAGAAACCCTTTTTCTGCGTTCCTGCCTACTCACATGTTTAAAGTTGACTTCTTTTTCTTGGAATTGGAGGTGTGACAACTGTTTCTATAATATATAGGGTGCTGTTCTCTTGTAACTTTAAACTTTAAAGAGTCCGGGAAACTGCCACCCAAAGCAATGTAGAGAAAAGGTACAAGAAAATAGCACCGCTGCTCCCTGCCTGCTAACCATTTACTCACTCTCATTTTATTTTTATTTTGCTAATGAACTCGTGTCACTTGTAGTTTTCTATCTTCAGTTTAGGAGCTTGGAGTTTCTACTTGAATAAATGATAAATAAAGGCTAAGTAATTGCCTTTAATAATTGAAGGGCCATGCAGCTTTTACAAAATATTTACTCAGAGAACATTTTACTATTTCAAAGGGTAATTACAGTTCGAGACAGATAAATCTGTCAATGCTTTATGACTTCCCTCGGTTTTATTATTTTCTTTAAGTAGCAGTAGTATCAGTGCTCTGAGTATTTCTTCTAATTACTTTTTTTAGCTCTTCAGAGTGCTAGAAATGCAGTTTGTGTGGATGTCACACTTGCCGTGAGCCTGTGTGTGTGTGTGTGTGTGTGTGTGCGTGTGTGTGCGTGTGTGTGTTGGCAACATCTACTGAAACAAACAGTGAGGCCCAAATTCAAGAAAATCTTTAATTTAGTAGATATCATTTAATTAGATTACATTTGTCATTACGGTCAAATTGTAATTGGACCAATTTCCATATTTAATTCCTAAATATCTCAGTGAATAGGTAAGGCTGAGAGTATAGATATGTCTGTGTTCAATGAATGTAAAGGCCCTGAAAACCTTTTTTATTAATCAGCTTCTTACTATGAGTGATGCAGACCTACATTAAAGAAACGGTTTGACATTTTGGGAAATATGCTTATTCACTTTGTTGTTTTGATGAAAAGATAGATACCACTCTTATGTCTCTCTGCTCAATATGAAGCTTGAACCAGTAGACGGAGATGCTAAGCTTAGCACAAAGACTGGAAATAGCTATCCTGACTACCAGCACCTTTTAAAGCTCACTAATTAACATGCTAGATCTTGTTTCTTTAATTTGTTCGAGAGCGTAAAAATAATTATTCAACATTTAGTGCTATTTATATGCCACAGGATTTCGAGCCTGGGCAGTTACTACCTGGAGTTTCTTCCTTTAAGTTTGTATGATTAATAAACTATAACTCTGTATAAAAAGCTATATGTTAATTAATGAGTTAGAGAGGTGCCGATAGGCGGATAGAGGACAGAGCCAGGCTAGCTTTTTCCAGTCTGTATGCTATGCTAAGCAAAAGACATGAGAGGGGTGTTGGTCTCTTCATTTAACCCTCAATAAGAAAGGGAATGAGTGTATTTTCCAAAATAACTGACTATTCCTCTAACTCACAATTTTATGCCAAACTTAGAACAAAAGAGATTTGTGAGAACAGTCATACAGAAAGCAACTTAGCTCAGTTTTTGAATGTTACATTCTTCATACAAATACCTAAGGATGTGTTTTTTTCCCAAGTTATAGAGGAATTTATTTTGAAACCAAGTTTTCAGGAGCTTTAACAGCACTAGATAAAGATAGAAGGCAAACATAGTAGAGAACTTTTTTTTTCCTAAATTTGAAAAGCATGATAAAAAGAAACAGTTAAAACAAGCTTATTTTACTGTAGCTTGTCATTCTTTTTAGCTAATAAGATTTGTTTATTTTGAATATGACTTCATTCTCACATTTATGCAGCCTGATAACTTGCATTGATTGCTGACTCATGAAATGCAGGGATGTCTGTCTTATGAAGTCGGACTCAACATTAATCCTCCCTAACTGGTGTGTATACTGTACACATGTAATAAAGCTGCGATCCGGTTTTATTGAAGTGATGCTTGAATACACACACAGGGGTGCTTGAAAGTTAAAGTTATTGTCATACACTGTATGTGTTGAGTTGTAGTTCTTTATGTGTGTCGTAAAGGTTAGTTTTATGTCATGATGTCTTGAGTATGTGTGTGAGTGTGTGTTTTGCTGGAGAGTGTTGTGTTTATGTGTTTCAGCAATGGTACACTGCCACCATGAACCTGCTGGGGACCTGGCTCACTGAACGCATGGATCAGCAGCTCCACGTCTACCAGCTAAAGATTCTCATCAGGATTACAAAGGTAAGACAGGAAACACCTGTCAGGGGGATCAAACACCCAGATTTTTTTGCGCCCACGCTGTGCTGATGTATCTCTGTCCTCCTGTAGAAAAAGTACCGGGACTTTCGCCTGCAGGGTGTCCTCGATTCCACCCTGAACAGTAAGATGTACGATACGGTGCGCAACAGGCTGACCGTGGAGGAGGCCACTGCTTCAGTGAGGGAAGGAGGCATGCAGGGCATTTCCATGAAGGACAGCGACGAGGAGGATGAAGAGGACGACTAGAGCCCATACACTGACACTCCAACCCTCACCCCGACCCCCTTTCACACTTTTGACTTTAGCCTGGTTACCGATGCATGTACCAACTCAGATAGCCACTCTAGGACCTCTTTGTCAGAGCTAAATGCCTATGAAGGAACTATTAAATATAAAAAAATAGTACTTATACTGAGGAAATCTAAATAAAAATGTTGAAAAATAACCATGATTGGCAGATTAGCTGTGTCATGATAAAGATAGCACCTATCTTTGATTCATTCATTTCTAAATTCATTTCTATGTGTTACTAAGCAATATGGAGAACCATTTGTTTGACAATGTTGAGTGAGATAAATAGGTGTGTCCCTGTCCAATGCAATCCTATATGGCGCTTATTTGTCGTATTCTACATTCATTAATGGTACATTGTCGTGATGATGAGTGTGGACCCTTTTTTCTTTGTCTTGTCTGTTTTTAAGTGAATGCCAACTGCTTCAAACTGAAAATAAACCTCTGTATTTGTTTACGGCTGTTGCAGATACACTGTTGTCTACTCACTGTTATTAACATTAACAACAGTAAGTCCAGACCTGCATTTTTATCATGTGTCAATGCTATGTGATCTTATCTCAATTACTAATTAGACACGATTCAACAGGAATCATGAACTTCAACGAGTGGTTATTCTAGAGATGCAATATTCTCATAGCTCCATTTTGATAACTTGGGAGATTCTATTTTTATTTTAACATTAAAAGGCCTTGAAACAGGTTCTATTTTAATTGAGTTGCACTTTTACAGAGAAAAGAGCAAAATAGTTTTTTTTATTAAAAAAAAAAAGTTGGTCTTTTGGTCCTTGTTCTGTAATTGTGTAGAATGAGATGTCTGGCATTTGTTTGGGTCTCACTGTTGTTTTGTATATATTATATAAATATATATATAAATATAAAATGCTGTACATTGCATTCTGAGCCATCGCTGCATGCCTGTGGGTTCCCACCCTCCCCAAACGCTTTCTGTTTTCTGTGTGAATTAGCTGGTGGATTCGTTCTTGCTTTTGCCTTATGAAAGCCAACAGTTGTAATATGCAAGAGCTGTGGCCTCTAAATAAAAATTACTGTACATGTGCATCTGCTGTCATGTTTACTAGCTGCATGTCCACCTGAGACACAATTATAGACACTTACTCAAGTAGCCTACTGTAGCTACTTCAGGTATTAAGGTTCCTCTCGGAATCAATTCAGTCAAAATTGAACACAAAGACATAATACATAAAAGTTGCTTAGAATTCATAGAAAATGACGTTCCCTATAACTCCAGAACTTGCCTGAGATTCATTATGTTTTTACATTTTCTTCAGTATCAAAGAAATGAACATGTTGCTTACATGCTTTTCATGCCATCAATTTTTTTCAGGGAAAACTTTCATCGGTAGTTGCATGTAATACAAGGATGCTGTGCACCCAAACCCAAACTTTATTTCATGAATAGCAATACAATATAGCTATTAAATACCACTATTACACTACAATATGGTATATGACAGCATCATAGAAGTATATGGCTATGATTCTATCATATAAACGTGTGATATGATGGACAAAACCATTTGATTATTTATTTAAGTTACAAAATAGACTTCACTACCAACCTGGCGGAAATGCATTGAGGCTAACACACTGGATCCCTGGACTGTTGAACAAA
Source organism: Zingel zingel (assembly GCA_023566125.1). Taxonomy (NCBI): domain Eukaryota; kingdom Metazoa; phylum Chordata; class Actinopteri; order Perciformes; family Percidae; genus Zingel; species Zingel zingel. The sequence continues at coordinate 17,644,103 of CM042319.1, forward strand.
TGTCAGGAAATATCTGGTTTAAATATCAGCATGGACTTCAGAGGGGTAGGTATGACTGTGGGCATTTTGCTGTGGAGATTAAGATAATAAATTTCCCACAAAAGTACAATCTGTAACAGGGCTACTATACAAACCAAATCTTTGTATGAAAATATAAACTTCTATGATCACAAAGTTTACATTAAAGTCAAAGACATTTGTCTTTTGAAGTAAATGTGTGCAGCCACTCAACGAGCGTAGAAATAAACAGAAAGGGCGTTGGCATTCATACAAAAGAACAGTTGCTGCAAAGAAACGTTTTGTTGCAGAGCTAAGTGATCAGCAATTGGACTTTTCTCCAAATGTTGGAGAGTTTTCACTGAATTTAGCAAACTCCCCTTTGTCAGAGAAGTAGGTGTTGACAGAAAAAAAAAGGTATTCATAAGAGTATGAGAATGCACATAAATCAATCAAGAGAGAGGAATGATCAGGGTTGAAAGGGCTTATAATTAAAAGTCACAAAATAGTTCTGAGACAGAATATCAGCCCACATAAAATATAGTTTACGGTTTAAAATCTTGTACCCTGAGGCTGGAACCAAAACATGCTTAACTCTTGTTCAGTTCACACCTCTGACACGATAATCTGCACTGCAAGATTAAACAATTTAGATTTTAAATTCTAGTTGATTAAATACATCTCAGGACAAAACCACTTACATGTTGCAAACTGGAACCACATCTTTGGTTACAAAAAAAGGCATCCCCCCGACCCTAACAAGAAACTAGTGTCTATCAGAAAGTATTCACCTCCTTTAGAACTTCTCAAGTTATATTTATTTAAAACTTTGAATCACAGATGTAATTAGGATTTTTTTTTTTTACACTGATCAAAAGAAAAATACATGATTGAGTAAACTGAGTAGATGTAACATAAAAAAAAAAATAAAAAAAAACAGCTGATTGCACACATTCATCCCTTCACTACAAGTTCTAAATAATCACTGGTGCAGCCACTTTTTGACAGATTGTAATCATTGTGTGACAAGTTATTTTAGATTAAATATACCTGGATCCAACAGATAATCATTTTCCTGGCAAAGACTAAAAATAATTAGGGGAAAGACATAAGAACATTTCCAAGGCACTGGATAACCCTAATACGATTATAAAAATTGGAGTATGGCACAGCTCTAAAATTCATCCTCAACAACTGAGTGGGTTGAGAAGGGAACTAGTGAGACCATAAAGAGCTCTCACTAGAGTAAGCCAAACACGGCACATCTGCAGAAACACACTGTCCTCATCATAAGGCCTGGTGAGGATACTTCTCTGCAACAGGCCCATTCAAGGCTTGTGAATGTAGAGTGTAAAACAAATAGAGTAAAATATAAGAAATCGTGGAGCAAACTTCAGCTCTCCATGTGAGAGAACTACAAGATTATTATTTTTTTTGTTATCAAACCAATGACCCCAAATATAAAGCCACAGCTACACAGTAATAGCTTTAAAATAACAATGTTAATGTCCTGGAGTGGCCTGGGTCAAAGTCTAAGACCTTAATTCAGTCCAGAACTAATGGAAGAACTTAAAATGTTGCTGTTCACTCCTCATTAAACTGACACGCATGACATACAATAACAAACATGTCCAGATGTGCAAAGCTATCCACATACTCACTGTAATGTTGGCAGAAGGTGAATAGTTGTGCAATCAATTTGAGTTTTTCTAATTGTAATGCATTTAGATCAATTTGTAGACTTTTGTTTTCACTTTAACATTAAAGTAGTTTCTTCTATTGATCAGTGACAATGAGAAATCATAATTACATCCACTGTGATTTAATGTTGTAAAACAATAAAAAAACAAAAGTTTGCATGGGGTGAATACGTTTGTAGACATATAGTCATGACATGTAGTCACTACAGATGCCCGTTATATGTGTTAACGGTTGAGCCTTGACAGTTGAGTTTAGGGAAGCTGAAAAAAAATGTATGAAAAAAAAAATCTGGAGCTTTGTAGATTATTCATGACAATCTCATAAATATGAATCTACACCAAGGCCCACTGTACACACAAAAATCCCCATAAAAAGCAATACATGTTCACATTAGATGTAACACACCTCAACAAAATAAGCCATAAGTACATTATACAAGACAGCAGTGAGATATTTGGACAATATATGAATATTAAGCAGGTAAATAGTCTCTTAACACAGGATAAAGAGCTTCACCCAGGTGGAGCGGAGCCTCAAAACAGTCTGTTTGATCCTGGTGACAAAGTGACATAATGCGTGCTGGGCTATGTTGTGATGTGATGTTGTTTTGAGACTTTTTTGGAAGTGGATCGCTTTAACTCATCCTGGTCTTCATTTATCTCAATGCAGTCCAAAGATCCCGGTTTGTGTCGTGATTCCAGGATTTAACTGTGACATGTCTTCACTCACTGGATTTAGGCAGTAACACTGATAGTATAGTGCAAACTGGACAGAGCTGCTTTTTCCTCGCGTCAACTTAAACAGGTGCAAATGCTCAGCAGGATAACATTTAAGACGAGAAATAAAGGACAAAAACATAGACAAAACAAGACATAAATATCAAAAAACCTTTATCAGTATAAAAAGTAATAAGGTTATTCATGTAATCAATAGTCTGGCAAAAAAGGCCTCAGAAAACTTTGAGTTTTTACAAATTAAGTGCCTGTGACAGCGTCCTCAGACAAGTGACTCCATGCTCTCTGCAGGGTCCGACTCGTCTGCAATCACCACCAACCCATTAGTGTCCATGGGCATGGGGCTCAGGCCACACTCTCTGTTACTGACCAGGCTGAGCATGGCTTTGTAAAGGTACTGGTACTGCTCCTGTGCACATAAACATAAACACACAACAAATTAACATTACAGATCACAGTCTGTAAGGTGTCAGATCATGACATTTCTTTAAAAACTGAATTAATCAATATTTTTGATACAAACATTGAATTAAATGACTGATGTGAAAGCTGTAGCCGCTTGTAGTGATGACCCCAACTCTGCACTCTGGATTTGCCTCTTTTAGCTCATTGTTTTGGTTTTACACCCCACACAATTATTGCATGGTTTGACAAATCTCATAGACCTCCATTAGACAACTGTCGGAAAAACTACTACCTGCCCAGCACTTAATGGAAGAAAAAGAAAGTTACCAAGTGGCCGCTGAACATAGTGTAGCATTTAACAGCTAAAGCCCCAGATTATCCTGATATTATAGTCAGGAGTTGGTGGAAACCAAAAACTGAGCTGAATATTGGACTTACTTTTAACAGCTGACAAAAACGCGACTCCAGATGAATGCTACCATTGCTCTGTGTCTGCTGGATGAAAGGTTGGTTGGCTTGTCAGCCATAACAACGTAAGCTAGTGTTGGGGGCTGCTGTGTATATGCTGTGTTTTTCTGCCCGCTAGTGATAAGAAATTGACCAATGCAGCCTTAAATGGTGCAGAAAGCAGCATTCATTGAATGTGGGTGCAGCAGAACAAGTTGTAAACACAACATTGACACATTATAACCTAATGAAGTTGATATGGCGAACGTGCTAACTAACAATTGTCTATTTGAACTTCCAGCAGATCCGGAGCAACATTAGCATTCATTTGTGTCCACCTGACAATGCCTTTCAGCTCTGTTTGGTCTCCACCAACTCCTGAGGGACAAATTAATCTCTTTAGCTGCTAAATGTTCCACTATGTTCAGCAGCTAGTTGCTCACTGAGTCTGTCTGCTGGTATTTTAATTTTATGTTTCATTGTTCCCAGTTGTTAAAATTCTGACCCCAAATCCCTTGTGTTTATATTTGACAAAAAAAAGAACTTACTATATCAGTGAAGACTCCCGGCCTCATGATATTGATCATCTTAGCCACCTGATAGATGTCGACGACCCCCTCGTTCTCCAGCTGCTGGGACAGTGTGGTGAGTGCGCAGAGCATGCCTGCTGACACAGCTCCATACCTGTGTGGAAATGTTCAAAATCAGCTCTGTGGGAAAACTGCTTGTCTAAACTGTCTTCATGTTCAGGTGGTCTTAAACAATGTTACATCACACACAATCCTTACTTCAACTCCATCACACATGGGCCGTTTTCTTGTCTGTAGTTTGTGTTAAGATCCCTTCTTCATTAACTAACTGCAGACTGTAAAGTTATTGCCATAATATCCTTGCAACCCAACAAGTAACTGTCACTACAGTATATGAAAGGATAGAATGTTTGAGGTGAGCAACTACTTCCATACAGATTTTTAGCAATTAGCATCGCATCACATTAGCATGTGGTGTAAATAACTGGGGAGACAGAATGGCCCGTTATTTAGGCTGTGACAAATTTAGATACAGCTTTAAGTAATTGAGGGATGAAGTGTGATTGATTATCAGGACCTTCGGTGATGGAGACTATTCAATTAGCGGATGTTTTCACTAACAGCAGCTGAGGTGCTAAAGGCACAGAGGTCTGTGGGAAAGACATCAGCTGGGAACAGTTGTGGATGTTGTTATGGTTGCCTGGTTACTTAGAGACTTCAAAGTGGTATTTTTGTTTATCTTGGAAGTTGCCTGCAGATTCTCAGTGCTGGCATAGACAGGAGAACTCTCAAACTCCCAAGCCATGGAGAGCACTCCACATTTAGTGGCTTGTTTTCCATCCTACGAGTGCAAACACTTCAGTTTAACAAGGACAACTCAAAGGTACTGTAATTAAACATCTCAGGATTCTGTTACCACTTCTGAACCCTTCAAAAATACAGATCCAGGTGCAGCGTTGAAAACAGTAAGCAAGACCAACAACGTGGGACAAAAATCAAATGGATATTAATTTTAAGAGTCTTGGACTAGTCTATAACTGGATCTTCGGTACAAGTGAATGTTCCCTTGCGCTGACAGAGGACAACATAAATTTAAACACGTAAAACGTACTCATCGTGCACAATGGTGGGCCCATCTCGAGTCATGGCCTCCTCCTTGATGACACTGATGAGCTCGAAGGTGCTGCTGAGAGGAGCATCGGGGTTGGGCCATTTAGGGCACTGAAAATGTCTCACCTCCAGAACATAGTCATCCTGTCACACACAGGAGAGGAGTGTCACTCGCATACACATGACAGAAATAATGCGATGCTCGTTTAGGTGTGTGCACATCGAGTCATAGCAATCAAACGCTGCAGTGTAATCCGCTGCATGTCACAGCTACTGTATGCTAATGCCACTCAGCTCTATGCTGCCGTGTCTCCTGATTACACTGGACCAATTGACTCACTTTTTAACTGCATTTTAGATATTACGGCCCAGATGTCACAGAACAAGAACAACCAGGACAAAACAGAGGTGCTAATTATTGGTTCAAAGGCTCAGAGAGAGAAATTGAAATCAAAACTAAATATGGTAGGACTCCACTAGGGCTGCAGCTATCGATTATTTTTGTAATCAATTAATCTAGCACTTAATCAATCAATTAATCGGATATTTTTTTTTATTTAAATTTTAAATAAAATTTTTTTTTTAACGTTTTTAAACAACCAAAACTAGACCTATATGTAAATATTAGTTATACTTAACCTATTTTCATTTATATATTTGATTATAATGTCACACAGCTCTGTTACACTTATGCTATTAGATCGTTGATCAGCTGTTTCTCCGTAGAGAGAGAGAGAGAGAGATGCGCAACAATCAGCTGTTTTTCTGAAGGGATAGTCAGCGCGTCAGCTCAGATCGTGGTCACCACTACGTATTTTCTTGTCGTTGATTTTGGTAGTTGTTGTGTTTGATGTAGTTTCATCGTCCATACGACTCTGGTTTACTTTTGTCGGTCCTCTTCGTGGAATGGATGATGAAGTTAGACTCAATGTTTTCTGTTGAGATGCTAAAGCACTGATGTCGTGCTATTATTGTGGTAAGCTTTGATTTTGCAGTAGACACACTGTACAGAGTTTTAGTTTTGATTACATTTGAACTGATTCCAAACTTTGGACACTTTCTGTGGTTTCCTCCAGCCTGTCTCTTCTCTCAGCCCCTCACTATTTACCTCTGGCATGTGTCGCCAGCAGCAGACTGAGCCGTCTGGTGTGCGACGGTAGCAGAAACACCGTCCGTCAGCGATACAACGTTAGTAACATTGATTTAACGAAGCTTCGAGGCAAGTCATTTTGCATCGAGGATTTTTTGTAATCGAATTATTCGATTTATTCGAGGAATCGTTTCAGCCTTAGATGTTACATTTCATTTGTAATCGAATTATTCGATTTATTCGAGGAATCGTTTCAGCCCTAGACTCAACCCAAGGCAAGAAGCAAAAAATCTAGGAGTTAGGCCATTTCTCTCTGAGAAACACAGAGAGACCAATGCACGGTTATATTACTAGCAGACTATTTCAAAATTCTGTTGAAAGAGTGCTGACTAAGACCAGAATGAGAGCACACATTATTCCTATTTAAGAATCTTTACACTAGTTACGTTAGATTTTTTTTTTTTAATTGATTTTAAAATTATTTATATAGTTTATAAGGCTACATGGCCTCGCACCTGACTACATCTCACAAATGTTTTTAGTTTACGAACCAGGAAGGCCCCACAGACCTTCCAGCTCTTCTCTTTTAGCTGTTTCACAAAGCACAACAAAAACTTTTTGCGATGCTGACTTCAGCCACTACGCACCGAGACGTTGGAAACAGCCTGCCGGAGGATCTGAGAGGAGCTGGAAATATTGAAAAAAAAAAACAAAAAAAAAAAAAACTAAAAACCTTTCCTTTTCAGTCTGGCTTTCACGTAATGTCCTATAACTTTATGTTTTTAGTGTTTATACTTATTTTTGTGTCTTATAATTTCTATGGCTTTACAGTTTTATTTTATAATGACTTATATTGTTTTAAACAATTTACAGTTTTTTTATCCTTACTAACTTAACTATCCATATTTTATCAATATTTTATCTATCTCTGTTTTGTCTGCTGTTTTTCCAATCGCTGTACAACACTTTGAATTCCATCTTGTTATGTTTAAAAGGTGCTATATGAATAAAGCTTGATTGATTAATTGATGTCCTGTCTGCTGCACACTCTACCCAGCGCCACCCCTCGTCTAAACCAAACAGCGTATTTCCAGTAAGTAAGAACGCACCTGACACATTCAATCTCCTGTTGTGTGCTACATGTGTGAAAGGGAAACTCCGGACTATGTCCTGACCTGATCCCTTGGACATTGAGTTGATATGTGAAAACAGCTTGGTACGCTAAATGTGACAAAGCAGAGCTCCCGGTACCTGTGTGGCCTCTAGGATGAAGTCGTGGATGATGATCTGCTCCTCATTGGAGAGGCACAGCCTGTCCTTACTGATAAGCGTGACAGTGAAGGCGATGCAGTTCATGGCCTCCTCCCGACTCGGCCAATAAACAAATTCATCCTCAGCCTGCAGAGAAGCAACAGAAATTCCAACAAGGTATGTTACAGGTACCTTTTATTCGTCAAACTCTATCGCTAATTCCTTGTTTTATTGGTTTAGCATTAAGCTTGGTCATTGTCCTTTCTGTCTGCATGGAGGGTTAAGGTTGATTTTGCATTAAATTAGACATTGTGGATCTACTGTAAAGGGCAAATAAAACAAAACAAAACCACAAGAACATAATTGTGTTTCAGGGTAACTTACCAGACCTTGGTTGTCAGGCAACATGACAATAATTTGAGCGTTATGGTCCCAAATCATCCTCCAGAAGTCTGTGGTGGTGTGGGGTAAAGGATGCTGGGTAACGATGAACTCATTACTCCTGAAGTAACCCTGAGGTGACAGATGTCAACTGTTAGCCTTTCTAAAGCTCAGATCACTCATACTGATGTATGACTGTGAAAGCTGACAGACTACTGATCTTTCTAAGAAATTGTCATCAATAACTGCCAGACCTGTCAATAACATTCTTGAAAAAAACAACAACAACACAGTGAGCAAGGATAAAGAAGCCAGACTATCACACTATACCATTACGTAGGACGCATTAATGTAATCTGTTCCTTTCATTCCAGGCAGAGTGGTGAGTCCGACCCTTGCTCGCTCCGCTGAAAAGAGGCAGAGAGATTAAAAAACACTTTAAATCACAAACCTAGGCCTCTATAATATCACACTGGCTGATAATGCACATATTTATTACCAGTCCTTGTTGTTGCTATAGCAACAATTACATCCCTTTTCCCTGCCAGGGTGCAGGGAAAGCATATACAGATTACGGATTATGGAAATAGATTCTAATTTTGGAATACAAATTGCCTCTAATAATTTGCAGACTGAAAAATAGAAACATGTAGAATACTTATAAGTATGAAAAAAGTAGGAAAAGTACACAGAACTGATTTTATTTGTAGAAAATGCTTTTAGTAGTGTCCAAATGTAATTGTATCCTTCAAATTTAAAATTATTCTTGCTGTATGACTTCTTTCAAGACAGCAACCACCTACAACTTTCTATGTAAACCCACTATAACCAGCCCTTTTGACACCCATGAATGCAGACTCCAGTGGCATTACATGTTCTACATGACCTCGGTTCTCCAAAACCTCAGGTCCACTGCACGTCTGCTGTGGGGAAAAAAAGATAAGATACTCACAGGGAACCACTGAGGAATTGCGGTTCTTCTCCTTGTTGCAGTCTTTGTGGGCACTAAAGCACTCCACAAAGCGTGCGTTGCACTGACTCAGCAGCTGGTGATACAGAAAGCAAAGACCAGAAGATGAAAAAATCAGATTCTAGTCCTCAGAGTCACTGCACATTTAAATCAAACATGAAAAGTAAGATACAATGTTGTTTAACACCCAAGATTAACAGTAAGTCTTTCACAATAATAATGAGCATGTGAAGCTCGGGAGGAAATGACATTATGTGTGAGCAATTCCATTCCCTCTCCTGATGTCGACAGAGCAGCAGCTTGATGAAACATTCATCAGGCTTTGTATAAGGCAGCAGGGGTGACAGACATGACTTTATTACAGCCAACATCAGAGACACTTTCAATCTATTCCCATCTATTCAGGAACTGGGAAGCCACCGTGCACGTTGCTAACAAGCTTCTGATCCAATGACAGCTTTGATTTCAGTTGGTGATGCCACTGCAGATGGTGACAGCTCGTCTAAACGGACCAGTCAGACTCCCAGAAGGTTTACTCACCCTGAACTGCTTCTCCAGCAGTGTGCGACCTGTCGAGTTGGGCGTGAGGATGCTGTTGACATAACTGTGCAGCTGCCAGGCGGGCACCTCTGTCTCTCTGCTCATGATGGCCTCCATTAGAGCGTCGTGGATGAAAACATACTGCTCCTGAGGGACAGAGGGTATTGAGACCAAACATGTGTAATATTAGATGATGAAACAGATAATAATATGAACAAACAGACAAAATGAAAAATGTATAACCCTGTGAAATAATCCAATAATTTTTTTAAAATTCAGCTTGCTATAATAGCATTTTATTTCCAGCTTTTTTTATTCTAGGTAACTTTTATTTAACTCCAGCAGTTTTTCACAGGGCAGAGGCAGTTATGTGATTGGATGTTTACTTATCCAGATGGAAACAACAGCCAATCACAGCCAGTCAGCCTGTTTTTGATTGATAAGACCGTCAAAGACCGTGATGACAAGTAACATTAGGAAATAAAATTGTGATGAAAATCGTCGTTGTGAAATAATGGCCTGAAATCAGGGGCAGGAGAATGACTCAAGATCTTTACTGAAGTAAATAGTTGCAATAGCAAAGTAACAAAATGTTACTCAAATAAAAGTACATCAAGTATTAGCATCAAAATATACTTAAACTACTAAAAGTAAGTACTCATTATGTACCATGAATCATATATATTATTATTGAATATATATATTTGAATGCATTAACGTGTTCATCACATTTATATTGAAGCTGCTATAAAGGACAGTTTATATATACAATAGCTAATTTTATTACTTTATATACTGTAGCTTAATTTATAATAATACATCTTGATTTATTAGTTGATTATATTTTGCATTAATCATTTGAATCTACAAAGTAACATGTAACCAAAGCAGTCACTTTTATATGATTTATTAGAATTCCAAGAATTAACAAACAACAACTTGGAAGGCTATTTGGAACTTTATAGAGGAGAAAACCATGACATCCCAGTTACAGAAAGTTGGCTGTGTGTATAGATCTGACAGTGAGGATAAGAGGATATAGAAATAATTCTCTAGTAGGTATAGAATTAAATACATAACTTTGACCTGAGGACAGCCAGTATGGACATTTGTCTGTATGGATAATAGTTTGTAATGTGTGTTACAATGTAATTGCAGCAAGTGCGATCTTTCCTGAGCCTAGAGTATCAAACTGAATAGCTTTCATAACTCCCTATCCATCTTTAATCATACATTAGCTTTTTAATGTAAAAGAAGGAATCCAGTTTTACAACACAAGGGAGGAATCAGGGTTTCTTACCTCAGTCTGAACTAGGTAGTTGCGTTGTGTGCGGATATGTTTGAGAAAATCCAGGACGCTGACTGTGCTTTTGTCTTTGATCTGTTGTAGCATGCTGTCAATGACAATGTACGTTCCTGTGCGCCCAACCCCGGCACTGAGGAGCAGAGCACAAAGAACAATGAGCATAATGGAAGGCCCATAGAAAGACATCGGTAGGCGATTTGTTAATTTTTAATACGGGGGATGGCCCAATGGCAGCACCCTATTGATGAGAAGACTTAAAGATGAGGTTACTTAAAGCATTTTAAGTAACCCGCTATTATAGCTATAGTTTAGAGAATATAATAGATCCAAGATGAAACTGACAGAGGGGCGGGACATAGAGAAAAAGTCTCAATTACAAATCTGTCTGCTACTTTAGCACAAGACCCCCCCAATGTAGCAGACTTTATATTTCACAATTATTGTTTTCCGTTTTTATGATCTCGACATTTCCGACCGACATTTCCAAAGAAAAGAGACGGAGGGACTGTGCTTTGTGCAGAAGCTTGTGGCAAGAAGCAGTCAGCTGTTACACAAACTCCTGGGAATTTAAGGCCTTGTGTTTTTATTTACCCTCATTTTTTTTCTTGTGGCAGCGATAGATTGATCTTTACTGTTTACTGTATGGGACTCTCACACTGCCTCAAAACGGACTTACAAGTCTGGTTGCATTTCTCCAAAAGTAGAATCCATCTCAACTTCTCGCTGCTGCGTTCCCCTCCCCCCCGGCACCACCCTTCAGCCCCCACTGCCTAAACCCACCTCCCCCATTCAAAATCAATGGAAAGATCCTATTTTTGCCAGAGTGCCTGATCTAGTCTGAATGCGGCCTTAGACTACTGATATTTCAGAGCCACGGTCTGGGCTATAGATTCTAACTTGCACAAACCTCAGATAAAGTTAGCTAAAGAATGAATGAGTCAGGCCGACTAGAATAACATATTCAAATAAACAACCATATCTGCCCATGCATTCTCTCTGCTAGTAGGGGTATTCAAAGAGGTGCAGTTAGAGAAAATGTATTTAACTTGCGTTATGATTCAGTGCCATTGATATTATAGTAGCCTAGTAGGTGTATCAACATCTGTATATAGTTAACAACTGACAGTCAAATCAAATACAGAAAGTACAATTCAATAATATTTGAACAATATTTCTTGTCGGTTTTGTTTTCACATTAAAAAAGGAGGTATAAAATAAGTACTCCAATAATAAATACATTTGTTCTTTTTTTATTTAAAAAAATAAAGGCTGCATTAAAAAATAAAATACATAACAGAGAACTTAAAAAAATATGTATGTTAAAATAAAGTGCCTAATTTTAGAAATAAAAAGTGTAGACTGAGTTTCCCTTTTTCTACTTCTTAATAACTCTGTTTCACATATTACCAGTCTCAACCAATTTCATAATAAACACTCTCAACACATCTTAACAATTGAACAGCGTTAACACCTCCTTTTCTCTTTCTTTCCCTCTTATATCCCATTCCCTCACCTTCTCTTGTTCAGTGAGAGAAGTGAGCTCTAGCTTGTCCTGCCTGGATTTCATTGTCAGTTTTCACATTGAACTGGAGGTATTATAAATAAATAAAACAAACAAAAAAGAAGAAAAAGGGAAACTCAAGCTACACTTTTTATTTCATTTTTCTAAAATGAAGCACTTTATTTTAAGATGCACATTTTTTCAAAAGCTCTCTCCGATATGTATTTTATTTGTAAATGCAGTCCCTATTTTACTTTAAATGACAAAAGAACATGTATTTATTATGAGAGTACTACTAGGCTACTTCAATATATATGGCACTGAATCATAACGCTACGTTAGATGTTATGACGTTCAAGACCTTTTCTTAAGGACATTTTCTATACCCTTTCTCTTTTTAGAGCACGCCATGTGAAATTACTTTTCTTGGACTCACTCATTTCTCCAACTGTCTCTCATCTCATCTGTGTGTATATTTTACTCACTGACTCGAGTCGCAATGCACAGATTTGATTGGCTGAGTAGTATCATATGAGATGATTTATAACGAATGCAATTGGTCGGTGAGTTGCCTGGGCTGGTAACCCCGCAATAAAGTAGGGCTGCACAATAAATCGGTTTTTTTTACTGCCATTGCGATATTAAGTGGTGCGATAAACAACATCAAAAAAGACTGCAACACATCCCGAAAGACACTTTTTGAGTTAGTTGAAAGAGTATCAGCAGAAAACTGCACATTAAAGATATAACTAGTATTCGTCTTTTGGTGCCTTTTGTGTTCATTTCAATGTTCATTTTGCTCAAGAATAGAATGCTGGAAATTTCCTTTCATTTTTTTTTAATTCAACAAGCAATTCGGAAGTATTTTAGCAGTATATTGAAGCAGAAAGGCAGAACTGATAACACTTTAATATTCGTTTCTTACTATTAATTACAAATTTTCCTGATATCGTGCAGCCCTACTGTAAAGGCGGTCTGCCTATTAGTGACCTTGGGCTAACAAGGCTTCCCCCCTCATATTGCCTACCGAGTAACATTAATTTAGCCCTGGAGCTCTGTAATACAGTAAATACCATACCTGCAGTGCACCAGGACAGGGCCCATGTCTGCAGCCCGAGCTGCCGATGAGCGGTTGATGAAGGTGAGGACGGGGAGGGTGTATTCTGGTACTCCCATGTCAGGCCACTGTGTGTAGTGATACTGGACCACGATGCGCTCGTTTAGTTTCCCTTTTGGGTTCCCCTTCTGACCCTAGAACATGAGAGCAGACGTGTGACCCTGGTTAGAATACAATGCAGGCTCTTTTTTACTGTGCATGGAGGACATTATCATGGGCTGTCTGCTTCCGTTGTTTTAGTACTGATTTAGCAACACTTGTGTTGTAACTAGGCTAAGTGGACATTTAATGCAACACTTAACCAAAATGGGCTGCACCATTCAAACTTATGCTACACAGATTAGATGTTAATAAATATTTCAAATTGCGTAACTGTTGCGGCCTAACTGGACAACTGAAAAACTAGCCTGTTAATAGTATGTGACTCACTTAGATTGAAGAGTAAAACTGATAATATGGAATATGCTGACCTCACACTTGATCAACATGCTGCTTCATAATGATGTAAACTGTGATGATTTTAATTTACAAAATGTTATACCACGAAGTCTAAACACATACTTATCCATGTGTATATATATATATACACATATATGAAAGAGTCATGAGTTACCTTTTTAACTTTAGTGTTTCTTATAAGAAAACGCCGCAGTGTGTAGCAAGCGTGCACTTTGGTGCTTTTCAGCGTCACCACAATATTCCCGTACTGCTCGCTGTTCTCTGTCGGCCAGTACTGGTCACATTTCCTCTGAAGGACACAATAGAAACAATAAATGATATACCACGTCGGAAAAACAGTAAGGGATTTGTTTTGTATTTTTACTTCTGCAAATTAAATTAAAGTGAACCTACCCTTCCTTTCTCCACCAGGTTGGTGATCATTATGATGATTCCTGTGTTCTGCTCCCACACCATCCTCCAAAAGTCCTCGAAAGTAGACTTGAGAGGACCCTGAGCAGCTATATAAGCTCGAGGCCGGTTGTAGCCCTGAAACAGGAGAGTGGTGGAATATATTTACTGGTAAGATGCAGTCAATAGTGTATAAATTACCCACAACCACTGATATAGCTGATACGGTTTACTGACACAGGTAGGTCATAAAATCCACTCCTTCAGCTGAAATTGTAGATATTTATACATTAATCAATATTGTTAATATCTCTGTTGATGTTATGATTTTGATATCTAAATCAATATTTTAATAAAGATGTCAGCAAGTAGCACTGTTCAGGACACAAGACAGGACCATGCAGGTCAATTTCACAACTTTTCTAACACAAAATAGAAAACCAAACCAGGCCCTCATTAAGAAAACTTGTTAAGAGGTTGGTAAAACTCACATCCACGTAGTTGGCATTGATGTAATCTGAATGTTTGGCATCTTTCCCCGCCAGAGCTCGTAATTTCACCCTGCTGTGGTCATCTAGGGAGAGCATTGATATATTTATGTGGATTATTAAAAGGATGAAAACATGTTATAAAAACATTGTTGGATTGCGCTGCAGTAGACGTCATAATCAGATTTTACAGCTGACTCACAGGCCACAATGTTGATGTATCGGTTTTTGTGCTTGTTGTCGGGATGATTGGAGTGTTCTGCGGTGATTTTCAGGTCTGCTGTGGAGCGCTGGACCTCCTGGAGGGAGGAAAAATAGACACAGATGGATTGTATTAAACAAGGAGAGAATATGTAATTGAATTACCCTCTCTACCGGTTAGAGTGTTACATATTTCTATTTCTTAGCGCAAGGTTCTTCAACGTTTTTTAGGTCAAGGACCCCTCAGCTGAAAAACAAACGGAGCAGGGACCCCTTACTATATATATTGTATAAAATTGAGTTGCATATTAAACTGGGCTTACAATAAAGTGTAGGGCAGCATAAAGCCTTTACATATACCTTTAGATGGTGCATACAATACTAAGCTTTTAAAATAGGGTGAGGCTATTTGCACACCTGGTACAATTAGCAGTGTATGCTATTCGTACCCTGGTGCAATTAGAAATGAATGCTATTCGTACCCCGCCGGTGTACACAGCAATGTGTTCTATTAATACCCCGTCTGGTACAAATATCAATGTATGCTATTTGCACCCCTGTGCATTTACAGTACCTTGGCATATATTTACACACAGTTATCCATACTACTCATGTATTACACCTTTTTGGAATATTATAGTTATATATATATATATATATATATATATATATATATATATATATATATATATATATATATATATATATATATATAAATTCAATTGTTATAAACTTTAGAAACAAAACTTTCCTAACGTCCGCCATGATTTCGGTGCACGCAAGCAACGTGTTTTTGTTGTTACGTCACAGGGTGTGAATAGCTCAGCTGTGTGGCCGAGGCTATTCGTACTGGGGGTGCAAATAGACACTCCGTTTAAAATAAAAATTGTTGGCATGATTATATATTTGTACATCATATTTTAATGTTAACATGTGGCACAGTGAATCCTTAAGGTTAACTGTATCTGTGGATGGCTAGCTTATGGATACCTTAGCTTAACTAAAAAAAGATTTATCTTTACTAATATGTTGGATTAATTTAATATTTTCAGACATATTTAAAAAAAAAAAACTTAACCATATTTGGAGGCCCCCCTGTAGCAACTCTAAGGACCCCCTGTTGAAGGTCTCTGTTTTAGCAGGTAAAACCTGATTTTTTTTTCTTGCCTTACTTGCCTTATAAACAAAACTCATGATGATTCATCTCCTCTTCTTTACTACACCACATTGCACCAACCCCCTAAAATACAACAATCATTTCTAACACAGCTTAATTGTGATGCATTTGAACATTATGCACACAAGCTCCACATCAAATGACCCCAATTAGAAGGAATCCTCTGGGTCTGAAGCTTTTGCCTCGTTTCTTAACCTGGTTACACAGAGAATGTGTTCCCATCCAGTCACCTAGAAGACACATCTTCTCTAATTAACCTCCGTCTCTCTTGATCTTTCTCTTTGTCTGTCTCTCAACCATCTGCTCAAAAGTAGCAACCCTGCACACAAACACATGCTGCATGCATAAAGTAATCTCTAACTGCTGTTCAGACCCAGGCCCACTTGCAGACAACGTGTACAGTAGAGGGGAGATGAACAGTGCCGAATAATTGCTCTATCTTACTTAACACCAGAACAAAAACAAGACAATAGTACTTGTATATTTTCTGAGATCTTATTGTGCTTTTACACCTTATCTGTTTGCTTCAGTTCTAACAAACATGTGCACTTGCCTGTTTTGTTTGGCTTGTTAAGGCTGGTCTGAAAGCTGTAATTAGAACTTGGTGCGGACCAAACAACCAGACCAATACCACCTGAAAAGGGGGGTCTCGGTTTGCCTCCAAGCAGACTGTGCTGAGGTTTGTTTGTGGTGTGAAAGCATAACAGAACACCCACTGTATGTTATGATAGTAGAAAGGTCAATTAGATCATTCAAAAGCTAAACTACTAATTAATTATAATCTGCTGATTGTGGACTATCATGAAAAGCAATCTAGCCCATAAAGATTGAGTGAAATGTACAAACCAACAACACTATTTATGACGATGCTCATTAACATTTATTTCTTTATGAGCTCTTTGGGACACCAGAGAACATAAATAAATATGCGAGTCACAGTAAAGTGCTGCATGACTTGCTATACTGCTGATGATGCAGGATGACAGCTGCCAAAACTACCCAATCAACGAGTTACCTGTCGGTCTATGTGACCTTCTGTCTACTCCTCTTCGTTAGTTTATAATAAGTCAATGTGAACATGAAGCAGAGCGGAACTAAAAGGCAACAATGTACCTGTTTATCTTCCTGTCTTCTGTATGAACCAACTGAACCCAACTCCATTGTAAAAACACCATTAGTTATACAGCAAAGACTTACAAGGCTTCAAAACAAATCATCATTCAAGTGGCGTTGAAAGTATACCTCAAACTCCTCAGAAAAACCTTGCAGGTTGTTCTTGTAGAGATCCATGATGTGTTTAATAAACTGCTTTACGGGGATGGCCTCCATGTCATCTGCAGGACAAACACAGAACAGTTAGCCCATTACTTCATTACTGTGGTGTCTGTAGTGCAAAATTAGGGTTTGTTTCTAGCCACCATGTGTTCTGAGAATGTGTGTAAATGCGTGAGTGTTGGCAATAAACACATGGAAACCAATGTGATTTATCATTTAAAATTATAATGCAACCAGGCAGCAAATGTAAAAATGTAATGTTAAAGAAAAGATTAGAAGATAACTTTACATTTTGAGCCTTATAACAGACTGGTTTTAACTAGACTCATAAATATCTAGATTTGGTATTTTGATCATTTATGGGAGGGAGCATCTGTCTCATCTGAGTCAAATCAGCCCCAAATCACACATGAGGGATCTTTAATAATGCTGGTCACCATCACACTTGGACAATAGTGCAGGGGACCCAGCTGCCATTGCTGCAGATACTGGCAAATGTCTTTACTAATACATCCTCGCAGCTGGGGCTTTTAGGGCTCTTACTTGCCTCAGTGGTTACAGCGTAGAGGTGAATTCTGGATTGTTAATATGTTCATTTATTAAAATGTCCTCCCCTGTATTAGTGTCAAGCGTCACTTATCAGTCTAATCAGTTCGTCAAATGGGTTCTGGGCAAATTGTAGCTTCAGTAGCTAGAAATTAAAATGAAGTAAGGCTGATTAGGCCCAATTTTCTTTGATGGGATATAAAACTGTACATGTGTGCATGTCTCACAGCACTATGTACAATATAAATGCCTTTTCTGAGCCCATAAAGCCACTGTTCTATGAATTTCATGTTCTTCCACATGTTAAACTTCATTTAAGCACATGGTCAGTCATGCAGAATTTGTGCTGTAAGAAAATTGCCACAGTTTTTCAAGAGAGTAAATAGAAAAAGAGAAGACAGAAAGAAAAAGGGAAGAAGAAAGAATGGGATAAAGAATGAAAAAGACAAGCAATAAAAGCCTAATGAATGTGGAGTCAATACTGTGATCTTTAACTGTGATATCACAGCCTTGAAATGTCCCCGAGCTTTAAGCGACTGTGAAAGTAAAGTCTGATATCGACAAGCTGCCACTGCGCTGCTGCTTGGGACATTAAAGGCAGTCACACAATTCCTACAGAGGTGCTCTTAGAGTCATTTCATATGTAACTGTTAATGGTTGCTTGTGGATGTGTCCTGTATCTGCAGATATATACCACTAAGACGAGATTCCTTTGTCATTTTTTGGTACTCAGTATTTTGGTACTCAGTCTTGAAAATCACTCTTTTTTGTCCATGTACCCCCACAGTCCAAAAGTCAAATTAACTCAAGTACCCCCTCTACCCATTACTTGAAGACTTACCATTTTCATTGCTTAAATATAATTATTTTCAGCTGTTTAAAATAGATAGCTAAAAGTAATGTAATAATCTATCTATTACTTTCAGGTAACTTGTAAAACTGTTTATCCATCACATTTAGCTGGCTATGTTAGACATTCATCTTATCTACTGAATATTTTACTTTTAGCATACGGTTTAAGCTTCTTTGCTTGCTAACTCGTTTTTACACACTCTTAAACACTGCATTCTGGTATTATAGTTGACTAAATATTTTTTATTTATTTTTTATTTTTTTAACTACTGTACATTCATAATCTTTCCACGTATGCCAACGCAATTGCAGAATACCCCCTGGGGTGAACAAGTACCATATAATACAAGTACCCTTGGTCGGGAATCACTGACCTAGAAAAGTGCAACAAAGTGAATCCTAAGTATACTTTGACATAAAATTATGGATATTTGAATATCACATAAATGAATACTCTAAAATATTGAATGAAATACAGATTACCTGGTATAGGGATGATTGGTATATTCTCATTGGCCACCACCCGGGGAGAGCTGCTCTCCTCTACATAGAAGTGAGCTGTCTGGAAAAATCTCCTACAGGGATAGAGAGAGAAGAACAGAGAGATGCCACAGTAAAGTCTATTAGGGAGTCGTTATCGCATTGTTCTCAGATCCGGTCTGTCAACGTCAGCATCTAAAATTTGAATAGAATGACACGAGAAGGAACGGCAGAAAACTGCTAATGGAAACCCCAGAGTGAGTGGGACACAGCTGATCGCACACAGAGTCGCTGACAGTGAGCAGCTCCTGGAAACAGTCTGAGCTGACTACAGGGAACAGGTAAACATCTTGCAGCAACACACACAGTTTTGGAAAGCCAAAATTGTTGTGCCCCCTCTTGGACAATCAATCCCAATTTTTTTTTACAAAGTTCAAGGTCCAAAGTTCACAGACTTTAAAACTATAAACCTTGTCAAATCAATGCTGAATTCTGATCAAGCTCTTTAGAGAATATCTAAATTATTTCTGGGGATATTAAAGCTTTGTAAAAAGATGAATTAAAGGTTTCACATTAAATACATCCTTCCATTGAGCACATCAAAAATGCACATTATGACAGGATTAGTAAGCTGTTATCTAAATAGAAGAAATACATTTAAAAAAATCCAGCGCCTCACTTTTTAGAAAGCTCAAGAAAAACAGAGACTGTTAGTGAGGGATTTTTTAAGGTCCTGAACACCTTGCATATCCTCTCCAGCCTCCACCCCCTCCTCATACACACACACAATGTATACTAATGAATGCAAACAAAAGACCTATGTTTCATCGCACTGCTAGAATTCCCTAGTTTAATCATACCTGTACTTGATGCAGAGGAGGGAGCAGATGCTTGTCATTCTTTGAGAAAGATAAAGCAAAGCAGAGAGAAAAATAAAAAGGCTGAACTGTATTTAAAACATATAGAAAGAGAGAGAGAGAGAGAGAGAGAGAGAGAGAGAGAGAGAGTGAGAGGGGAGGGTGAAAAACTAAAAGGGGGAGAGCTCCCCCATCTTGCGTCACAGCCTGCCTATCCAATGACTCTCTGTGGGTGCAGATGTGGTGTAGCTAACTAACCAGCATAGTCGACACCTCCTCTCTGATTCTATCCTATGATCTCAGAAAAATAGTTTGCTTTGGGGGAATGGAAAATGAGATGAAATAGGCTTTCTGAATAGATGTCAGTGAAGAGAGGCATCCCATTCAACACTTTTTTTTTTTTTCCTCAGTTGAACATCTGTGAGTTTTCGACAACCACCTCGAGCCCCAGAGGCTTCCAGATGTGTACTGTAACGCCAGCAATTAATTCCATTGTAGACATTACCTAGACTAACTGCAAAAAAGAACAAGCTAAAAATAAGATGTCAAACTTCAAAAGATTGTCAATTGATCATGTTTTTAAATACACATTTGAACATATGAAGATATGAAGTTAATGACCAAAACATCTGTGAGCAGAGAAACTCACTGGCTGCACTGACACCAAGAGAGACTACGCAGAGCATGAAGAGTAAATTGGTTGATTTCATCTTTCATCATGGTCTTTTCCCCAGGGGAAGCAGGCACTGTCTGTGAACTGTCAAGAGTTGTCACAACAACAGCTGTGATGGCCATGTCTAATCTCAAGCTTACCCTGCTCTTCTACTCAAATACCACAACTCTCAGTAATCCATCCATCCATCTGCTAATTGTCTTGCTTTCGACTGTTTGTTTTTTGATCACCTCTATGGAGCTAATAACCAGGCTGTTAGTTATAACACGCTCTTATATTATCCGACATCACAAAATGCCACAGTAAAGTGTTGTTGGTCAATAAACATTTGCTGCAGTGATCTCACTCTGTTAAACATAATTTATAAAAATGCATCTAACCCATTTCAAGTATTGACAAAAATAAATCTCAGACTGTAAATTAACAAAATGCCACCCAACTAGAAGCAGAACCTTCAAACACAGTAAATAGCCCATAGTACTATTTGTAACTCATTAACCATCCCACATGTGGCCTGGTCTGTGTAATTACTGGGGCTCCAATAGAGTGGCTGGAATTCAGCCCAGCAGATGAAGACACAGCTGGGACCCCTGCTGGCTCTGCAGGGCCTTCAGGTCTCCTGACCCTCACCCAGGTGGGTGATGGGCCTGAGGTATAACTTGCAGGGAGGAAGGCAGTCTTGCTAACAGACTGTTTGAGATTGATGCGCATACATGCATACATATAGATAAAACAGACAAATCTAAAGTAGATGGGTCTGAATGTGGAGCAGACTAACTAGAAAATCCAGACATGCATGCAAATTGTCACTTAACCGGATATGTGAGTGTGAAAAAAATGTATGGGTGGGGTCAGCGTGGGTGAGGGGCAGCTAGTTATTTATACCCCTGAGGGAGGTATCAGGGATACCCTTATTAAGATGAGGCATTTCTGTATGTATTAGCACTTGATGTAATGACATTTTATTGTTCTACCAAACCATTTTAGAACTAAAATGTGCCATCAAGAATGAGGTTAGGTATACTGAACTCACCTCCAGTAGACCATCACAATCAGTAGCATTATGAGGCAGAGCAGAGTGAGAGCAGACACCACCACCAAGGGGACGATCCACACCATCCTGCTCATCCCCGGGTGAGGGATTCGAGTCACGTTGGACAAGATGGTGCGGTCTGGAACGTAACACATGTACATTAATACATGCCTATACATATTCTACTGACTCACTCTGGACAGGGGTATATTAGCATGCTGTGATGTCTGCCAAAGTGTATTTTCTGATGTTACCACTGGTAGTTGCCAAAGTCAGGAATTCTTATTCTAAATGTTCACTATTATATATCTAAAATCAACTTAAGCTTGGTTTGAGCTAAATAATTCTCTTAGTTAAGAATAAACCTATAAGTAAGTAAAATGTAGAGCGAGCCAGTCATTATTCAGCCTGAAGGTGTCACGGTTGGGATGGTTAACTTTACCGCTAATGGCATTAAAAGAATATTAAACCAAACCAGCTTTTGGGCCAAAAGAGTAGCATGAATACTAACTGCCTGATTACAGCTTTCAATCAATGTGAAAGACACTAACATCTAACATTGTAAGAGTAAAGAATCTGGCAAAAGATATCTTCAAAAATGCTCTCCCCTGAAGCAAACTCTTTCAAAATATGATTAAAGGGACTGCTCGAGGCAGTACCCGAAGGCAGACGGTTTATTTCTGCCTTCAGACCTCTATGTTGTAGTGATACAAAAGCCTGGAGCTTTATCTTTGACTGAAATGGTAACCAGTTTAGTCACTTTCTTAAATCAATTCATTTATTGTGCTAAATTGCGCTCCATAACTGTTGGTAGTGATTACAGAATTCTGCATCAGAGAGAAGTCTTGCCTTGTATGAAAGCTGATAACAAGAGAAATAGCGATTGGGATGGGACAACAAGCAATATCGTGTCATATCTGTGTGGGAGAAAGAGGTCTGCTCACCAGTGTGGACAGAGAAAGGCCAGAGACTCTTGCCATCACTGATCTTTGGAGACACTGTGGAGCTCTGGGGAATCTGCATCTCTGCAGTGTCATTACCAGCCTCCTGAGTGGAGACTGCATTTACATCTGTGGGTTTCTGTTTTACGTTGATCAAGTGATCGTCACTGGTGCTTGTGGGTACTGTGGTGCCTTTGACCGTAGGCTTCCCTTCTCCTTTCTCTTTGGCTGTGGATGCGGGGGTGGGGATTAAAGGCTCTTCTGCCATAGTGCTGTTGACTTGCTTTTCCTCATTACCAGGAGCAGTCTTGTTCTTTCTCTTCTTCTCATCCTCTCCCTCCTCCTGCTCTCCTCTCTCCTCCTCCTTCTCTTTCTCCTCATCCTCGCCTTCACGTTCAGCCTGCTTTTCCTCAGACAGGGTGTCTGTCTCGGAGCCCTGGGGTGCTGCCTGCTCGGTGCTAGACTTTGCAGGCGGGACAGATGGACGGGTGGGGTTCTGCGTGGCTTGGGGCACCTGTGTGGGCCAAACAGAGCTGGGCAAAGAAGAAATGACCCCTCCGCCCACGCCCAAGCCTGCCAGCAAGGTGCTTGTCACCACTGATGCCACTGTGGCCTGGCTGCCACTAGAGGAGGGGCCCATCCCTGTTGCCATAGAGACAATGGAGAAGTGGATGCCAGAGGACGTCCAAGTGGAGGAACCAGAGCTGATGGGAGCCATGTCTGCCGAGGACGCTGGAGAAATTGTGGGCTGATGGACACAGACAGAGAAAAGTGGTTAGCCAACAGAAGTACATGAATGTTTCTAACAAAAAGAAATGTCCACTGCCATTTTCTGTTCAACTCACCATCCCAGTCTTCACAATCCGAGACCCTTCAAATATTCTTGTTGTATTAGCTGAAAAACAAAAAGACAAGGAAGCATTTAAAAAACATTTTTATGTGTCTGACTTGCAAAATAAGTGTTTCTTTAAGAATACATAATGACTCGATGGCTGGAGGTTTTCGACCAGGTACCTCTGAACAGCAGTGTTTGACTGAAATCACTGCGCAGGTCATGCTGACACACTGCCTGCACTCTGAACAGGTACAGGACGTCAGGGGACACATTAGTGATGACAGCTTTCTGCAAAAGAAAAGATGCACATACGTACGCACTTAAGACCACTTGTAAATAATGTTTGAATGGATAAAAATACATTTCAATCTGTGGACGCTGTTAATCCCAAAATTAAAATATACTATGCTAAGCCACTGTTCTGTCAACAGTGCATGACCCACAAGTTTAATGCAGTTTAAACCTAATTTCCTGCCTAATTTAATTGTGTTGTGCACTTTCGAGATGGCTTTACTTGTATTAAAATGGCCCTGAGAACAGATGGGTGATTGCCTCTGGTGTTGGAGAGCTAGTTTTTTTTTAAAATAATTCAGATAAAAAGGTGTCCAGAGATAGAAGCTGAAAATTGAAATGGAAATGAAGTGGGCAAAATAAGAAAGACTGACAGCAGAGAGAGAAGTGGAGAGAATACTCAGTCAGTAAAGCTACTGATTGACTGTATTGTATTATTGAAGTGTAACCATATAGAGCACCCCATGGGCACAATAATCATTCTTTCAGTAAACCTTCTGTAGAATAACAACGTTAACTCAAGCTCTTAAACAGAACAGAGAGATTATATGTAAATAATAATAATTAATCCATTCTTCGAAAAAATGTCAATATGATTATTGTTAAAGACAGCAAGAAGCCAAGCAAGTCTCATGGTTTCAAATATATGTTTTAAGAAATTACTCTACCTAAGCTTCTCAAACAAGTTATATCACAGAATGGGGGATGTTAACAGAGAATGCTCGTGCCTCATGCCAAGACTACAGACTATATAAAATGAAGACTTGGGCTGTAGAGATAAAGACAGCTCTGCCAGTCGACCTCAGGGAGCAGTATGGCTGATGAGGAGCTAAAAGGTCAGTAAAAGTAGCTGGAGGATGCCGAGAGCAGCAGGTAAACAGCACGGGGAGACTGAAATTTCGGTGAGATGGTTTCTATGTTTAACATCAGATAGAACTGTTGTGGCAGGTATCTGGACATGCTGCGAGTGAGATGTTGATTTCAGAGGGGTGCAGGAGTTAAATGAATTAAATAAATGTTAATTTATCTCTAGCTGAGGATAGTATTAGTTTCATTTGTGAGGGAGTTCTTGACTGCAGGAAGCCTGCTTGTGTATTCATTTCAACCTGCTTGCCCATAGTATCTAAGCTTTGGTAATAAGTAGTTTGTAAGTTAAAGATCCCCTCCAGGCAGGTTTTAAGAGATAAAGAAAAACCGCATGGGATAATAATTTGTGTCTGATATGGTATTTCCACAAAATAGTTCAACCTGGGTAAAAAAAAATCTTCAAATTATATCTACCCCTCCTCTCTGTCAGAATCTATGAATATGCTTATGTTGTTCATTTCCAAAAGTTTAACTGTTAAACAGGTGTCTCTTATTTTGGATGATCCCTCACCAGCTTCCCATCCATGACAATGACAACTGTATTTACTGTAATGCATGCTGGAGGTGGTACTGCCACAAGGGAGCAGATGGTCTCTGAACCAGTGGGTGAGTGTTTTGCCCCTGCACTGTTTATAACTAAAGAGGCAGCCATGCAGACTGTCAAGACAGCTGGGGGTCAGTGGGCTTTGAAGGAGATGCACAGCTGGGTGTCGGATTCCTTCAAATGGAAGGATATGTGACCAGGGAGAAGAATATGTAGTGTGGAAAAAGAACAACCCTGTAGGTGTAACCTCCTGCAGGGCGTGGATATATTTTATTTTCTGTTAATGGTGTGTTGGAGAAATTGTGTGATCACTGGTGTCAAAAACTTCACTGAGATCCAAAGGGCTACATTTGCACAGTTGCCTGTGTTGGTTGCTAAAAGACGACAGTTTATGTTCAAAGAGCTAACTCCAATGCCTAACAAAAACAGGATTAAAAAAATAAATAAATAAAAAATTACAATAAGGTTTTAAAATTGTTAAAAGGACAGTTCCACTCCAAATAAAAATGACATGTTTTTCCTCTTACCTTTTTTGGTGCAAGTTGTCCAGTGTTGGAGATATCAGCAGTAGAGATAACTGCCTTGTCTCGACTCTCATGGAACTAGATGGCGTTAAAAGCGCCAAAAATTATTACATTTCCAGAAATCATGACCAGGTAACTCAAGATAATCCACCGACCTGGTTGTGAGCAGTTTTATGTAGGAACTATTTTCTTGTACATGTAGGACGTTCTAACTACAGCCGCTAACTGTATCACTGGAAGCATACTAATTGATAAGAGGCTTGTTGTCCTCCTCAGCTGAGCCTTTAGGGGAAGCTATTAATGTTTACATTTAGTCACAAGCCTCTCGTCCATGAGTAGTGGTGATACGTTTAGTGGGTACCACAAGCTGCCATCTAGTTCCATCATATTCGAGAGAAAGCCAACATCTCTATTGCTGATATCTCCAACACTGGGCCGCTCACACCAAAGCAATCTTGATTGAAACTGTAAATAGCACTACAGGTAATTTGATTGATGATGATGATGATATGGGGTAAACTGTCCCCTTAAAGTGCTCATATTATACTTTTTGGCTTGTTCCCTTTCCCTTATTGTGTTATATATCTTTTTTGTGCATGTTATAGGTTTACAAAGTGAAAAAGCCCAAAGTCCACCCCAAAGGGACTTACCATCTCCAACAGAAAACACTGTTCACAAACTGCTCCAAACAGCTCTATTGTAGTCCAGCCTTTACTTCCGTGATGAACGTGCGTCACTTTGTAACACACGTTATAATGCTTGCCTAGCTGCTAGCGTGGCACGCCATAATACTTCTGATTAGCTAGCTGTTCTTACCTAGGTACTGCACATGTGCAACTTCCAAAGATGGAACAGATGGAACAGAAGTGTGATGCCTCACTCTGTAGCTAAAACAGAGAGCTCGACACACAGGGTGAAAAGAGGAGCTGCAGCAATGTGCAGTACAACAAAAATGTGATGTTTTTTGAAAATTAAACCATGTAAACCTATTCTGGTACAACCTATAAATACAATTATGAACTTGAAAATGAGCATAATATGAACACTATAAAATAAAAATAAAACTATGATTTGGTTTATATTGCTGTGATCTGTTTCACTTGTTGCTATAAGTTATCTTTGAGCCTATACTGATTTGCATCACTGACTAAAGTAAATCAATGTAAAATGCTTAAACTTAGACAAGGCCACAGGTGGATTGCCAAAATATTACATATATCAGTTAGACTTGTCAGTGTGTGCGACAGTCCTACATGTCTATTCTGAGACAGGTGAGTGACAGGGGATTGTCTGGAGCCCTCATATCAACCAACAGCCACGCGCAGAGTTCATCACAACCTGTCACCTCCAATACACACTGTAACTAATCCAGCCACCCTCTATTACATACATCGTAGGCTCTGCAAACCAATCAGAGATGTTTAAACCTCATCTACGAGACAATTCTGAAAAACTGCTTGGGTCTGGTATGAGAAGTTGTTAGTCACCGTTGATAATAATACACACCATGCTCTGGTCCCCAGTCTTGGTGAAGGTCTTTTCGTCAGCAATATCACGTTTCACCCAGCTATAAGAGACCATGTAACTGGTGATGGGTGGGTGGTAGACGGTCAGAGGGCGTTCCCAGCTCACCATCAATGCTGTCTGGTTCAGTGGCTGGATCTTCATGCTTACTGGGGCACTGCTGCACACTGAAAGACCAAAAAGTAGAGGGTAGTAAGAAAAAAGCAGCATGAAAAGAATAAGAGATAATGTCACTTTTTCCTCCGTTTGAATGCAGCTGTGTGAAAATGAAAGGCTGTGTTGTAAGGACTGCTTGACCACATGTCTTTGTTGATGTGTGTGGGCAGAATGCAGGTTGCCTTTTAACAAGCTTGTTACTGTATTACTGTCTGCTGCTGACTTGACTCAAAGCCATTTCTACTTGAGTAAAATATATAATATATAGAATAATACAGAAACTCAATAACAAAAGACACTCCTGGAAGCTTGAATGAGATCAGGTACAACTTCAGCTGTCAGTTTCCTCTTAATGACACAACACTGAAAAAGATTCCAGATAGAATACCAAACAGCTGGGTGCTGTGGTAAACATGTAGTAGAGATAATACCGCCACTTCCTGCCCACACACAATTTACAAGTTCCTGCTTAAACAGTATGCATTAGGAGGATGAAAGGAAACGTCAAAGTCAGCCTCAAGGTGGCAGTGTAGGCTGCAGCCCGGATATTTACACAGGGATCTGTCAGTATGAGTAAGGGAAAATCTGGACATGCTTTTCAGCACATCAGGGCAACAGCAATCAGTACCAAAACCAGTGTCAGCTGATTATGTGCAAACAGGGTTTCTGACAAATTGAAATTGTCACCAACGTTTTCTCCATTTACAATGTAACGCTATGGTGCAGATTAAGCACCGTGGTATGTGAAAGAAAGAGAGGGTGGGAGGAAATAAGTCAGGAGGGCACAGGGGGAAAAACGCAAACAATAGAAAGAATGTCTTTGGGTGCTGATGAGGTGTGAAAGGTGTGAAATGCATTATAACCTGTCGGATGTTCGTTGTCAACTTCAGCAGCTCATAAGCAGCCTCTTAATAACAGCTGAAGACATCATAATGGTTGTACTGCCTGCATCATTAGCATCATGTCAGCCATTATCCTTATCACCATCAATTGGGCAATATATCAATATTGTACTCATATCGTGATATGAGACTAAATATCGTCTTAGATTTAAATAATAAATACTTTTTTTCTGGTTGTAGAGGCTGCATTACAGGAAAGTGATGTCATTTTCTGAATTTACTAGACTGCTCTAGCTTTTTTATTATTTGCCTTCACCCACCTACTCATTATGTCCACATTCCTGATGATACTTTATCCAAAATTCTATTGTGTAAATATGTTGTGAAAGCATCAATAGACAACCATACAATATTGTGGTATTTGGTCAAAAATGGTTGTTGGTTTTGTCTATATCGCATAGCCTTAATTACCACCTACTGTATTTGGCACCTTGAAATACAACACTGTTAAGTCTTTTCACAATAATTGGGACAACTTTTCTTAGATGTGTTTTACTGATGAGCAAACATGATGTCTCTGTATTAATTATAAACTTAATTTATCCAAGCTGGTTGTTAATATATTAGATATATATAATATATAATATAATATTAGACTATGTTAATGATGTTGTTAGTCGACAGAGAAAATTAACTAGCAAGCAGTTAATAAAAACGATTGTCAGTTTCCAACCATATATTGACTCATTTATATATTTACATTTATTTTGTATATTTACTGCCTCATTTATTTATTTCAGGATGTATTTCATAGGCATATTTATTTATTTATTCATTTATTTAATATTGAATAAAACGGCATTCTATATTTTTCAAGCAAACATGTCAAACTTTGTTTAGTTCCAGTTTCTGCACTGTGAGGATTTTCTGCTTTTCTCCGTTTTATAAAATTGTAGGCTAGATACAACGGTTTTGTACTTAAAGTCGGACAAAACAAGCAAGTTCAAGCCATTTTTCATTATTTATTTACTGACATTTTATAGACAAAACAATTAATCACCTAATTAACAAAATAACCAACATAGTTATTAATAATAAACAAAAGTTGGTTGCAGCCCCATGGACCATTTTACCATATTTTAAACAGTGGTATGCTAAATTTGGTCTAGTCGTGAGAAAAAGGCCTGCAAGCACAGGCTTGTTTTTACACATGCAGAAATGCATTAGAGTAAACACAAACAAAGTAAATACTGTCCTATATATATATATATATATATATATATATATATATATATATATATATATATATATATATATATATATATATATATATATATATATATACACACACACACACACATATATTTCTTGGTATTATTACTAGGGGTGGGAATGTCTTGGCACCTCACGATTCGATTCCAATTCAGAGGCCAACGATTCGATTCTAAAGCGATTATCGATGCAACAATTTTTTTATGTACATTTCCATGCGTGATTTTTTAAAATATACATATAAATCTGAGTTTGCTACTCAGAGTTTTCTAATCATTTCCTAGATAAATCAGCTAGACAAAGCTTAGATTTTGACATATACAGTATTTGTCACACACAAGTTTTAATGAAATGTTTTGTCTACTGAGGTTTTTGTTTTGTAGTCATTCCATGCTTAAGCCTTAAACAGCTTGTGAAAGTCACCTTCTCTCAGTGAGCTTCCATGTCAGAGGCTCAGTCAAGTTCTAAGGTGGATACTTGGCTTCTTAGAACATGAAACACGTTAACCTAATTATTTTATGTATGTCTTATTAGATCATGTGTATATATACAAAATGTAATTTCCTTTTGGCCATTTTTGTGTGTTTTTGTTGTGCACTCTTGCCTAAACTCTAAGTTGTTGTCCATTATCCCATCCTCTTTCAGTCACTCGGTTTTCTGATTTGTACTTGTCTGGAGACATCGATTATTAAGAATGATCAGAATCGAGCATCAAATCGTTCTAGAGAGAATCGCGATGCATCTAAGAATCGATTATTTTCCCAGCCCTAATTATTACTGGACCAACAATGAATCTGCCAACACACAATACACAAATTTATCTGCAAACTGTATGTTGCATCATAAGCTATGCCTCTCTAATAGCCAAACAACTCTCCTCACAGTGATGGAACATTCAGTCAAGGTATGGCCCTGGCTCTCACAACATTAACAAGCAATGCCATCATTTACTGTGGGCAGATAAATATCCCCCCTCACACAACCTTGACAGATGTCACCCCTGAAGATAAGACTGACACTGTTTACTCCCAGCGCCTCCCATGTAAGAATTTACATTTGAATTCTTACATGTTAGCACAGCAAAATAGAAATGCGAGAGAGACACAAAGAGAAAACGAGCAGGAGGTAGGGGAAGCGGAAAAATGAGGAGAGACTGGTCTACATTCATTCTGCTACTGACATAATGCCACAAAAGCAATTTCACAACTTAATTTGTATGGGTCTATTTTAGCTGTGCCACATATTAATGATGATTGCTGATCGGCCTTGTGAGAGTGCTCCAACTTCAACACAAGCATTCCCAATCAATTCTCCCCACCAGACACAAACAACACTACTTTAAGACGCAGCAGCCTTTCTCATTAGGCTCCATAGTTCCTGTACTGTTCTGTTAAAGCAAGGGCTGCACGATGCACACATAAAAGAGATGAACAAAAATACTCTAATCAAACCTTGCATGAGGTCTGTGCGTTGTATTAACACGTTCTTTGATATAAGGTGTTGTAACAATGAGAGAATGACGTGCATTATTCTGACAGGACATCTTGTCAAATTTGAATTATTACCTATTAATGTGGTGATTTTAATCGCAGCAGATTTTTTTTCATTTTTACCCTACTATAATAGAAAAAAAGCTGGGTCTATGTTTGAATGGGTCTCCAGGCTGAGCAGTTAGATGAGCTTCCTGAATTTGGTCCCAAAACACTATCAAAAATCTCAATAATAGTTTACACTAAAGCCCCAAGATCTTTGACCAAAAAGAAAATAGCATTGGAAAACGGTGGAGTTTGGGTGAAAAAAAAAATAGTTTGTATACACAAAACAAAATAAATACTATCACATTAACTATTGTGTGTGTGTGTGTGTGTGTGTGTGTGTGTGTGTGTGTGTGTGTGTGTGTGTGTGTGTGTGTGTGTGTGTGTGTGCGTGTTAAAATAGGTGTACTCATGATGTGAAAATCTTCAGAACGCTATTCTGTGTGCCCTGTGTGTGCAGTTTTTGCAAATGACATGAAATACAAATTGCATCTGTAAAAAATATACTCTATGCCTAAAGTAAATTGCTCATATGTACAATATACATTAAAAGGTCAATGGCAAATAGTAAACAGAGTCATAAACATGGCCACAGCTCTTTATAAGGAAGCAAACTATAGCCAATTTGACCAATTTATGCCACCTGTATTTGTGTTACTCAACTTCAGTAAATAAGTGTGTCATAAAAGAATCTCGAACTAAACAATTAAATATTCAAGGCTTTTTATTAAGTATAATAAGTATAGTAATATCAGTCTTACACTACAGCAACACAATCCAACAACTTTTGGCCTGGCTAGGGTTAGCAGGAGGCCCATACATTACGCAATGACCTGTGGTATCACTTTGTCCAAGTGGTCGATTGTTGCAGGCCTCTCTAGTGAGTTTGGTGGTCCAAAATGTCTCGATTGCAGCAATGAGTTCCGATACCGGTTCAGATATAGAATAGAAAGTCAAACATTTATTATTTCAGTTTTAAAAGTTAACATTCTAAATGTGTCCTAGGCCCTGTTTTAAAAAGCAGGTTTAACAAACACAGTCACTGAAATGCTATTAAAACATGTTCAGACTATGGCCTATTTAAAAAAAAAAAAAATACTAATTTTAAAACTACATTTTACAGCTGCACCACAATCCTGTTCCCTCAGAAATATTAACATATAATCTTACATATTATAGGCATCATGTTCCATCAGTGCGACCAATCACATGATGTGTGCGAATGCAGTGTTATAAACACAGAGGTTTTAGTCTACGGTCTGTTATTTCTGTATAGCAGATTGTTGACAATAGTGCTCCCACTGCCTAGCTAATTGCTGCAGCTCTGCTCTACGCACTACCCGGGTCTGGCTTCCGTGAGAGATTGGTGCTCATATGGAGCTCATACCACTGATCAGCAGATCACAAAGCCTGCAGAAGCCCAGTCCGGGCAGTGTGCAGTGCAGATCAGCCAGTGAGACATGAACACGAAGGGAGGGGGTCCTGCATCACCCTGAAGGGGTTCACTTCGCTAATAACCACCTCGCTCTAACCTGACATGCCAGATGGTTTGTTAACACAGAACCATCTGAGAAGCCGTTATTGGAAATTGTTTGGAAAAGGGCAGGCACTTTCAAAAAACACCTGGCAGGTGATTGGATGAACCATCTGTCTATCACATCTGCCATTGTTGTTTTAAACAAACAGTCGCGGCTGACACACGCCTAAACCACGCCTAAATCACGACTGTAGCTGCCAGTAGTCCTTACCGGACGCTGATTGGTTCGGTAATGTGGGAGGTCAGACAAAAACGCATTACTTCAAGTCTGACAAGATGGATTTTCGTGCTATGTGATCCCGCCTTGTGATATAGTGAGAATCCAGCTGCCGTGCAAGGTACACTACATTATCCCTTACATATTTGATCAGTTATTGCTCAAGTTTCTGTTGTGAAGAAAATAAGGATTCACTTTAGACTGTCTCTGACTAACGTTAATGGTGTGAAATATTCTAAAAACTCTATATATGTTATAGTCCAGTGTCTCTCCAATCTTAGTCTGGATCAATGACAGTTTATTTATTGGATAATCCCCTGGCCTTTCTATGATTGGTCACTTTCAAGGCGATCTCACCCACAGACCTCCTTAGCTTACCTTGATTGACAGCTATCTTTCAGGGAGCCTGGAGTTGGTGGCCAAAAGAAGCGTTTTTCTATCCTTATTAACGATGTAGTGCAAGATAAGTGTCTCTCATCCCTTCTTTTGTTGGGATATGTGCGATATCCCAAAACTGCTTAGTTTTATACGCGCAGGTGACATTCTTTCCCTCTCTTGATGCAAGATTATCTTACGGGTTAATTTAATAATAATAAAATGGAATTGAACTGATGGAATGAATTTATGTCCAAAATTTGTTTTTAAATTCATCAAAAAGGACACAAATCTGGCAGATTTAGGCAACGCTAATTAGCTGAAATGAGGTCTGACTATGAGAGACACTGTAGTATAACCTATGATGCATCACAACATAGACCCAACTAATCAATGACAAAAATTAATTGGCAACTATTTTATTGTTTAATGTTTCGTTAGTTGTTGTGATGTTAGCCCTATTGGTAAATCATACATAACACAGATACATAATTAATCTCTTCTTACCGTTCATCCGGTTCCACAGCTGAATAAATAAGATGAATAAGAGGTTGAACAAAACAAAGTCTTGCGAGTTTTACTACAAATGTAAAAAGAGGCATATCTTGTATCTTAAAGTTTTTACCAAAGTTACTGTAAGTCAAAAACTTTGAAACACTGGTTCTGCAGTTGCTTCACTTCCTGTGAAGTCAACAAGCAGTAGGGCTGCTCAATCATGGAAACAAATCATAATCACAATTATTTTGGTCAATATTAACAGTGAAACAAACCAACAGTAAAAACACCTTGAACTGTGAAATACTTTTCCCGTTTGAACTTTGAACGTTTTTTTCACTCGGAACACAAGACAAGAGTTTACTTGCAAAACGTAATGTGAAAAATAATTGTTTTTCTCGATTATCCTATTTTTGTGATCGTTAGGAGCAAAAATCGTAATCCTGATTAAAATTTGATTAATTGCACAGCCCTAACAAGCAGAAAAACGGACAGCTCCACTCTGCCGTTGCAACCCACTTTGTGGTCAGAGGGTGTATTATTCTTATATCCTAAAATCCTGTCAACCGCATGCTGTCAACAGGATTTAAGCATTCTGCCACCACCTACAGTTATCAAGTGCAGCCCATACTTAATCCCCCGCATACCATCATAGCGGTAAGCTTTTAAGTGGCAGCAAGGGCATCAAAGGGAACCCGTAACATCTGTAATACTAGTCCTGTGCAATATGACTGTATTTGTGTAGATTTGGGTTGATTTCTGGTTTCACAGGGCTGGTCCTGTGTATGAGCCTAAACTGGGTTGATTTGATGCTAATTGGTTGAACTGGCATTTGTCAGTTAGTGCAGTGGTTCCCAACCTTTTTTCCTTAGCGCCCCCCCTACTTATGTCTAAGAAAAGCTGAGCCCACCCTCCCGAAACCGAAGTGGAGGTAACTCTCGAGATAGAGCCTTACTTTCTTTTTTGATACAGAGCAGTTATCAGCACTTTTACGTTTCTCCGCCATGTTTCATTCATAAAATAGTGATGCTGTGGCGGCAGGAAAATCAAGGATGATAGCAGCTAGCAGCTGACCTGATGACAGCAAGGGCCACAGGTTAAGAGGTCCCGGAGGTTTGGCCTACTAAGTAGCCTGCCTACAATTTTAAGCGAGAACAAAAATATATAGTTTTTATACCAACTTTTGTATACATTATATATTCTAGTGTATTATCAGAATTTGTTTAACAAATATGCAAATATATTTTTTTACCCCAACCTCAAACCAGATAAAGACTTGCGCCCCCCCTCTGATCTTTGCCCCCCCCCCCCCGAGGGGTCCCCGGACCCCTGGTTGGAAACCACTGAGTTAGTCTAGCGCAGCGGAGTTTTCTGCTGTGGTTTGAAATAAAACTGCTGAGGATCACTGGTGCCACCGCCAAACACGGACATGTACTGTATGTACATGGATGTATAAAATAAAAAAAGCTTTGATGTAGTAAACTACTTTTGGCAAGTTGCTGTGGCTTATAGCTTGCTACTTTTTTTGGAGAGCTAACATTAGCTTTAGTGTAGTGAAGCTTCATTTAATGTAGACTAAGTAGTTTAGCTCACTAAACTTTCCAAGCAGCTTGCCTGACATTGGTAATAAGCAATATGACAACATGATTACCATCTTTGTTTATAAACGAACAAGATATCGGAGCCTCTGGTGACAGCAATTTACTGCCGAGCTGAGTGCAGTGCTATGAAGGACATCACATTTCAGTAGTGTTGGGAGGGTGAACTGTGCATGTTGTACTTGTTTACTAGAAAGTTCATGTGTTTTTTGAGATGAGGAGATGATATATGGCATAGTAAGTCTCAAGGAAAACTAAAACTGCACCACTAATTGAGAAACATTCTACAATTTAAGCCAATGAAAGAAGTGAGCTGAGCTGAAAAAGACGAGGCAACGTGTTAACGCCTAAACACTGCAGAAAAAAAGTCATGGCTTAGGTGCATTACCGCAACCAAGTGGACTGGAGTCGCTACATTCTCAGTATGGGATCTCTCATCACTCATCAGTCTCACTTGGAAGCGGCTGAGACAAGTGCAACACCTAGTAGTAACATTCAGGCATACAAGTCCGGTCCAGCGTTTGGCTTTATATCAAACCGGTTTGAACATTTTTACACTGGCCCAAGCCTAGTCCTGTGAAAATACTAATACCATTTAAATATAAATGCTGATCATTTTAGAAGATGTTGTTTTTGAAACTTTCATTCAATATTAGTATGGAGGCATCATTGGACACTATTTTCAACAATGTGACCGCCCCAGCATTGGGGCCAAGGTGGAACCCAACTGACCATTTGCAAAACCGCTTCCCCCAAAAAGTGATTGTCCAATCATAACTCTTAGTACTTTGAGTGTTGAAGGCAGCAATTCACAAGTACTAAAAAATAGCAAAAAATGATTGTAATTATGATTATAAATAATTACAGGAGATCCTTGGGTTAGACCAGTGGTGTTATAGTGCAACCGAGAGGCAAAAAGTGATACAATGTAGAACTCAAAGCTTACCTCTTGAAGCCTCAGTGCTGTGAGGGCTTCCCAAGACTTCAGTTAAATCTTTCTGCCATGCGTCTTTTACAGCTGATTTATAGACTTTCCGATTGTCCAGGTCCTGCAAGGGCCGGAAGTTGTTCCTCAGGTACTCGACAGACTTGACGTGGTCCTGTTGTTCCGTTGTAAAAATTGAGTAAAAGGCCTCCAGCTAGATGGAAAGAAGCAGAGAATAGCTACTGAAGCCATGGTAAAGTGCCTTTGTTACTCTTTGTTACTCTGTGTGTGTGTGTGTGTGTGTGTGTGTGTGTGTGTGTGTGTGTGTGTGTGTGTGTGAAGAATAGAATATATATAATGCAGAACCGCATGTGTAGCCACTTGCCAGCAGCTGACTGTTCACAACTAGAGCAGAGTATTTGCAAGAAACATTCACACCACAGGTACCAGCAGGCACGGACCTTAATCATCATCCTGGCTACCTACCGGACTGAAACTTCTCAACGGGGCAAATTTGTGGCCATTGATTGCCATGAATGATCTCCTGCCGTGTGCAGTAATGACTACACATTACAGATACTGTGGAATCAATGTGTCCTATGCGTGCTTGGAGAAATGAATTACAGGTTCATAAAAGACTATCTGTGAGCGTCACAAACATTGTGGTGGTGGTCAATATTCGTGCAGCAAAAGTAATTTCTGAACAAAAGATTTGTCCTCCTGCAAGTTAATAGAAATTCCACTGAGCCCTGCAAATTTCTACAGCACAGAACGCTCTAGAGGATATGCAGCTGGGTAACCTAAGAATTGTATGTATAAAAGATGAAGCAAAGGACTGTGTATGGGATCAGCAAAAAGCACAGGGAATGATGTGGCACACAGTTGGGAGGTAAACTGCTATAAAGCTCATAGGTGAGTCTGTAAAATGCTACAATTTTCATTTAACCAATGTTAAACCTTTACTGCAATAATTTAAAATATTGAACATTTCTGCACTTGAACAACTTTAATAGTAACAACCAGCCTCTGTATACAGCAGTTGTCTATGACCCTATAGTCACTGTCTAAAGACAAACAGTATGATATATGTATGAATGTTAACTCACACTATTATTCAAATGCTAGCAATTTTCTCCCCCTATCTGCTTACTCATCCACTATATAGGCAGTTATGGTTTCATATGCAGAGGAGTTGGGGAGGAACGAGGTAAAAGGTCAGGATGGGGGAGAGGTAGATGAGGGAAAAAATTGCTTGTACGTCGATACTGTGAGGCAGCAAGTGATCCACTGTGTGCAAATGGAGAAGAGAGCTGTCGGTGTGTGTGTGTGTGTGTGTGTGTGTGTGTGTGTGTGTGTGTGTGTGTGTGGACTTAACACACCTGTGAGTGGGACAGATACACAGGCCTGGACAAGATGATCCACTCCACCACCTTGATGCAGGGCGGCGTGGTCAGAGAGCCGGTGTATCGGTAATAACTGTCCACTGACGAGGGCAACAAATCCCTCAGGATGAACGACCTGAGGTTGGTCTCCTTTTCTGGGTAGAGTATGGGCAGAAAAACTTGTCAGGATACAAAAATACCACGTTTACCATCCTGCAATGTTTTGCTAAACACCAACATTAACATGGTTGTTTCATTACATTCTCCTTGTGGCAATTTAACCGCTTTCATGAAACCTCCACAAGTGGAATGATGGTGACAGCAGTTAAAAGCCTCACCACTTGTTATCACTCTGGCCAAATCTCTGTACTGTAGATCTCCCTTTGGTCCTCTGTAGAAAGGAGCAAAGGGAGGAGAGTCAGATAAAATGGCCTGCTCTGACAGCTGATCTGTGGCTGGGTGGCAGCCTGCTTTTCTCCATGTAACAACTGTCTGATGGGCTACAGGCATTAAGGCCGATCCAAACGATTACCGGATCTGCTCTAGCCTCCGTGATCAAAACCAGACAAGGCCATGTGAAAAACAAAAAAACAAGCAGGAAGATCCCTTTGTCCCCTGCAAATACACGCCGTGGGCTTGTTTTTTCCTTCAATTATGAAGTGAAAAACCCAAATAAAGCTGACTTCATGTCAAATGCAATCTCTCACAGTTTATGAACTTATCTAAAAAAAAGCAGAGGCTTAGGGTGATAGGAATGATGGTACTACTGAGGCACCGGAAGCCTCGCCCCCATGCCTCATCTGTACTCAAAGTCAAATTCAATATTCACAGCCTTTCTTCTCCCTGTCTTCAGACAGTGTACGTGCCCTATCGCTCATGGGCCGCCGAGATGCTGATGGATGGATGACTGTGGGATAACAAGCTAGCGGAAAACCAACCACCCTAACGAGAGGGAGGGAGGGGATTTAGCAGCCAG
The DNA here is from genome assembly GCA_023566125.1 of Zingel zingel. NCBI lineage: Eukaryota > Metazoa > Chordata > Actinopteri > Perciformes > Percidae > Zingel > Zingel zingel. The sequence goes on from CM042319.1 coordinate 17,682,450, forward strand.
CAGGAAGAGAGTCCAAAAACCACCACACCCATACTGAGCTCTCTGTCATCCAGGAGATGAGAGATACTGTTGTGTTAGCACAAACATCTGTGGAGCTGCACAGTAGGGCTGGGCGATACTGGACAAAAAATCTCTGTATGTTTAGGCTGAATGGCGGCAAAAGTCAAAGCCACATGTGAGATGTCACAAGCACTAAAACAGACTGATCAAAATATGAAGCGAAGACAGGGTTTCCTACCCTTTATGAAAAATATACACCAGCACAATATATCAACATTTATCAACATTTGTGTCTCCCTCCGTGTTGCAGGAGAACTTGTGAGCAAGTGTGGCCGAGTGTGAATGAGGAAAGATGCAAACACTGGCACAGCTTTATGGAAGAAACAGTTTATGTAACGCAACATCAAAGTATATCGATATAAATAGTCTTGTCTCATACCATATCCCATAAAAAAAAATATTGATATAAATTAAAGGTTGATATACCTCAGCCCCTTTTTGGAGGCTGATGTAGATTCAAAAAATAATCTAGTATAATCAACCAAATTGTTTTGGCAATCTGCCTTTATCAAGATTATACAGCAAAAAAAAGTGCAGCTTAAATACCTCTGTGAAATGGAAAACACAGGTGAAATGTCCCTCCAGCTGATAACAGGCCAATCAGAAAATAGCCAATTTTTCCTTACTGTAATTACTTCTATGGAATTTTGAGTGTAGAAATTTCCCTGAACAAAGCAACCCATTTTCTGAATCTGGGGCCAATTTACATGTAATTGAATCTCTAGTGTTCCCTAAGTGAGCTTTTCCCCCCTCACGCGTTTTTCTCTTTCCTCTTATTCAGTGTAAAAGTTGAAAAAGCCCGTACCAATGCTCAACACAAAATTCACAACCTTACCATGGCACAACATCAAACAGCCATCTCCATACAGTACAAGGAGTGAAATCATAATTACAATGTCCCAATGAAGACCAGAACTAGTCTTGTGAAACCAGCATTGATACAACACAATAACTGTATATATATCCTCATCCATTTACATGTCCTTGTGTATGATTATGCTCACTTAAAGACTGTCAGTGGCAGGTTGTAAAACAAACCATACGTGTCTGTGTAAACAGAACTGCTGTGCCCCCGGATGCAGTAAAGTCATGTTCAAACATCTGCTTATGGTCTGCATAAGTCCTGCGTGCAGTAAAGGCAACACAGAAGCAGTCATTTAAGACAATATGCATGGTGCACTAGCAAGGGAGAGGCGATATCTTGCAAATTTTGCCTCCTTTTGAAGTTAAACTCTGCTCATATCTTGTGTTTAGACTCTAATTTGTTTGTTTTTTAAATGAAGACCAACACTTAAACAGCTGTAAGCAAGAGCATCAGTCTTTGTTTTATAGAGGTCAGGGAAGAGCACAAAGTCTGCCCTTTCACAAGAATTTACCTCTAGGATTAACCCATGAACTTAATTCCCACAGTATTATTTCATGTGGAGGAGATTTTAAAAGAAAAACAATCAGTGAGAGTGAGAGTACATGAACAAAAATGAACATTGCAGCGAAACAAAGAATAACAATTATACATCTTTATATTTACAGACACATGCACTCTCCACATACATAATATAGCATTGTTCTATGTGAAGCAGAGTTTATAAGAGGGTTACTTTTCCATTACTTACCATGATGCACGACTCCTTTCAATCCATGGATGATGGGGTCCACAGCTGGATTGTCTTTTTGACCCAGCTGCAGGAAATGTCCAGAGACAAAGGATTAAAAAAGGGATTACAAGACTAGAAAAATAATCTAACAGGATGACTAAAGATGATCAATATCAAAAACGTACAGGGGGATGGGCACAATGAGGGCAACATCTCTACAATTCAATGTAATGTAGCAGCATCTAACTCTATCTAGTATTACTGTGAAGTCTGTGATGTTCCTTTTTTGGTGAGATTTTGAGGTTTACGTCACGGATGAGTTGATTCAGTCCTCTTCATTTCATTTTCGGGATGATCATTTCTGGTGTTGTACTAAATGACTATTTTCTAATGTTATCTTTTATGGCATTTACTACCAAATACCTTGATTATTAGTATTTAATGCTTATTTGATAAAATAATTACATTTGACCTTTAATATAATCATATTTATTTTAACAATTAAGATTGATATTACATTTTTGACAAAACCCACCTGAGAGTACATGTGTATCAACACAACGCCATAAATAAACACTATTTATTTATTTATTATATTTTTGTGAGACATTGAACACATCTGATCATTGTATGGGCTTTGTATCCTGTAGCTTGTGTTACCGTTGGCTTTACTGTCTCCAGAGGACAGATACTTGTGTTGATTCTCTCCTTATCTATTAGGCCTACTGTTAATTCTTTGAAATGACTAAAGACTGGCGAATATTGTTCAGCCCCACGTTCTGCAATATCCCCAATGTCCTACTTAAGAGACAAGACTGGACAAAACAGTGTTGGGATGCGGGGACCAATCTTCCCTTGCTCAACAATAATTCAGGTCAGAAGAGAATAATTGTGTGGAACTGTATGCTGAATGTGGATAATATACACACCTTAGAGGCCACTAATAGGCCTTTGGGGAGCACAGGAAGAACTATCCTCATTGATTAGAAATGGTAGATCTGAGCCAATGTGTGTGTGTGCCCGCTTAAAAACTCTCGCACTGTAAACTGTTATTCAGCGGATTGTGTACGGTGGTGCTAATTGCAGTAAGCAATAGGGCTGTCAGGACCCAGCAGAGGCATTTAGGTCCTTGTACTCACACGGTTTATCAGTGCCTGAGAGTAGACCTACATTACAAACACCTGTGTCCCCATTCCAGCCTCCCTCTTCCTGAGAGCTGACCCTTACCTATATACTATTAAGCTGAAAGTTAGCCCGCATTGAGCGCCTGCCATCAATCGCAAAGACACTGCTAATAGAAATTAAGAGTGTAACATGTGCTGCTGGTGTATGCTTTTTCACGGTTCATAAATCTCGGAGGTGTTTTTACTGTTGACAGAAATTAGGACCATTCTTGTCCTTTAAGAGTTTATGTGCGCCGACCTTCAGGGGACAATTTGTGGTATCTCGGTAAGGAATCTGCAATGTGCCACAGAAAACAGAAAAATAATCAGCTGCTAGGTGAAGAGAAACTCTCCTATCACAACACAGGTGCCAAAGCTCATTTTTAATAAACATGTATCATTTACTGACCTCAAAAACATATTCACATGTTCATCCTTTTCATAATTGGACTTATGCATACAATTACAACTATCCCCATTAAGTCATAACTGCCTCACCATTTTAGTCTTTTTCCATCCTGCTTGAAATTTACTCTTTTTCTTAGTACTGTATGATATCCTATTTCCCTCTCATTTCTGTCCACTCTAGTCATATTTATTCACTAATCTATTACAGTATAAACAATTTCTTACAGTTGGCGGTAGGCACAATTTATGTACAATATAAGCCTATAAAAATAATACTTTCCATTTAGGCAATACTACTAACAACTTAATGAAAAGGCATTACAAAAGGTTTTCCTTAAGAGCAGTGTAACTGAGAAAACTAAGGGATATAAGGGATGCATATTTAAGCATGAGCAGAGTCTGTTTATAGACCAAGAGACTACAGCCATGCTAACAGCTGTGAGGCTGTGCTTAGACAAAGTTGTGCTTTGAGTTCAATGCTAACGTCGGCATGCTAACATGCTCACAATGATAATGCTAACATGCTGGTATAAGCAGGTATAATGTTTACCATCCAACTGATGGTTTTTTAGATATTTCAGTCAGGGCCAAAGTGGCGGACTGACCAACGGACAGACCGTGGCATCCCTAGAACCACCCTAGCATGTATAAAAATGTCTATGTTCAAGTGCACTGTAAGTACACGTGCATTTGTGTAGTCTCGTTTTTTTTCCCCCGATTACATTTGTCTTGCCCTTTAGACCTGGTGATACCTTACCTCAAAGAAGACGGCCATGGCAGCAATGATGCGTCTCTCTTTGATGGCAGCGCTGAGGCTGTCAAAATCATCTGAATTGTAAAGGTAGATCTGCATCTGGGAGGGGAAACAAGAGCATAAACAGCTTAAGGAGTGGACAAGGAGAACCGATGGCCCTGTCATCAGTCACTTGGAAAAACTGCTGAGGAGCTGATGAAAAGCTGTTTTGAGGGGCATAAAAGAGGATGTATTTATCACTCCCATAAATCTCCCATAATCTGTGTCATTCCTTTTTGTGTTCTGCCACTCCTGGGGGATGCTGGAGAAATACAGCATCCCATTCCTCAGGGCGACTGTTCTCACAGAGACAAGTCACGAGTTGAGAGGAAGAACTGGGGGAATGTTCTCTTTTCGTGTGGAGAGATCTAACAGAATGGTATGCTTCTAATCATTGCTTCCAATTACCTTAAATCACCCACAACATCGCTTCTGATCGCAGAACAAAGCTTAGAATGTGCGAATATAATGTGAAAACCATCATTCACTGAATACAATAAAAAAGATTTTCATTCCTTCCATTTCAAAAGCAGACATAATATGGTAGTACTGATCAAAATCAGGAAATTATTCTAAAAGTAGCAATTGGAGCTGTCCATCATCTCGCTGTCTGGAGCCTCTTTAAAATGAAAAACCCTTTCATGTCAGTGAACCAAGTTAATTGGCAATAAAAAACAGGTCCAAGATGTTGATTTAATTAAAGGGTATGCTTGCCTTTTTTCTTCTTTCAAAAGAAAATTGGGGGGGGGGGGGACCCAGCCACAATTGGCTGTGCAGAAAACCGCTGCAAACAGTCTAAATAAATAAGCGTATAAATAAGGATAAAGCCATTAATGCATACGAAAGGCCTATACCAGGTACAAAATGACTCAATCCAGATCATTTAAGTTAATCAGAGTTCCTTTAACTGCAGCCTATAATGGAACTAATTTGTTGTGCGAGAACTCAGCAAGAAAGCGCTCCAGCCATTCATCACCCTTCAGATGTTATTAACTACATTACCCAATTAAGCTGGCCCCCTTAGGCTTCATTTACTCACTGACATTGGCCCATGCGACCTGCTCTTATTACCGGCACAGTGGATAATGTGATATTCAATTGTCAAACACTCATAGCAGCAAATAAAAATAAATGTTGCCGAAAGCAATTTGAATCACCTGATTGCACGCTTTGTTTCACTGTGTATGTTTGCGAGCTCTGGCACAAACCCCCTTGTTGGAGAAAACCGGCAGGTGGTCTGACCAATCTTTAAGCTCTCTTTAGACATTCAGACACATTCATACAGTCCATGTTTGTTTTTGTCAGTACAAAATGTACCATACTGTTGTACAGAGAAATATGTGAAGACACATCTGAAAATGATGAGTTCCATTAACCAACGACAGCTTGGAAGAAACAAGGGGTAACAGGTGGAAACTGGGAGACAAACAAAAGATTATTTCAGCTTTATAATTCACCTCCAATTTTCTTTGTAGAGCAGACGGCCAACACTGTCCACATCTCCAGAGCCCTTCTTTAGTCTAAATTCAGTTTATAAGCTCACAATATATTTTGTTTCCAGCACAAAGTGAGTGAAAACACAAGCGCTGAAAGCTGCTCCGCATTCCCAAGTTCCATTTAAGCACAAACAGGTGAAAAACAAAGTCATGTTTGGCATGATTTCCCAAGACAGCAAGATATTGAGGCAAGACAAGCAAACTACAAGAAATAAGTTTGTGTGCGGAGATATCTTGGATTTATCACAGCAGCACAACTTTATTCTCCTTTCCTGACTTTATTTTTTACCTGTTGTTAAAAGGTGAATGTGTCTGTTTTAACACAGTAGGTTTCTCTCTCTGGCCCCTCAATGCACTGCAACGTAATACATGCAAATAGACAAAACACAAGCAGATAAAGAAAACACACTCTCCAATTCTGATTGCATGATTCAGATATTATTGCAATAGTTGCTATACACCTAGCGTCTTTCCAGCCAACCAATTCCTCGTTCACTCATTTTCCAACACCACTGATGGGTTGTTGGCTTCAGTAACTCCATGTGTCACAAACCAAGGCATTTGCTCGTTCAGGCGTGTTCATCAGTTTTTATCTCCATCACGTGTGTACTTTGCATTGTTTTCTATGTTTTCTATGGTATTTAGTATGTGTGTTGAGTATTTGGGTCGCCACATCCATCCCTATTAGTCTTGACTGCAGATATGCTTTCAGTCCTACTGGAGCTTTTTTTCCCCCCTTTCTGGAATGTACCGTACTGTACACCCACCCCAACACTTCATATCTGCAGTACTGAGTGCGTACCCTTCAGAGGTGTGATTTGTAATCCATGTATAATTAATCTAACCTTGGTGACACACTAATATATTATGAGAAAAGATCTCCTTATGGTAGCCTGAGGCAGAAAAAAAAATCCACTGTTTCATTTTTCATTGTGCTGTTTGAGCGAACAGGTGGTCCATCTATCGATTTCCTCACTTCACTCCCATGAAAAAGGCCGTGGTTAGATTAATGTCAAGCTCAGGAGCCACAGGCCGAGCAGCCGTGGTTGTTTTTTTTACATGATCATGTTAGAAAGGCAGAGCAGCTTTATAATGCAGCTTTTTGAATGTGTCTTTCCGCCCCCTGTACCCATGTGTGAACTATATTTCTGTATGTTTCCAAGCTTCTTGGCAGGTTAAATAAATACTTTTGAGGTTTTCTTCCCCCCCACTACAAGAGTAAATGTTTTATGCAGTGTGTTACAAGCGACTTAAGGCTGGATGTGACTCATTTGAAGTGGAGAGATAAATAGACAGCAGATTGGAAAACAGTTTCTGTTTAGCAGAGACAAATAAGCCCTGGGGCTCAACCTCCAAGGTCATGCTGCTCAACTCTCAAAGAACAAAACATATACACAACAAAACAAAAGCCAACTTCTGCTGTAAAAGACCACTGTCAAACACAAACATTTATGAATGTGGAGTTTTGCTGTGCATGTGGTGTCGGATGCAATATAATCTCAAATATATCAAACTCTGTCAAGGCATACATATGAAATATGAAAATGCCACATCTTACAGGATAAAGCAGTTCAATGGCCAAAGGCTAGATCCTGCATAACCATTTTCCCATTCAACCATTCATCATTTGATTACCCTATTTCACCTTCTGATTTGGAGAGTGAAATAATACATCATGTTTGAAACATGCAGGCTGACTTATTGATAAAGAGAATAATGTAAAAGAAAGCAGACCTCCCTGTTTCTGCATATATAATGCAGCATGTACATACAGTGTACTGTATATAGTTAACAGGAAACATCTTTGCGGATATGTGGATGGAATATTCCTCTTTGTACTCCCTGTAGCAAAGACTACTGCATTTCCCTTGAGGATATGGTTGCCATGAGTGGCTGTCTTTTGTTGGCCCTATTCTTTTCTTATGCAGTAATTCCCCATGGTGTCACTCCATCCCCACCATACTCTATGTCAAGTCAATCCTATCAGGACTGCATGCTCTTGACATGCATGTTAACTGAATACATAGCAAATGAAGAGCCTCACTCACCCTTTGAGTTATGAAAAAGATTCAGATTTCCCTTGCATCCAAATGGCAGAACTTCCTTTAGTTCTGTGCCTATACCATTAGTAACAAAAAAACACAGATTCCATGCATAAGCACAAATACTCTAAAGCAACCTTTTTTGTCTGATGTTGCCCTTTGTCAAGGCCACCAGTCATGTTTTTCTTTTCTTTCTATCTTCCTAAATGTGTTGTTTTGAATTAATTTTAAACTGAAGGTTATTTAACCCTTTTAAATTTCTAAAGATGGATAAGATTATTATATGTTTTTATACTGTACAGGACACAGTAATCCTACATTGTCAGTATTTATGCTTGGCTCCTTTTTCCATTGTTTCGGAAGGTTTGGTCAAAGTTTGCATTCATACTATAATTTTATAAATTTATTATAAGTTTCTTTTTTAAGATCATTTTTATGGGCATTTCCACCTTTAATGATAGGACAGCATATGTGTGCCTGTTCTACCAACTGAGCTAACCGGCCACTTCATACTATCATTTATCCATTACTTTTAACTATCTAGTTAAACTGTACCACTCCCTTGCAAACTTGTTTTTAGTAACTCTCAGAAGCAACCTATAGTGTTCAGGTGTTACAGCTGACTCAGGTTGGTTGGATGCATTTCTTGTGACAAGAAAAATAAAAACTAATTTATATTCCAGTTTATATTTTCCCCGTATACACAAATGTGTGGAATTTTCTTTTCACAAAGCCACATCATGTTCCTTATTTTTATTAAGAGAGCCTCATCCTTTTAAACTCCAAGCATATTAGACATGATATCCATGTTCTTTGACAGAGATTGTCAATGCAAAAACCTTGGTCAACACACAAAGACATGTTAAGCTACAAATATATATTTCACATCAATAAATAATGTATCTGAAGGCCATTATTTTCTTCTTCTTGCTTAGCTTTTTTTCCTCACGGCTGCCTTAATTTGTCATTAAAGTGAATTCCATCGTCTTATTTAGAAGCACACCATCAAAAGGAGCTATGCGCACAACAGCTTTATAATGGCTGTATATAATCCATTGCCCTTTAACACCACATTGAACACAAAGTGATGCAGCTAAAATAAATCTAATTACTCAGTAATTTAGCATCAAAAGCTGTGCCTGCGGAGAGGGCTCCAAAGAACAGGGCCAAGAAACAAACACAGGAGGACTCTAGCTGTGCGTTTGGAGACAGGCACACTAACAACCATTTCCTATTGTCATACAGGGTTATATTTACACCAACTATTAAACATTTTACAATAGAAGGGATACAAAAAAAAAAAAAAAAAACATTTGATATAACCCCACAAAATGTAAGAGTATGACACATTTGCAAATTATTTTTAGATAATGAAAATAAATTGGAAATTCTTTTATTAGGAATAACCCCTTGAGATGTAGCATCTCGTTTTTGAGGGGTTCCTTAAAGGCAAACATATACAATACATTCACAATTAGACAAAACAGTTAACAAAACAACTTGAGGAGACCTCAAGAAAAACATACATCAAACATACATACATACATACTGACAGACAAAAGACAAAGCTCTCCATCACACCAAAACCACCCATATCCTCCCCATTCAAACCATTAAATATTAGACAATCAACAGTTAAGGACATTAATATACAGTTGAAAAAAAGAATTTAAGGAAATTAAAATAATAATAATAATAATAATAATAATAATAATAATAATAATAATAATAATGAAAAAAAATAAATAAATAAAGTAAATAAATAAAAATAGAAATATCAAGCATGAGGAAAACAGTTGCAGCTTGTATGAAAATAATTAAGAAGAGCCATCTTAAAATGGTGAAAAGAGGAGCTAGATCTAAAAGACCTAGGTAAACCATTCCAATCGGAAGGGGCTTTAAATTTAAAGGGTCTCCTCCCAATTTCTTTGAATATATGTGGTACAGAGAAGAAAAGGTGGTCAGTATCTCTTAAACGATAGGATGATTGATATAAAATCAAGTGTTGTTTCAAATAGGATGGATAGTTTGAAAAAATGCATTTATGAATAAACTGCAACCAGTGAAACTGACGTCTAGCATTTAGTGAAAGAAGATTCGATGACTGATACATTTGGCAGTGATGGGTTATAAATGGACACCTCAGAACAAATCTGCAGAGACTATTATAAATCACATTCAAAGGTTTAAGATTGATTTTGGCTGTGTTCTGATAAACAACATCCGCATAATCAATTATAGGCAATAATAGTTGAGTAATAATTTTTAATCTAATCTGTTTTGTAAAACAATTAATTGAGCGGTATAACATTCTTAAGCTACAGTTTATTTTTTTCACAATGGAGTCAATATGAAGTCTGAAGGTAAGCCAGAGGCCAAGATATTTAAACTCCTCAACATTCTCTAGAGGTGTACCATCCAGAAATTTAACCTCAAGAGAGTTATTTTGCTTATAGAGTGCAGATCTAGTTGCAAAGAGCATGCTATAGCACTTCTTTTTTATTCAATAGAAGCAAATTAGAAGAGAACCATGTTTGAATACGATTGAAATCAAATTGAAGTGAGGTTTGAATCTCAGATATGTCATGTTTAGATGTATACATAACTGTGTCATATGCATATAGATGGATCTGACAGTCTACACATTTGTGGTAGATCATTTATAAAAATGGAAAATAAAAGGGGCTCCAGGGAAGAACCCTGATGGACACCCGTTTCAATTATTCTAGGCTGGGAGAGAGCAGCATTAAGAGACACACTTTGACGTCTGTAATGAAGATATGCATTAAACCAGAGAACAGCTGATTTGGAAAGACCAATAGCATATAGTTTATCAAGAAGAATATAATGATTGACCATGTTAAACGCCTTAGTGAAATCAATAAAAATTGCACCAGTAGACCCGTTTTTGTTTGTCTTGTGCAGAAAAAATATAATTGGTAAATATTGTAAGGGCTGTTGTTGTAGAATGATTAGGTCTAAATCCAGATTGATTTGGAGACAAGAGGGAGAAGTCATTAATATATTTAGACAGCAAATTTCCACATGAATGGAATTACGCAAGTGGAAAGTGATAAATTAAATAACTCACATAGTGGAAATGCTAGGACGTGTGAAGAAAGCTTAATAAACTTAATGTCCAGACCATCAGAACCAGCACCATTAAAAGATTTTATTTATGAGATTGCCTGTTGGACATCAGAGGGATACATTTTTGAAAATGAGAATGAGCCATTGTTCACAGTATTTGTTATGCTAGAATAGGAGAATTCAGATGATTGAGAACAATAGATAGGAGGACAAATGTTGATTGAGAGCATTGGCCATTGACATAATAACATTGTTGTCCATTCTAAGTTTGGTAGGAAGACTTGTATTGGTTTTGTTAATTAAAGAGTTAAGTTTCTTCCAGAATTGCTTAGGGTTTTTGATATCATCTGATAAAGAATACTTATAATAATTTGATTTTGCATTCCTTGTTTTGGTTGTACAATCATTTCTTAATTTCTTATATTCAGACCAATCAGCAGCGTCCTTTGTCATATGATATCTGACCCAGGCTTTAAGTCGTTTAAATAAATGTATTAGATCACCATTAATCCAAGGTAAATGACTCCCCTTGACCTTAACAGATGTCTAAGGTGCATGCCTATCTATGACTTTAAGAACCTCTGATAGAAAGAAGTTCCAGGCATCTTCAACATAAGGGATCATTTGAAATCTAGACCAGTTAATGCTTATTAAATCTTGGATGAAAGCATCTGTGTTTAGTTTTTTACACGGTCTTATCCTAATTACTTTAGATGGCAGACGTGGTAGTCTTATTTTCCAAACACAAAAAACAATTGAATGATCACTAAAACAATCAGATAATACCCCAGATTGAGATATTCTATTTGGACGGGTAACCAAGATCCAGTCCAGAAGAGACTTAGACTTAGTCACCCTAGTCGGATCAATAATGAGTTGAATAAGGTTTAGACCATTAAATGCATTTTTCTCATGAAAAGATGAGCGATCATGCCAATTACGATTGAAATCACCCAATAAAATCAACTCATTTGCATAGTCTAAAGAATTAATAGTAGCAAGAATACAATTTGTTGATTCAACAGGGGAATTAGGAGGTCTATAGATGTTACCTATAACTATCTGCTTGTTTTCATGAAAAGCAATATTATCAAATAAGCATTCAAAATATACAGCTCTCTCCTTTGGCATAATGAGTTCAGAAGATAAATGAGAAGAGATATAGGTGGCTACTCCCCGACAACGAGTACACCTATCTGCTCTATACAGAGTATAACTATCAAGTTTAACATCCATCAGATATGTCACTATTCAGCCATGTTTCAGAGAGTGTGATAACGCTAGGTTTATTGTAAGAAAGCCAGGCTCTTAGCAAGTCGATTTTATGTGTCAAACTCCTAATATTCAAATGTATGACAAATAAACCTTTACCTATACTGATTCTTCAGAAATAAATAGATAGGAGGGTTGGGGAGAAAAGGGTGAAGGGGAGGGGAGAGCATATCACACACATATTTACAAACATTTACACACAGACACAAAACACAAACACACCACGATACACACGCAAGAACACAGAAACTGGTCAAACCAAGGCATAGCCTAGGATTAATTTAAAACAAGAAACAAAAAAAAAAATACATATAGAAAACAAACAAGAATGCAGGCTCAGGCCGCAAAAATATTAACTGGGAATGCTTTATACATATCCTAAATGTTTCACTATGTACAGACCTCATTATGAGACAGCCAATAGACTGTAATAACATGAAAAAAATGAAAATTAATAAATAGCCTAGTAGTAATAGAACTCAGTGAGAAGCTGCATATGCAAATTAAAGAAACCATATAATATTTATTTATCAGCCACTGAATACATTTTTATTTTTATTTTTTTATATAGCCAGCCCTATAGGCTATTAGAGAAAAAGAAAAACTATTGAGGGTCTAAAATATTCTGGTCTGGGACTAAATTATAAATCATTTCCATATCATGTAAACCTTCAAGAGGTAAGCAAATACATCCAGATTACGCTACTGTAAACATCAGCAACAACTAATCAATAGACTACCTTAAACAGGACAGGAGCAGTCCGTCATTTAGGTTGTAATTCCTGAAGAAACTTTTCAGCTTCCACTGAGGTTTTGCACAGCACCGATTTACCATCAGGGGTAATCTTGAGCGTAGCAGGATAGTGCAAGGAGTATTTAATGTCCAGTTCACGGAGTTTCTTTTTGATATCATCAAACTCCCGATGCTTTTGGAGAAGACTGGTACTGAAATCCGGGAAGATATGGACACGTTTGTCATTGTACTCAAGTTCTGCTTTTTCACGGGCAAGTCGTAGGATTTTAAACTTATCCTGAAGACTGAGGAGTTTCACCAGGATAGGCCTCGGAGCAAAATTCTTCTGGTTCTGTGACTGTTGCATAGGGGAGCGGTGAACCCGCTCTAGAGCTGGAGGTACCGGAAAATTCTCTTCACCCAAAAGCTGCTGATTAGGCCACTGATGAATCCATGGATGTTTTTACTCTCAGCTTTTTCAGGCACATGAATGAAGCGAAGATTGTAGGCCCTGCTTCGGTTTTCAGCATCATCCAGTTTATCCCGCAAATGTAAGTTTTCACCCTCAAGTGACTTCAAGCGTTTTTGTATGTCGGATAAGTTGTCCTCATTGGAGCTGGCCCTGTGTTCAAGCTCCGCTACATGGTCGCCTAGAGTTGTTAGAGAGCCATGAATCAACATTAAACTTCACTGAATATTGTCCATTTTTGCATCGAAGTGTGATAAAATTTCAGCTTTCAGTTGTATAGTGTCCACTATAAACTTGTTTGGAACTGACTGCTCCATGATAGACATCAGGCGCTGTAAATCAGATGCTTTAAGGATGTTGTTTATACAAAGCATCAGTGTGCAAGTATGAATTGCATTCGTAGCGAAACAATGAGATGATTTACGAGTTATTTGAAGGCAAATCTAGTCATTCTTGCAGGTCTGACTTCCTCAAACGCTCACACTGCCGCCATCTTGTGCGTTGTGTTGTTTTGGTGTTTTTTTTAAATGGCGTTGTAAATCATAAAAAACTGAAAGGCACTAATAACTTATTTTCTGCACCACATAAAAAGACAAGGATTTCTGCTTTAATCCTGGAGCCAGAATACATAATACCAAAAGGTTTCAGACTTAATACCCTTTATATCTGTGCTTAACAAGTGGGTGATAATTTCTTTCCAACTTTCCTTTATTACTTGGGCAGGCTGTTCTCCCTTCCTTTGTCTTGCTATTTGTCTTGTGGCATGTGTTGTGACCTCATACAAAAAAATAAAAAAACTTCCAGAGCAACAAAATAAGAACTTTTGCTTCAATGTTCATTTTATTAAAAACTTTACTGCAACACTTATTTGTCCCCAACGCCTTTTCACTCTGCTTTCAATTATGCAATATCCTTGGCATTCTTATGGTATGAGTTACATTAACGCACATCTCTACAGTATTTTCTCACCACAAGCGCTTATTCTTCTATTTATGCTTCATACTGTGAACTTTTGTTCATTCCATGGTCAACATTTTGCACATTCCTGCACACAACTGTACAGCTCTTCCACTTACAAACAGATATATTTATAAAAAAAATATATATAGTTTTACATATTTCTTATATTTTTCATATTTTCTATTGTACTTGTTTCTATTTTCTATTAGGTCTCTTGACTTTTTGTACTGTATTTAAAGTTATGCATAAAAACACCAAGACTAATGTCCTTGTATGTGCAAAGTACACCGCGACAAAACTGTTTCTGATACTGATTCTAAGGTTGAATCAAAAGATATTACTTGGGAAGTAGGGTTGGGTACCGAAACCCGGTTCCATAATGGAACCGGTTCCTACGCAAACGATAGTATTCGGACCGGATTAGAACGCAAATTTCGGTTCCTCATTTCGGTTCCGACTGAAATATTTCCCCTCTGTCGCTGCGGCAGACTCTTTCTCCCTTTTCTGCCGAGGGGCACACATGCCCGCTCGCGGTGTGACGCGCGTGTCCGCGCTATTCTCGGACACGCACTCTACAATCACTGGTGATAGACTGCTTTTTGTACACGCTCCGAAACAGACATACAAATATCACACTTTCTCTGTAGTCTACCGTTAGCTAGCTACCGTAAATGTAGGCTACTTTTGGGCTCACCAAAACGGACGTAAAAGCATATTAACCATTCATTGACTGCACGTGATCGCTAGTAAACAGATTACACTTGCTCTGCTAGTCTATCGTTAAGGACAAGACCCTGTAGCCTGGTGGTGGGGGGAGTGGGACAGCTTTCCCAAATTGTCTGCCCTTTCAAACTCCTACCTGTGTGTCCAGGCCTCTTGGACACCATCTGAGAGTTTTCTCCTGTGCAGGACATGCCATTAGTCAGGAGAGGTGTCTATCTTGCCAGAGAAGCAAATATGGTAATTTTTCTGCAAAAGAACTGCTAAAGTTTGAAGCTGGTTGGCATACCAACTCAACAACATTTATTTAGTTGTTACTTGTTAATAGTGTAACTGTTATTTGTTAAATTATTGTAGTTATGTGTTAGGTGACTTATGTTTACTTATTATATATTTAAGTACTTTAAAACACTAATATATTGTTCAATTTAAATAATTTTCAATAAAAATAAAAAAAACTCCATAAAAAAAAGCCTTTCTTTGATGTAATTTTTCAAGAATCGGTTTAGGAATCGGTTAGGAATCGGAATCGTTTTAAAAGTACCGGTTTGGCATCGGAATCGTAAAAATCCAAACGGTACCCAACCCTATTGGGAAGATAATATTTTTGTATTTTGATTTACAACTGACCATTAACGGTTTAAAGTAATTTCAGAAATAGACATAGCCTTATTTGTTAAATGCTTCAATGTCAGAGTTTCTTGTACTATTCAAAAAACTTTAAGTCTTAAGGTTTTGAAGGGATACTTGTATTGCACTTTCATAGAACTAGGAAACTCACAAGAAACGGTCAGAATCGAAGCAGAATAAGCTTGTATATATACACTAGTCCCTAGTATGGGCTCCAAAATGCTGGATCCTACAATTCCCATAATGCAACTCAAATTAATTTTTTGTTAGACCCTTTGTACCTGGTAAATACCCACACATTTAAAATTCCACACCCCAGGTTTGCAATTCAACTCTGGATGACATCATCAGGGTTATTTCCTCACCAAGTTCTGCTTAGGAGTCATTTTTTAGTAAACCGACTCATGTGTAAAAGCTGTGGAATTCCCCTTTATCCCTATGAGTTAATCTGTTAAGGAATCAGGAGTCAATCAAGTTTAAGATGTTCTCATGCAACTAGAAGCAATGCAATGATAAGTTAATAAAACATAGTATCTTTTAGCCACATTTTTACAAAGGGGGTTACTTTATTAAGGAAGCTTCTATTTTTTTTTTTAAAAAATTGGACTTTTCAGTGTGTCCATTTCAGCATCATTTGGAAGCCAGATTTTACCTAAAAATATATTATGACCACAGCGAATTTAGTTTTCTTCAACAATCCTCGACCTCAGTGGTACTTCTTGGAGCCCTGGTTAACTGAATTTTAGAAGCATTAATGTGTTGCCTCAGTTCTGCACCATGTTCCAATATTCAGTGCTGACCCATATTGCACATTTGTGAAAGTGTATTGTAGTGAAAGGATGCTTTACCTCCACAGGAAACCTTCTGCCGTTTATGCTGTGTTCTGAGCCTGCTGATCCATTAGTATGGCCCCAGTGAAACTCCATCTTCTCAGCCTTAAAACGCCCCGGCAGTCCAGCACCTCTTACAAAGTAGTCATCCTTCAGGAGAACAGCAACTGGAGACAAAATAATAATAATAATAATAATAACTAAAAAAAGATGGACTCAAACTAAGAAGGAACATTAAGTACACTCATGCAAAGGAAGCAAGATTAATGGTCAAACAACTTATTGTACAGAAGCTCAGAGTGGCAGTGGCTGCTCATCTTTTTATTTAATGGACGTTATCTCAAGATCAAAACATAATTCTCATTATCGAAATTCTCATCTGTTTTTTGTAATGACAACTCAATTATCTCATTATCTCAAAATAACCCATTCCAATTCAGTGATGTTCATATTTATTCTATAAGCTTCTTATCCTGAGACGATGCACTTTGTTATCTCAAGATATCAAACATAATCTGTTTGCTATGATAAAATTACACAATGCAATACCTGCTTCAGTCACCGGTTCATTTGTTCATCAGTTTTATTGTTAGTATGAGCTAACAACTTGGCAAAGATGGTAGACTAGCTCTGACTTGTTTTAGTGCATTTGTGAACTGTGCAAATTCCACATTTCATTTTCAACTTTTCTTGATGAAATTGGATGGTAAATAAGCTGCCTTGAACACAGACTTGGTATTCTTTTGAAATTATTACACAGAAAAAAAGCATACTGTAATTGGGGCTAAACAATGAATGTGCTTTTATCATTTCATTAGAGGCTATTTAAACAGCTAAAAAAAAAAAATCTCAAATGACTCAGGGGGACGGAACAGCAGCAAGAGGGACATTTTGCTACCTGGCAACCCTATGCCCTATGTGGGGATTCATCATTGATAGATACAAAGTCAGTGGTGGGCACATTCTCAATGTTGCCACTGACAGCCTCTTCCAGTGGCCTTGACGTCCCATTGGTTGACTATGGGAAGCTGTGGTGAACAGCTTCAGGCAAAATCACTCTCTCTTAAACTTGTTGCATGGTTTGCTAGGAAGACCTTTTTTTTTGTAAGGCTGTAACGCCCTTGCTTCAGCTGTAGAATAGCAAGCATTTTAAAAAATGTACTCTGATGCAATGTATTTATCAGTTTCTGCACTGCTGAAGATTTGACATATTGGTCCAGAAGATCTTGTGTTTATTGTACAGGTGTTTATTGTAGAATTAGTTATGGTCACATAAAATCAATGTCCCATAAATGCATTGCAATAGTATTTACAGTAACTGGGTTTCATCAGAATACACACAAAAATAGGACTTTGCAAGATTTTATGTGCAAAAAAACTCATATTTTGTGACATTTAAAAGGTCCCATGGCATGAAAATTTCACTTTATGAGGTTTTTTAACATTAATGTGAGTTCCCCTAGCCTGCCTATGGTTTCCCCAATGGCTAGAAATGGCGATAGGTGTAAACCAAGCCCTGGGTATCATGCTCTGCCTTTGAGAAAATGAAAGCTCAGATGGGCCAATCTGGAATCTTCCCTATATGTCATCATAAGGGGAAAGGTTACCTCTACTTTCTCTGCTTTGCCCGCCCAGAGAATTTGGCCCGTCCATGAGAAAGAGAGAGACATCATAGCTTGCAAACGAGCAAAGCATGGCAGTTGGTCAAAGCCACACCCCCACCCCTCCGCCTTGCCCCGCCTCTCTCCTCCTCTATAGACCAATTTGCAAACATGTGACCACACGATGGACGGCAAAATCACTGGCAATAACAAGCTAAACAGTGTAGTAGAGCGGAAAGTTTCATAGTTTCAATCAGTTTGAAATACATAACACTAAATAAACTATTTATGACTTTATGACTTCTTCTATTGAACAACAAGTTGTGCCGTTATCGGTCGAGGTAGGGCATCTGGTAGGTGTTCACAAAGAGCAGTATTTGGAGAAGTTGGAGATAGCAAGATTGGATACCGACCCTTAATTCTTCCTCCCTCCGTTTTCACGAACCTCATTAAATCGTCAAGTCTGCCCTACTTCAGTCCACACGATCTGTACCACTATGTGGTAAACGGGGTATCCCCATATACTGGTGCTGATCTGAAAGCTTTTAAAAGTCTGGATGCTTACCAGTTCTTTGTAGCTGGCTGGGTTACAGGTACGCGATGCTACGCTAACGGCGGGGGGAGGTACATCATAATGGCAAAGATAAGACATCAATCTAGGGTTTATTTTGTATTAACATCTATTCTTTACTTAAGTAAAGATTTATATAAACATGTAGCCTATGTTTTTAGAGGACATGGTCGGTCGTGGCTACCCACATACCGTTGTTCACTGGGTATGCCAATGCAACTTTCTAATGGATGCCTGAACGCATCCCAACTCTGGGAAGTGCAGTCAATAATTATCTATCACACGTTAAGCCATGCAGTAAATCACGGAGTGTCTATGATCAGTAGTAACCACACATAATTGTAACATCGAGCCAGCTTCTTATCTGTGATTATATTCGCTGTGTAGCCTATGTTAGGATTTGACCGGTGGATATTACGATGCGATGGGCAGTTAAGATGTGTGTTAAGTTAAATGATCAAGGGAACGGCTTTCTTTTTTGGATATGTAACTAGGTCAGTGAATAACCGATGTTAGCTAGTTATGTGGGTCATCATCGGGTTGGACCTGTTAGCAGGAACAGCTGGTTAGCACGGCAGCTAGCTAGCTGGTTGAAGATAATTTTATTTATCACTCAGTTAAAACAGAAAGGCAATACATACAAATGCTCGTGTTGGTGAGGATTACTCTGCAGATTGTGAATGTGAGAACACAAACACGAACGAAAACGTACGAGTTTAGCTTGCCGTCCTTCTACAGCATAGCTCTTCTATAGCATTTAAAGCTACAGACACAGAAATGGCACGCCCTAAGGAAAGCTCATTGTGGGACTGGCTCTAGTGGCTGTAATTCTGCACAAAGTCAGAATTTCGGGAAAGAGACTTCAGATACAGTATTAGGGAACCACTAAGGCCTATATAAAAGCATCCAAAAAGCAGCATGTCATAGGACCTTTAATTAAACATTATCAGTGAGTTTGTTACGATTCACTGCTGAGTTATTTTATGTAAGTGTAAATATAAGTGTATAAGTTCAGGCCTTTGTGATCCCAAAACAGGCTGTGATGTGAAATTGTTCATTATGTCTTTATATTATGTCTTTATATAGCCTGAGATCTCTATCATTGTATTTCATTTCTGTCAGCATTTCCTCTGAGTATAGTCACAGTTTTAATTTCAAATTTAAATTGAACCACCATGAAACCTAGAAGATGAGTTTGCTTTTTCTGTGGAATGGTCCTTTTTCTTATGAGCCTGCTATTAATATTAGGTTATTCATGTACAATGTAGTTATGTTCCTAGGAGTTACCCAATATTGTCTTACCCATTAAATGCCTGAGATTTAGGAAGTGAAACAATAATAATAATAATAATAATAATAATAAAATCTTTCAACTGCATGAGAAATATTTCTGCAAAATTGAACTCGGCAGATATAAGACAACAATTACTTACCAACGACTTATTACCTAAAAAATATGACTTTTGTTAGATACTGGTGTTTGCTTAAAGAGAGCTGACCATATCAAACAGCATTATCACGGAAGGGATGACATCACAGCTTTGCATGTTGTTGCCATCTGCCAAAAACGGTCCAGTAACTCCAAAACAAAAAAAATATCATTGTTACTAGCTTGATCACCGTTGAAATCCTGCAGTGGCTTTACGGTCATAACATTATCTCAATTCATACTGGTCCACGTAATCCTCATCCTGAGGTTAAAACACAGACATACTGCTGTTATGAGGTATTAACATGGCAACAGGAATGTGATTCTGCCTTAAAAGTTCAGCCTGTCTGCTTTTCCTGGAAGCCAACATTTGTAAATGTACTCGGCGTTGTCAAGTAAGGGTGAGTTTAAGCTGTGTTACTTCTCCAGTTTTCCAAGGCATTTAAAACCCCATGGCTTATTATTATTTGAGGTTACATGTTAATGTATCTATAACCCTTTACCACGTCTACATTTGACATCATTAGCCCGATCAGAGCCAGTGCTCTGTCGGATGATCCCCCCTGTTACAGGGAGATTTAGTCAGCCTCTCTGGATAAGGACAGCCCACTTTCAATCATATCCCACAAAGCAAACCAAGAGGATGAGCATGTGTACAAGCAAACACAGACTGTTAGTAAACACAGATGACATGTTGAATAAGAAGTGCAGAGGGAATGGATGGAATCAAGGTAAGGGAAACAGATCACCACGTGGTGATCACTAGCAGGAAGAGATGTGGCGAGTGTGAGATCCAGAGAAAAGGAAGAGAGAGACAAGGAGATGAAGAGAGGAGAATCTTGTGTGATGAGGGATGAGCTGAGCCCCTGTCGTGAGGCAAGAAAGAATCTGCCAGCAGTATTAATGTGCCAGTGTTGCTTAAGCTGATGGGCCACAGTATGAAGGAAAAGATTTTAGATGGAGGAGATTTCCAAGACTGAAAGCATCGGGTCAAAGTGAAAATCGGTCAGCATAGTAAAGAACTACCCATCATGTGATCATAATTGTTTGCAAACACATACGTATTTACAAGGATGGTAATAAATCTGTGTTTCTGCTGTTGTTGAAGTAGTGTAATCCTGTCTGCTACACAAGGAAAGTCAAGGAAAGGGGATGCTGGCTCTGGTCCTGGGAGTTTCATTAGAAATGCGGCCCTGGGTGTGTTTGAACCCTCCAACAGCAGAGCAGGAATTAGAAGCTAAGCCAAAAAGACCTTGAATCACAGCCAGGGAGAGAAAGGGAGTGTGTGTGTGAAAGTAAATCCTTGATCAATGCAGATGTCTCTGGGGCCTTACGATTCCTCATGAATTTGGTTGAGAGTTGTTTGAAATTTTTACTGAGAAATGTTTTGTTGAGGAACACTGCTTGAATGGCAGCCCATCAGCTCAATCTCAAAGTGGGTCAAGGAACAAGGGAACATTGTGAAATCAATCTCGATGAACTTTTAAGATCAATTCACTCCGTTCTTAATTACAACATTGACTTTTAAATAGTATGAAGGATGTTAAAGCCCCTCTGTGCAGGGTTTGAACATTTGGACTTCAGCACCCCGAGGTGGCAGCATATAAAAGACACTGTGGGAGGCAGCCATGTGTGCCAATGTGTGTACAGCTGTAAAAATTATCAGGGGAAAAGTATCTATAAAAGGCAGGAGTCTCTGTCCATCTGAATGTCTGAACTGCAAGCGGAAAAGAAGAAAAGCCATCACATGCAGCACAGAAGTAAACATGGAGGCCACTCTGCTCTATCGGTTGTTATACTTTTGTGTAAATTAACTAGGGATGTCCCCTGAACGTGACACATTCAACGTTAATAACATAAATGTAAATAAAACTAAGCAAACGCACAATACAGGTAAAAAAAATAAAAACTAAGCACCCGCAGAGCTTAGGGCTTCACGGCTCTCAAGCATGTTGTCCGAAGCGGGCTACCGCTGATTAATACGCCTATTTGGAAAACATTACCTCCGCTGTGTATTATAAGTCAATTCTCCTGTGTGTTTCTGACCGCTGGATATGCTTTAAAACCAAACTGTTCTTCACTTATTTCAAAGAGCACAAGCAGTGTCGTCACACTGTGTTTGCAACTAAATTGTGTATGTTAGCCATACTAACTTATAACAATAAGTTATAATAACAAAAATAATCATTTCTACTTCAGTATTAATTTCTTTAACGATAATAATGACGAGACAGCACAGCTGTCATTGAACGCTGACCGTGTGGATATCAACAAGCAATATCGTTGACGAAAAATGTAGCTTAACAAATGAAAGCTCTCTTGTGTCTTCAATAATAATGTTATAAAAAGGTACAGTAATTAGGACATAATGTTGTTTGCAAACCTGCACTTATTTATGGAATTAACATTTTTTAGTTGTTTGTACAATACAATTTGAAAAATGTGCAATAAGGGTCAACACTGAATATTGGAGCCTGGTGCAGACTGTACATCAATCTGTTGTGGCAATACATGTAAACAAATGACAGAGGAAGCCAGAAAAAAAGTAGTCCTAGTCTCATAACAATATGAATGGACAAAGAGATATATGAACACATTGCAGATATGATGCGATACTGCATGGTTAAACTTTCATGATACAAAATGCTTGAAGCCATGATCATAGTTGACAGCAGTCAGGTAATAGATGAGTGAAGTGTCCCTAACAGGCTTCTGCTCGGCTCCTGAGGACCACAGCACTGTGAAAACCACACAATAAGCTTGGATACCCTCGGCTATGTTTGACGTCATCTTTAACAACTTCAATACAATTAAACAACAAAAGACTGTGAAGGAGGACGCATGGAAAAAAAAAAGTGGACTTGTCAAACACAACGTATAAAGGCAAACAATACGCCTCCGAAGGCCAAAGATTCACTTAATAAGAGCAACGCATCACATTCAAAACTCTGAAACAGTTTTTTCAAAAACACGAAGGACAAATATCTGCGAGGAACAATAACTAACACCCTACAAGTAGTCGCAGTCCATTAACACATTCATCCACATTTCAAGTGATAAGGACAATCAAATGCAGCTCTAAAAATCAATGTTGAGGAAAGTTTGTCCACTGCTTTTGACTTTATTCTCAACTTAGGCTTTAAGGCTTTGGTAGCCATCCATCCATCCAGTTAAATAATGTTAAATATTAACATGCTATATTCTGAAGTGCATGTCATCTTGGTAATGTAATATTTAATTTGCCATTCATCAGAAAATGTAGCCTAATGTTTTAATGAGCAATAAAGTCTACCTGTCATGTTATGTTAATTCCAAAAGGGCAGTAGTAATAGCAAACTATAGTTTAATAAGCAAAACAAAAAAGGTTCCTCATTTAGGGCAAACTCAATTTCAATTTCAAATAGTGTGAGGTGAATTTACTAAATATTAAGTTGTCCTCTTCTAAATAGTGTATGTATAATCATATTTTGTGGTAACATTGTTCCATTTTCCTGATTTTCATAGTGCTTAGCCATCTAAAAATCCTCCTGTACTGTTTGTGCCCAAAATTACAGCCAGCCATGTTATTTCCATCATTGTAAATAAGCAGCCCGCAGCATTGCTCGGCTGTCCCAGCGGTCTTGGTTGTCATGAAGGCTAACAACTCTCATTATGATCAAACGCAAAAGATGAAACTACTCTCTGAGAGAAACAGTGCCAGAAGCAAAGGAGATCAATTAAGGTCGTGGTTTTCACACCAATGGTCCACGGATTAGCTGATCGAGAAAAAAAATGTCAGTGGTTTAAAGTAGCAGTAAACCAAGTAAGCTTCAAAATATTTCTGAAAACAAGGCATGCCGGTTGATACAAAGAGGATTGGAAGAGATGAAGGAATCATGAAAGACTAATTATTATGTGTGATTGTTAGGTACTTCACTGAAACATTGGGGCTTAGATTTAAAATCTGTCAAGAGGGTAAGTAATATGGATTATGTCCTATCACTATATATATATATATATATATATATATATATATATATATATATATATATATATATATATATATATATATATATACATACATATATATATATATATATATACATACATACATATATACACACACACACACACACACACACACACACACACACACACACACACACACATATATATATATATATGTGTGTGTATATATCATGTCAGTATATATTGTGAAATGGCAAACTACCTAGAAATTACATTTTAAAAAGGTGTTAAAAATTACCACACAGAATCTCAGAAAAGTAAGTAACAGTTATGACAAAAGCTATATAAATCCATATTGCCATAAGGCTTTCCTGCTGAGTAATTTAACAACACTGTTTGCAATGGTCTAATACAACCAGAAGTAAAACGTATAAAACGGATAGCCACCTTACGTTAAATGATATGGCACAATCTCTGTCAAGTGACAAATTTGTATCCAACATTATTACACGGCTTTGTTGAATACTTTATTCCGATGGTCAATTATGGCATTCTACGATCTGTGCTGCTATAAATAACAGGCCGTTGCTATGGACACACTTCTGATCATAGACTCTGGAGGACCATTTTTAAATCAATTCAATCATTTTGAAATTTATAATTAGTAGCCGTGTCATAATAATAATAATAATAATAATAATTATTATTATTTTTTATATATATATATATATATATATATATATATATATATATATATATATATATATATATATATATATATATATATATATATATAGCGAGCAGCTCACTGTTGCGAATGAAACCCCTTCAGACTGATTTAAGACCCCGTGTCCTTCATCACACTGTCGGGGTTTGATTTGCAACAATGACCTGCTCGCTCTACAGTATCTTTTTTTTGTATATCGCCATCATATTGCCCAACTCTACACTTGTATACACGTCCTGGTATCATTAGAAGTTTTAAGTTTATGACAAAAAAAACAATAAAGTACAGTACGGAGAAAGTTTAAGTTTGTGTTTTGGTATCATTATGTTAGTGTGTGTAATGTAATTTAGGGACAAAACTAGTCCAAACTAATTCTGTGATCCTGACCTGTCTTTCCAGTGTTTTTCATGGTGGTCTGGTTGGAGGATTCAGTGTTGAACTTGTCGAGCACCAGCTCCTGGTACTCCTCCGAAACCAAAGCTTGTTCATCTGCAATGTCCACAGGTGATTGGTTGTTCGCAGCACATTCTGGGTATGAGGCTGCCCAGCTTCGAGGTCCATGGCTTCCTGCAGAAATAGAAGAAACAAGAGCTTATGAAAAATGTAGACTACCACAGAATCCAATTTGTCTACGGATTCTTGCTATAACTAACACGAAATTAGAAATAATGTGACAATATTACTGCTACAGCAGCAGTCAGGTTTCAATATGCCATTAATGGAAATTGAGAGAAAGAGGACAATGATTATTTCATATTCATTCAGCTGTTGTGCCCTCTAAACTCCTCCAACAGCTGGGAAAACATGTAAACACAATGAAAATTCATCATCTGACTACAGGCAATTTTAACGTTAATTGTCCATACATGATATAAATATCCAAATGAGGCAGCTTCTACGGTTCTACACACATTGAAACTTGAGCCTAGAATGGTTGCTGAGTTAATGTGGGTCTGTGCCTCAGATAGGTTTAAAAACAAAAAAACATTATACCTAAAAGGCTATTCAATAGAAAATACTTCACTTTAACAATTAATGTGCAGTGTGCTGCAAACAAACTTCCGGTAGAATCCCCATCCAGTGTCTGCTCTTTTAATCCTCTATCCCCTACAGTGGCGCTTCTACAAAGGAATAATCCACAACCGACAGGAGTCCCCTTGATCTCTTCTCGGGTACAATGGGCCGATGCAACAACAAAAGCTAAGGGATCGGGGGAACAAGGAAGCATGCATGGATTTGAACTTTTCTGGGTTAACACAATATTCATGATCCCATTCCCTACAGATATGGGGCAACTTTACTATTGGCTCATGAAAAAGATATGAGAACCGCTCTTTACTAAAACACCCTGGATCAAGGGCGGCTTCATGTCTTGTAATGTATAAACACTGTTGTATAGACACTGTTGTAGAGTCCCTCGGAAAGACAGCGCTATTCAGGATTATTTTTGGAATATCCAATGTTTTTACCACGTCAGCCATTAAACAACCATAAACATGCATCATGGGGAGCGCAGACACAAACAGGAATTATTTCATTAATCTCTACAAAGAATAGGTCACTAAGTTAGGAAAAAAAGTGCACAAATGACGTTAAGCCCTTGGAAATGTCTCAGATTTGTCCAGTGACTAATTAAATTAAGACCTATTGTCTTTTAAACACCACCTGCAAGATTATGGGCTGGAGAGGTCTAGACGTCATATAAATGTTGGAATGGCTGCATTTCTAACTAATTACTCCATTAAGAAGCAGGATTCAATTTGTCCGTCATGGCTTTAAACTTACAAATATGTCTGTACCAGTGCAACTCCCAATATTTAACTAACCCTGGAGCAGAGCCCATTATGAATGCAATACTATTATCATACGGTGAGAGAAAGCTGTGTGCCAATCATAAATACACAATGTGGATTCATATAAAATGGAGCAAATGTTTACCTTATTCAAATAAAAAGTGTTGTGTGTACAAAATCTTCTGTTAAGTCTTTACGTAGAAACAAATTATGTATTTAGTATCTTCCACTTGATTTGTGCTTGCTGAAAAGTTAGCCATAGCCTCGCCATCAACATGGACATTTTCGGAATTCAACTCAATTAGCTCCATTAAACACTATTTTGATTAAAAGTTAAAGCTCTATTAAGCAATTTATTTAATACCAACACTGAAGCCACTGACTCCCTGTAATTCAAAAGCCTGGCTACCAAGGCCAGTCTCACTGAGAACACAACACAATCAATATTGAAGAAAAAAGCCAGACATCTAGCAAGCTAAAGGCAGATACTAGCCTTAGGAGTTGATTGACCAAACAATAAAACCTAAACAGGGGGTAAAAAAAAGTACTGAATATGCTGCTTTTTTCTGTATAATGTGAAACATTCAATACTAACTCACAATTCAACTCAATGCCATTTAGCTTAAAGTCAAAACAAAATGGATCTGTAATTATTTTTGGCACTTTTCATTGGACTTGAAATATCCAGCATATACCAGGCCAATATATCGGCCGATATCACTTTATTGCAGATATATTGGTACATGTGTATGTGTCGAGTGCTAAGTAAAAAATAATCGCAGGACATAAATACTAAAGTAGGTTTATCGTCAGCATTACATAGTTTGTCCACCAGAGAGCGCTGACAAGTTGATTTTAGTATGCATCTTAACATCTAAGGGATCTACATCAATATTGTTATCTTATGTGCTTGTATAAAAAATAATAATATTACTTTCGGCCTATGTATCGGATTTTGTAAACTCCCAAATATCATATCGGTCTCAAAAATGCAGTATCTGTCAGGCTGTAATATTTATTAATCAATGATGGTGCTTGTGAGACAAGCTATATTAGTTTACTTGTATACCCACACAGTTTTTACACAATTTTCAGTGTATGTATCTGAATGTTTCTAGGTCAAACATTGGAGCTTAGACTATTGTAGGGTTAGCATACAGTAAAGTAGTACACACTTGAGGCATTTGTGCAATTGGTTTATTGCTTTCAGAATATATATATATATATATATATATATATATATATATATATATATATATATATATATATATATATATATATATATATACATATATATATATAGCAATGCCTCCAGTTACTTTAAACATTTACCACTTCCCTAAAAGACAAAGCGTGCTCTGTGGGCTACCAACAATAAAAAACACTGAGAACTATTTAGGTTCTCCAGTGGGCAGATTCAACCACCATTTTTTTTCCTTCTTTCTCCTCTTAAAGGAGACCTATTATGCTTTTCCGTATTTTCTGTCATATCTATAATGTTACAATGTACCATAGACAATGAAGGAAATGGACACAGCAATGCCATAGCCTTCGACGGAGACCAGTGAAGTCAATTAGAAGCACTTTTCCGGTGACGGCTGAGCATACTGCACAGCCTCAAACTGAGCTTGACGACGTAGATGTGACGTGAGCGACCTGTCTGAAATTTGTAAGTCTTCCGGTAGCTGCGCCAAGAGAAATCTGAATCATTCCGAATCTTGCAGAGACCGAGAGCGTGAGTAGGAGCTGTCCATGAACGTAGGAGCAGGAGCAAAACATTGCTGAAATATTTTGTTCCGATGCTTTCATGGACTCTCTATGGGCTTCTCCCTTGACTGTATGCCTCCACGTCCCCGCGATTGCGTGCAAGCTTTTCCTGACTATACGGTAATTTCTCTACTATGCGACAGAAAGTCGCGTGGTTATGACACAATCGTTAGCCTAGTTTTACATAAACGACTTCATACCGAGCCGGTTTTCTATATGGCCATCTGATCCAGGCCGGCATGTAGCTACATGCTAATGTCAGGGAAACCTGTAATCTTGGCTGCCGATTCTGATAACATTCTTGTTAGAGCATGTCCGGTTGTGTAGTTTGTGGTTTAGAAGCCTTAACCTGTGATTGTGTTATGGTAAAAAGTACCGCTATATACTCTGTTGCAGTCAGTGTCGGCTGCAACGGACTGTACAGAGACAGTGACAGCAGAGCACAGATGAACAGTATATAATAGGTCTCGTTTAAGTGAATTACTAAACTACAAAAACCTTTTGAAATGTTACTGAGATATATATGGCCTCAACTGACATATCTCACAATAAAAACAAATTCCCTTGGTCAGCTGTGTGGAGACAGATTCGATGTTGACTCAGACCATGACAGAAGTTAGCCCTAATTTAATTGTTGGATGGTATATGCAAACATGAAGAGAAGATATAAATAAATATCATTAAACAAACTAACATGCTTATTTTACCATTAAAACACACATTATATCCCATTTACTGCAAGAGATAATTCTGCCTTTCAACAACAGAAAGGGAGGAGCAGCGCTAAAATCAGATAAGTGAGGGTTGCACAGCAGTCGATTAATCTGTCTCATTGCCATCCATCAGAATGACTACAATCCTAGTGGTTAAGCCTTTCCCACTGTAGCTCTGCCTCTACAGTATTACACATTTGCAAGTACATTCAGTATATGGGCTCTCTAGGAGAACGGCTCAAACATAGCGGGTTGCACGACACACTAAATTCTAATGAAAATCTTTATAGGTGCTATCAGGTAATTCATGAGGTATGCTGATCGTTTTATATACTTATGATGGACACAGATGAGCGAGTTACACTGATGTTACAGCTCACATTCTGGGACTATAACAATATTTAGCAGGGACTATAACCATTGTTGAATCTGAATCACCACAATAGCCCTGCACCAAATCCTACTTGTGTGTGAAGCTTGTAATGTTCTATATTTGTTGAGACTGTGAAAGCAAGGTGTGATTATTCTTGAGTTTATCTCGTCGTGTTCCTAGGGTGGATTGCATTATATAGTTTTAGTTTTGCTTTTGCTTTCATTTGGGGTTTTGTTCTTTATTCTTTGATGTAAATGTAACTTGCTTCATGATAGGAATCAGATGTTCATCTGTAGACCAGGCTGCAACGCTCATGGACAAATGATAGGATTCTAATTGACATTAGTGCCTAAATAAACAGCATAGACAGTTTTATCTGGTCAGCTGTTTACAGTAAGCAGTTACAACTTCTACGGGAAAGCCTCGGGATCCCCCAGTCGGAGCTAGTTAATGTGGCTTGGGAAAGGGAAGTTTGGGGTCCCCTGGTGGAGCTGCTACCCCCGTGACCGGATAAGCGGACGAAGATGGATGGATGGATGGAGTTACAACTTCTAATTGAAAGATATTATTGAAATGTGCCTCATAAATTGTCTGGGGTACTTTGGGGATTTACACAATGCTGTATTTTCAGTGTGTATAGATTGTTTACTGTATGTATCAATATTCTAAGCGTCATATCACCTCAAAGAAATTCAACTGTGGCAGTAGCACAACAAGCAGCCATATCTGTTAAACATATCAGTATAAAACATGAAAATAACCTCACCAAGAAGGATTCTAGCAGGTTTGATGCTAAACTGTCCATAAGCCTACATTTACCCCCTGCCTTTACAAAATGCATAGTTCTCATAGACTGCGTACTTTTCTGAGTTTAAGTCATTTTCGACACCCTATAAGGCAGACCCTATAATGGCAGTACGTGTTTACTGCATCTAGGCCTCATTAATTTTAAGAGAAATTCAATAATGCCTCCATTTAGCAATTTATGATTTATGCTAGGAGTAAGATGAGTGATGTTTATAAAGTCCATACTGTTGTTAATCCAACCTTTTTCTGGGCTGACTTCTGTTCTGTCTGATGTGACACCACTCTTGTTTTAAGTAAAACAGGCACATGTTTCTCTCAATCTGGCACTTTCAGCTCCAGGCGTCATCCCATTAACCTCGGGATAAACAGCCATGCCTGTGCTACCATGGCAATGCTGACAGAATGGCAATTGCCTTGTCATTTCCGTTTTGTCCCTCTGAGAGAAAGCATCCATGCTGTATGCCGCTTGGCAGACCTCCCAGAACTGGCACACTAGCATTTGCAAAAATCTACGCTGATCAGTCCATATGGATGAGTGGCACTGACAACACAACATGGCCAGCAGATATAAGGCTCAGTATCAACAGCACTGAGAGAGGTCACAATAGTTGTTGCAGTTGGAGCAGTGGTAAAAGAGATCGAAGCCTTTGTGTATGCTGCAGAATCCCTTTAGCGAATGCAGGATAACATTTTGAACAACATTCCTGCTGTCAGTTTCTGTATGCTGATAACACTCCAGATGGTGGAGACAGAGCCATTGGGGAGTATCAAATGTCCAGGTTAGACAACTGATAAGCTGAGGACTTGTACAATGTGGGAGCGGGCCAGAAAAGTCAACTAACTTCTGTAATCAGTCAATTAATAACCAGCTAATGGCAGATATTCCTTTCTTTCTCATCAGCCAGCAACACTTCCTGTAGTATGGTCTCTGACATTTAAAATCATAGACTACAGGAAATGATAGACTACAGGTCTGAATGGGCAACAAGCAGGATTGGTCAGATTATCACACAGGTTAAAAATAAACCCTTGGGTTAGTCAAATGTATTTGGAAGAGAAAACAAAGGCAACCGGTCTCTCAGATAAGCATGAAATTCAGATACATATTGTTACACCTACTCACAGCAGTATAGACACATTTAATTTGGATATTGCACATTGTATGGAGCCTTGATTATATGTGGAGGCATTCAGAATGAAATCTGAGGCATGGTGATTGCATGGTACTAACACAAGTATACTTCAGTCCTATCTACTATAAACTAGAGCGGGGCAATATATATCAATATATCGATATCGTAATATGAGACTAGATATCGTCTTAGATTTTGGATATCGTAATATCAAGTGTTGTCTTTTCCTGGTTTTAAAGGCTGCATTACAGTAAAGTTATTCATTTTCTGAACTTACCAGACTGTTGTAACTGTTCTATTATTTGCCTTTACCCACTTAGTCATTATAGCCACATTACTGATGATTATTTATCAAAAATCTCATTGTGTAAATATTTCGTGAAAGCACCAATATGCAACACTACAATATCGTTGTGGTATCAATATTGAGGTATTTGGTCAAAAAATATCACGATATTTGATTTTCTCCATATCGCCCAGCCCTACTATAAACTACAATACCAGAGCGCCTTTGCACAAAACACACCAACAGACATTCTCCCTCCCCCAGCATTACTTCGTTGCACTGTGTCTGTGTCCCACAGATCACTTTACATGCTTCCTGGCAGCTCTGTAACCTAATGGCTGGGTTGTGGTGAGGGAAAGGGAGAGAGCTCAGCGCACAGCTGAATTGACTGTGAGAAGGAAGCAGACTCCGTCTGTTGAACGATGCCGATTGTGAGTGTTTAACAATGAAGATAGAGACTCCAACTGCACTAGGTATAACAAGCAGCACCAAGTATAACAAACAGTCACTAGATCAGAGTTTCATAATTTCTTGGATTCACTAATACCTAGAGTGGGACTCAGTCTAACACTTTTGTTTTCTGTACTATGTGGGATTCTGGGTTTCATTTTAAGATGCACGACAATAAGAGACAGCATGCAACTACAATCAAAGTCAGGAAAATCATCCTGGCAAAATTGGGGCAGCCAGTTTTGGTGACTGACTGTTCCCAAGTCTAAATAAGGTCATGCTGCCAAAACTGCAACCTGTTTCACCAGAGTGAAATATGTGACTAAACAACAGAGACAAGCAGTGGAAACTTTCAGGTAAATGAAAATATGTTTCAATTGCAACAATTAGCCTATATCGCCTTTGTGTGCGATTTTGCATTCATAGGGAAATGTACTTTCAAAGGACTTTCTCGTTAGATTCTTTGACTGAGCAGACTGCGTAACACGAAAAAATGGTCATTGAACCATGAAGGTAAAAAAACATATTACCCTCAGTGGGCGTTAGTAGGCTTCAAAGACAAGTGAGGTAATATGCAATGAAGAACACTTAATACTTTTTACCCATGTATTATAAAATGTGAAAATAATTGAAGTCTGCTTCGGGGCTTTTGAAAGCTTTATCTCAACATTGTCTAAAATCCACTTCTCAGAGGAGATCTGAAGGAACAGATACTCAATATATCAGTGCAGTTTGCAAGAATGAAAAAAAGGCGTCTGCAGTCACTGTGGGGGACACAGAGGGTGATACATGAGTGAGTCTTAAGTTACACTTCACCAAATTAAAAGGTGCATTTATTTGACCTTGTCAGTTCTGTTGTGAACAAAGAAGCAAGAGAGTAGACACACGAAAAACGCTCTCTTTGTGTTCCTTTACTTTATTGTAGAGACACTGACACAACAATGACAAAGTTAAGAATGACAAATGAAAAACATTACAATATTTGGTCAGCTGAGAATAGAATGAAGTGGAAAATGCAGCCCCAACAAGTAGGATTAGCCATGTTTCTTGAAGATAGCTTTTAATAAAATGTCATTAGAATAAGGATAAATAGCTACAGTACAAGGTATAATTTTTATTGAATGTGTAGGAAATGTAATACAGTGTGGCTTTTGCATTAAAGCATGTGTCCCCAGTCCTAAT
Organism: Zingel zingel; assembly: GCA_023566125.1. Classification (NCBI taxonomy): domain Eukaryota; kingdom Metazoa; phylum Chordata; class Actinopteri; order Perciformes; family Percidae; genus Zingel; species Zingel zingel. Next base: position 17,715,491 of record CM042319.1, read on the forward strand.
ATTGTTTTTAACTGATAGTATTAATCAGCCAAATTATTATTATTGGTTAACAGTTAATTATTAACATCCCTAGTTTTGACAAACAAGAACACAACAAAAGTTTTATAACAAAAAAACGAATAAATCAAAATGTTTAGCAAGGAGTTATTGTTTTCCGATGGATATGAATCTTTGAATCATTCTGGTCGAATGTAAACAGCGGTGGGACAGAACAGGCTGTTATAGCAGAGCTGCTCCAATACCTTTACCAACATATCTGCCTCCACACGTTATCAAGTAGCAAAATCTGCATGCACGATGGTTAATGATTAAAAATGGTACCAGATATCAAATTGAGCTAGTATGTTGTCATGACAAGAAGTCCACAAAACAAGTAAAAAGTAAAGGAACTAAGTGCATTTCCACCACTGGTTTTGCTGAAATTCATCATGTTTACAGCTCTACCGATATCTAAAGAATTAATTCCATGTCTTAGAAAATGTCTTTACAAGCTATTTATTTACAGATGTAATCCTTTTATCTGTCAAACTCCTCAACCTCCCTCCTTTGTAGACCTTTCCCAACACTATAACATCTGGTAAATATGATGAATACCCTCCCCATACAATAATTATAACTTCCCATCATTATATCCAGAACCACTACATTATCAGCTTCTATAGAGTTACTGCAGACACCAAATGTGACAGTAGGGCTGGGACGATAAGCTTTGGGGTGCCGATTTGATTTGTATTGCGATTTTGATTGATTGCGATTCTGGAAGTATTGCAATTTGATAGTATTGAGGATTGCAATTTTCTTTTCCTTCTTAACAAAAACAAAACTTCAATAATACACTTTAGATATATATCATGAGACATTTCAAAAAACTAATTATTTTCGAGGAAGAATGCAGTCAGTCAGTTGGTCAGTCTGTCTGACATTTATTTCATTTGTAAAGAACATTTATTTTCTGCTTTCGGTCTGTTTTGCTAGAAAAGGATATGATGTAGTCGCTGTCAGCAGTACCGTATAAATAGAAAAGAATTAGGTGAATCATTGGTAAACAAATAAATAAAAAAAAAATTGATTCTAGGGAAATGAACCGATTTCAAAAATTGTCGCAAAAAAACTCATGGTGTATACAATATTCAATTTTTTTTCCCACCCCCTTGTGACAGGTGATTAAAGGTCTTGCTGTTCTTGGATATAGCTGGCCCTTTTGCTGATGCTGCGGGTCACTTGCTGACCCCTGTTACATACGTAAGTTCAAATAGCTTTTTATATAACAGAGAGAGACACTCCAGGAACCATCACCTTATCGTGGTGGAGAGGTTTGTGTGTCCCTATGAACCTGAGGGCTGTGTTGTCTGGAGCTTTGTGCTCCTGGTAGGGTCTCCCAAGGCAAAGTGGTCTCAGGTGAGGGGCCAGACAAAGAATGATTCAAAAACCCTATTAGTGACCGAGGTAGAGATGGAGTGACCCTGCCCGGAGGAAGCCCGGGGCCCCCGTCTGGAGCCAGGCCCAGACGGAGGGCTCGTCAGAGAGCGTCTGGTGGCCGGGTTTGCCACGGAGCCCGGCCGAGCACAGCCCGAAAAAGCTACGTGGCATCCATCTCTCCAGCCCATGGTCCACCACCTGTGGGAGGAACCGCTGGGGTCGGGTGCGCTGTCACACGGGTGGCAGTGAAGGTCAGGGGCCTCGACGGACCAGACCCGGGCAGCAGACGCTGGCTCTGGGGACGTGGAATGTCACCTCTCTGTGGGGGAAGGAGCCGGAATTTGTGCGGGAGGTGGAGCGCTTCTGGTTAGATCTGGTGGGGCTTACCTCTACGCACAGTCTTGGTTCTGGAACCATACTCCTGGATAGGGCTTGGACTCTTTTCTTCTCCGGAGTTGCCCAGGGTGTGAGGCGCCGGGCCGGTGTGGGGATACTCACAAACCCCCGGCTGAGCGCCGCTACATTGGAGTTTACCCTGGTGGACGAGAGGGTCGCCTCCCTACGCCTGCGGGTTGTGGGGGGGGGGGGGGGAACTCTGACTCTTGTTTGTGCATATGCACCAAACAAGAGTTCGGAGTATTCAGCCTTCTTGGAGACCTTGAGTGGAGTCCTGTATGGGGCTCCAGTGGGAGACTTCATCGTTCTGCTGGGGGACTTCAACGTGCACATGGGCTATGATAGAGACACATGGAGAGGCGTGATTGGGAGGAATGGCCTCCCTGATGTAAAACAGAGTGGTTGTTTGTTGTTGGACTTCTGTGCTAGTCATGGATTGTCTATAACGAACACCATGTTCGAACATAGGGATGCTCATAAGTGTACTTGGTACCAGAGCACCCTAGGCCAAAAGGTCAATGATCGATTTTATAATCGTTTCATCTGATCTGAGGCCGTATGTTTTAGACACTCGGGTGAAGAGAGGGCCGGAGCTGTCAACCGATCACCATCTGGTGGTGAGTTGGGTCAGGGGGTGGGGGAAGACTCTGGACAGACCTGGTAAGCCCAAACGGGTAGTGCGGGTAAATTGGGAACGTCTGGAGGAGGCCCCTGTCCGACAGACTTTCAACTCACACCTCCGGCAGAGCTTTTCGTGCATCCCTGTGGAGGCTGGGGGCATTGAACCCGAGTGGACAATGTTCAAAGTCTCCATTGCTGAAGCTGCGGCGGGGAGCTGTGGTCTTGGGTGCCTCAAGGGGTGGTAACCCACGAACACCGTGGTGGACACCGGTGGTCAGGGAAGCCGTCCGACTGAAGAAGGAGTCTTTCCGGGATATGTTATCCCGGAGGACTCCGGAGGCAGTTGCAAGGTACCGAAGGGCCCGAAGGATCAAGGATCCTGGAGGGAGACTGGGAGTATGCCCAACCGGTCTACATGTGCTGATGTACATGTATGACTGGGTCCCCTGGGAGATACTGTGGGAGGTGCTGCGGGAGTATGGGGTGAGGGGGTCCCTTCTCAGGGCCATCCAATCTCTGTACGACCAAAGCGAGAGCTGTGTCCGGGTTCTCGGCAGTAAGTCGGACTTGTTTCAGGTGAGAGTTGGCCTCCGCCAGGGCTGCGCTTTGTCACCAATTCTGTTTGTAGTATTTATGGACAGGATATCGAGGCGTAGTCGGGGTGGAGAGGGGTTGCAGTTCGGTGGGCTGGGGGATCTCATCGCTGCTTTTTGCAGATGATGTGGTCTTGATAGCATCATCGGCTTGTGACCTTCAGCACTCACTGTATCAGTTCGCAGCCGAGTGTGAAGCGGCTGGGATGAGGATCAGCACCTCTAAATCGGAGGCCATGGTTCTCAGCAGGAAACCAATGGAGCGCCGTCTCCAGGTAGGGAATGAGTCCTTACCCCAAGTGAAGGAGTTCAAGTACCTTGGGGTCTTGTTCGCGAGTGAGGGGACAATGGAGCGGGAGATTGGTCGGAGAATCGGCGCAGCGGGTGCGGTATTACATTCAATTTATCGCACCGTTGTGACATAAAGAGAGCTGAGCCAGAAGGCAAAGCTCTCAATCTACCGGTCAGTTTTCATTCCTACCCTCACCTATGGTCATGGCCGAAAGAACAAGATCTAGGGTACAAGCGGCCGAAATGGGTTTCCTCAGGAGGGTGGCTGGCGTCTCCCTTAGAGATAGGTTGAGAAGCTCAGTCATCTGTGAGGAGCTCGGAGTAGAGCCGCTGCTCCTTCGCGTCGAAAGGAGCCAGTTGAGGTGGTTTGGGCATCTGGTAAGGATGCCCCCTGGGCGCCTCCCTAGGGAGGTGTTCCAGGCACGTCCAGCTGGGAGGAGGCCTCAGGGAAGACCCAGGACTAGGTGGAGGGATTATATCTCCAACCTGGCCTGGGAACGCCTCGGGATCCCCCAGTCGGAGCTGGTTAATGTGGCTCGGGAAAGGGAAGTTTGGGGTCCCCTGCTGGAGCTACTACCCCCGCGACCCGATACCGGATAAGCGGACGAAGATGGATGGAGAGTCAGTTTAGCTTTTGGTGATGACGGATATGATAAGGCAGGAGTTTTGTTAACTGATTCTGTCCTTTCAGTTTAAAAATGATGAGTTAGAGCTCACAATGCTTCCTTGGGTGGTCTCAAGTGGTACTTCACTTAACCCAGTCTGGGTTCGGGAGGCAGACACCGTCACCACTTTTAAGAGTAAACTTAAAACTCTCCTCTTCGATAAAGCTTATAGTTAGGAAGTTAGGAGTTGCAGCATTCGCCTGGACCGGCGGGGGAAGGTGTGTAGCCACAGTCATGACGCACCTCCTCCATATCAGAATCAGAATCAGAAAGGGCTTTATTGCAAAGTACGTTGCACATACAAGGAATTTGTCATGGTGCTATTGGTGCATGTCACACATTCAAATATAAGAAGGATAAAAAAGAATATAAACAATATAAATATAAACATATACACACAGAATGTATATCTGCTTCTCTTCATAGAAAGCTTACTATATTTAGGGTATGAGGAGTTGCAGCATTCGCCTGGACCGGCGGGGGTGGGTGTGTAGCCTCAGTCATGGCGCACCCCCATCCTATCACTGCTTCTCCCCATAGAAAGCTTACGTATACTTAGGGAGTAAGGTGTCGCAGCGTTAGCCTAGACCAGCGGGGGAAGGTGTGTAGCCACAACACAGCCTCCCTATGCGGTTATAGTTCTAGACTACCGGGGTACCTCCTTTGACACACTGAGCTCCTCTCTTCTCTCTCTTTCCATATGTGTGTATTCATGTACCAGAAATGCTTGTTATTAATCTAGCTCCGGGGAGCTTCCCCGGAGTTCGTATGTTCTTTGTCCCCCCAGCACCATCATCTTGGATCATGAAGGCACCTACATCATGGTGGCAGCTGTCGCCGTGGTCCTGCCCTACGACCTGCTGTGCCCCATTAGACCCAGCAATGCCCGGCGTCGACTTGCTATGTCCGGCCAACGCCCTGCCACGCCCTGTCACGCCCTGCTGTGCTCTACGACACCATGAACTATTACAACTACTCTAGTTTTTATCTTAATTGTGACTTTGTTACTGCCATTGTTCATCAAACCCCCAACCGGCATCGTCAGACACCGCCTACCAAGAGCCTGGGTCTGTCCGAGATTTCTTCCTAAAAGGGAGTTTTTCCTTGCCACTGTCGCACTTACACATTCATGCATGCTCTTGGGGGAAATCACTGGAATTGTTGGGTCCTTGAAAATTACAGAGTGTGGTCTAGACCTACACTCTATCTGTAAAGTGTCCTGAGATAATTCCTGTTATGATTTGACACTATAAATAAAATTGAATTGAATTAGATATGAATCTGAATTTATTAGTCAGGAAGATCTGCATTCATTTATCATCTCCTACAAATGCAGTCCAAGCCGCCACTATGCTTCTAGCAAACTCATCAAAAACCTGTAATGTGCTGCAGTCGACCTGCCATGGAGGTTGATGGCCAAATTAATTTTGTACAGCAACAATCTTCAAACACAAACACACTTTCTGCCACGACATTAGACACAGAGCACTTTCAGTCAACATTCATTAAAAGCTTTGCACTCTACAAAAGAGTTTGCTTTTCAGAAATTGGTACAAGTGGTCATCTCAATAGAAGCGATATAGTAAACCAGTGTCAAGAAAAATCTTTTCTACTTCCAGCAGGTTCTTTCCAGCATTTCATGGCAATCTAATGGCCAATTAGCAGGACTGAAGCCAAATGTTGTAAAGAGAGAAGTGGAGGTTAAATGTCTTGTCTACAGAGAAGCTAATAATCACAGCTTTGAATGTGGTAAGGCTGTAACGTGGAGTTACGGTGGGAAGAGGCTCAAAGCAAGTTCACAAGCCAATGCGTTTGTAGAGAGACAGAATGCCTCGAGTGAGACAAAAAAAGGGTAAAAAAAAAAAAGCTGTTTAAATGCCATACCTTACTTATAAAAGCTGTAGAGGTCTACAAGAGGACAAAAGAGGACAACATAAAGTAGTCTGTATGTTGCTTTCTTGTAGAGTACCATCATCTTCCTCTGATGAGTTGTTGTATGAACTGACACTGACAGGCACCAGCACAACCACCAGACACCGGAATCTCTTTTTTTTTTTTTTTTACCTGTAAGTGAGCAGCTTTTGAGTTGCCAGTTTCCAGCGAAAAAGATACTACGGGTGTGTGTGGGTGTGTGACTCAAGTTAAACAATCTAATCTGGAGACATTGCCTGTCTGTCAAACAAAAAGAGGAGTTAATACTGATTCCATTTGGTTCCTTTAAGGGGTCTGGGAATTTAAAGATGTTTCCCGTAGGGGACGATAAAATATGGTAGACATATTCTGTACACGACCCAGTGGATTTGAAATGAAACAATGACTATCAGGGCTACCTCAGTCATAATATGATAGTCTTATAATCACAAATCACATCAGATGAAATGTAGAATTGTATTTGAACGGTCTCCCCTGAATTTAAGGGGACAGGAATCTCTTGATGTGAAATAAACTTAAATGATGGCATATTTTAACATGTCCATATATGGTTGCAAATCTTTCTGCATTCAATCAATGTCTGAAATCTATACGCCACAGACATCCGCAGACACTCCCTGGTGATGCGCTGTCTAGTCATCTTCACTTCCTCCTCATTTCAGTGGCTTTTTGCCTTCAGTCTGGTCTGCTCATTTGTACACCAGTCAAGAGCGCTCTACTGTTTTCCCATAAATAAAACTTGTTGTCGGTCTCTTCCATTTAGGACCATTGTTCTACTCCAGTGTCCTTAAATTGATGGATTATTTCCACAAAGGTAATATGAAGTCCTGCACTGTTCATCCAACATGGGCCCCCTCAAAACATCCAGCTGAAAAGTCAACACTTAAAGCTGATTTGACATTTGACATTTTAGACCCAGTGCACTGGAGAAAACAGCAACAAAATGACTAACATATCACTGTTTAAATACTGCCTGGGTACACTGCACATTTTAATCAAATTTCAGTCAGTTCCGATTTAAGGTTACATAACGGTTTCTTTGAGGCGTTATCTTAACCCAGACATGTTTCATTGTGCAATTAACAGTGTGACCTCATAACCCTCACTCCACCCGGCCATTCAAGATCCGGGCTTCCCTTCCAGCCCATGTCTACAGGAGAGGGTGGAGGAAAAGACAAACAATCCATCCGCACATACAATGTGTCTCAGGCAATGCTTTAAAAGACAAGGGGCCCTTATAGTTAGCCACAAACTTCAAATCCTTGAATGCATGTATTTATTCATGACTGCCCTTTACAAATCAGTAATGGCAAGCAATCTTTGATATCTAAAACTAATTTATGCATCAAGAATTGAAAAGAGATCAACTATTGAGGAGTTGATTAGGCGCTTATGAGACCTGTGAGAAACGATGCATTCCAAAGTAAAAGTAGCACCACGACAAAACTATACACATATGTATTAATATTATTTTAGTCTAAATTTGTTCACAGTGTCTGAGCCTGTCAGTGTGGCAATCCACACGACCATTGATTTCAGGTGGTCTTGCCGAGTTCTGAGAAGTAGGCATCTGATAAGGATGGCGCCACGGTCGTCTCAGAGCCTGAGCTCAATCTTTAATCAGGGGTCATTGTGTTCCACACAGCAGCCCCAAACACATAAAAGCAGGTAGAGGAAGTGGTAAATCATACAGGCATTGGGGTCTAATTGGTCACCAGAATGAGCTCCAGTCAAAATATTGTTTTCCCTTGGCGCTATCTGCTTCCATCTCGTGGACTTTCATAGAAACTGTGGCTTCCTGTTCTTGGGTGTTGGCCACTGCATGAGTACAACATCCCCTAGTCTGTAAAAATAATCTCCAGGACCTTGTGTGGAAAAAAGAGGGACAGAAATACATTCTGTCCCCATGAGGAAGAGCTTCTCCTACAATTCAAAAAGTTTCCCCTTCAATATGGCAAGGAGCCAACATGCCTGTTTCAGAACCTTGACTTCTGTTAAGATCTCGGTCACCACACAATAAATTGCATTACGTAGGGATCGTGCTACTGCTACAGAGTAGTGCATGTGTAGAATATTTAGAAAGACAATGATAAAATGTTCAGTATACATTGTAACAATGGATCATTGCAAAATGTGACATTTATATGTTGATGCCCAAACCTGACTTGACTTCTCAATGTGGCCAATGTGAAAACAGGCCCGCACACTGTAAGAATAAGTCACTACCCTCAGTCCCCATTAGACTCATTCTGAGTTGCACACCTTTTTTCTTGAATACAATGAGCTTTACACAACTAATTTATGTAGCATGCCGAAGAAAGACAAGATGGGTGCGGTTTGAGCACGATCACTCTCTGTGTCCCTGTTTGTCTGTTCTGCCTCACAGCACAGCTGCTGTTCTGCGACAGGCGAGGCAGGTGATTGGAGGGGGCAAGTGGACAGCTCACTCTGTCAGATCAAACAGCTGTAGACCGCAGTATCTTTTCACACAATAAATGTCCACAAAATAATTAGCTTATGTCTGATATCAACTTTTCAAAGCAAAGAGGAAGGGGTGTGACCTGAGTGAGTCCACTGCGCAAGTCTCAACTCTCAATGTGTGAGAGTTAAATGTGTTTGTTTTGTTAACGTCACTTTAAACATATGGTTTGTAAAACTTAAAGCACAGTATGTTTACCATTCATCCCACTCCACTGTTATTCTTTACATTTTAATCATCAAGGAGTTACAGTGAACAGACATTTCATACCCCTGATTATTTTCCCATTTCAAATTTTCTCTGTTCATTTTCTGAAATAAACCGTAAGGCCAAGGTCTGTACATTTTAATTTGCTAAAAATGGGTCAGGCTTTTAAGTCTCTTCAAATGTACAGTATGTCCTCCAGTAAGTAGTGCAGAAGTATTATGTTTAAACATTTGGTCATTTGTTGAATAGTAACAGGATGCGATTTTGAGTGATGACAATATTTAATTTATGAATCAAATAATTCCATTGTGTTTATTTAATTTGGGATTTAAATTCAGTTTCAGCCTAAAGTTAAAAAAAAAACGTTTTAAACAGAAGGCATGAGGTGACAAACGGATCAGTCAGCCTTTGTTGGCACTAATTCTTAGGTGCATCAGGGTCCTTAGTGGTGGATTAAATCTGATCAAAAAGTCTAGCATTCTCATTTCAAACACTGAACGTTGCTCATAGAAATTGTAGTGTTTTAAATACAGATTTATTCATTATTTTGGTGCATTCACCCTTTTAAAAAGATGACCTCCACACAAACGAGCTAAACATCTCCAACAGCATACAAAGATTTATTTATGTAACCAAAACCAAACTGTAGTAGTGAAAAACTGACCAGTAGTTGCATTTTGACCAAAAATATGCTGCCTAATTGTTGCATGCCTTCTGAAGAACTACCCTGCAAGGAACATTTATATTTTTAGCTTTAGAGTATATTTAAACATCTATTTATGCAATTTAAGTGTGCACGACGCCTTTCTCGAGAACCACTCATCCAAACAACTTCACACTGGACAATGCACTTCTTTGGGCCCTGAGCAATACACCTGCCATTAGTCCCCTAGCAATGTTACATGTATGTACAGTGAGGAAAATAAGTATTTTAACACCCTGCTATTTTGCAAGTTCTCCCACTTGGAAATCATGGAGGGGTCTGAAATTGTCATCGTAGGTGCATGTCCACTGTGAGAGACATAATCTAAAAACAAAAATCCAGAAATCACAATGTATGATTTTTTAACTATTTATTTGTATGATACAGCTGCAAATAAATATGTCAACACCTGTCTATCAGCTACAATTCTGACCCTCAAAGACCTGTTAGTCTGCCTTTAAAATGTCCACCTCCACTCCATTTATTATCCTAAATTAGATGCACCTGTTTGAGGTCGTTCGCTGCATAAAGACACCTGTCCACCCCATACAATCAGTAAGAATCCAACTACTAACATGGCCAAGACCAAAGAGCTGTCCAAAGACACTAGAGACAAAATTGTACACCTCCACAAGGCTGGAAAGGGCTACGGGGAAATTGCCAAGCAGCTTGGTGAAAAAAGGTCCACTGTTGGAGCAATCATTAGAAAATGGAAGAAGCTAAACATGACTGTCAATCTCCCTCGGACTGGGGCTCCATGCAAGATCTCACCTCGTGGGGTCTCAATGATCCTAAGAAAGGTGAGAAATCAGCCCAGGACTACACGGGAGGAGCTGGTCAATGACCTGAAAAGAGCTGGGACCACCGTTTCCAAGGGTACTGTTGGTAATACACTAAGACGTCATGGTTTGAATCATGCATGGCACGGAAGGTTCCCCTGCTTAAACCAGCACATGTCAAGGCACATCTTAAGTTTGCCAATGACCATTTGCATGATCCAGAGGAGTCATGGGAGAAAGTCATGTGGTCAGATGAGACCAAAATAGAACTTTTTGGTCATAATTCCACTAACCGTGTTTGGAGGAAGAAGAATGATGAGTACCATCCCAAGAACACCATCCCTACTGTGAAGCATGGGGGTGGTAGCATCATGCTTTGGGGGTGTTTTTCTGCACATGGGACAGGGCGACTGCACTGTATTAAGGAGAGGATGACCGGGGCCATGTATTGTGAGATTTTGGGGAACAACCTCCTTCCCTCAGTTAGAGCATTGAAGATGGGTCGAGGCTGGGTCTTCCAACATGACAATGACCCGAAGCACACAGCCAGGATAACCAAGGAGTGGCTCTGTAAGAAGCATATCAAGGTTCTAGCGTGGCCTAGCCAGTCTCCAGACCTAAACCCAATAGAGAATCTTTGGAGGGAGCTCAAACTCCGTGTTTCTCAGCGACAGCCCAGAAACCTGACTGATCTAGAGAAGATCTGTGTGGAAGAGTGGGCCAAACTCCCTCCTGCAGTGTGTGCAAACCTGGTGAAAAACTACAGGAAACGTTTGACCTCTGTAATTGCGAACAAAGGCTACTGTACCAAATATTAACATTGATTTTCTCAGGTGTTCAAATACTTATTTGTAGCTGTATCATACAAATAAATAGTTAAAAAATCATACATTGTGATTTCTGGATTTTTGTTTTTAGATTATGTCTCTCACAGTGGACATGCACCTACGATGACAATTTCAGACCCCTCCATGATTTCCAAGTGGGAGAACCTGCAAAATAGCAGGGTGTTGTAATACTTATTTTCCTCACTGTATGTATGTATGTATGTATGTATGTATGTATGTATGTATGTATGTATACACATCATTTGCTAACAGCTAGCTATTTGGGACCAGGCTATTCCCAGGAAAAAAAGCGGTCATTCCAAAAGTTAAATCACTGATGCTTGAAATGTTTGAGTTTGCTTTAATGTAACATCTTATGTCTCTCTTTCTATATTACTGTACTGAGCGACAGAGAGCAAGCTGTACCTAGCATACCGTTCGGCGGTTCAACAGTTAATAGGGTTCCCCTCTCAATACATTACACAGCGTGTACAGTACACAATCATAATAAATGTCCCGTAGATCTCAAATTAAAAAGGACATACATAATTACATACACCTTCCATTTTAGTTAGATACTGCACTATAAATGGCATCTAATATCATGGGTATATGCAGTAGATGTGCAACTCAGAACTGTCTCATTGATTTAGCTGCTAATGTAAAATCAATCTTAGGCTGTTTAGGTCAGTATGAACCTTATTTTCAGCGTAAAATTGTGCTTTCAGGCTATGCCTTACTGTATCAACAGTAAGCCATCATGCTTTTTTTTTTTTTTTTTTAAAAAAGGACAGCCAAGGTAAGAAATAATACATGCCAATCAATGAATGGCTTGTATTATAATAATGCCTAAAAAAGCCAAGTACCAATGTCCTTTGATAAGGATTTCTACATTCCCTCTAACAGTTGTTTCAGTAACAGTTGCTTTGGCAAACTTTACTTTGTCTAACAAATCATCTCCTCTACAGAGATTTTTTATTTAGTTCCAGTGAGTTTGGTCCCTGAAATTCAAAAGTACTATATTTGATGTGGAAGATGTCTTATAAAACACTTCCCTCTAACTTACTTTATCTAGTTTAGGATTACAAACCTTATGTTTGTCTGGCTAATGATGAAGTTTGTGGAGATGGATTTGCATAACTCAAGTAAATAAAGCTAATAAATGAAAGCTCTCGCTGTTAAAACTTCATAGCTGCTTTTCCGCACATTTAAAAGTCGTTTTCGCTTTGTATGCTGCACGCCTCACAATACTACATAAGTGGTTAGACGAAGATCCTCCTAATATTACAATGTGGTATGAAAAATGTATGTCCATCTTACCATTGGAGAGATTATCACATGTACTAAGAAATACGCTCAATGTTTTTATAAGGGAATGGTCCCCATTAGAATTATACCTGAAAGAAGAATGGCTTAGAGTAATGTGTATAGGGGTAGGAATTTGAAAAATGACTGAAAAAGCACATGAAATATTTAATTTTGCACTGCAACTGCTAGTATTATTTTACTAACTCTTTTCTTTTCTTTCTTTTTTTTTATGTGACTGTCTGTTTATGTTTATGTATTGTATCACTTGTGGTTTTTTGTCTCAAATTAAAATAAAAAAATAATAATAAAAAAAAAAAAAGTTGTTTTCCACATAGTATAAAAGAGCAAATGTTTTCTCTTGGGGTTTTGCCCTCTCTGTGTGACAACAATCCAACACTGCATCAGTGCAAAGAAGCCTTTTGCTAATTGTAAATAGAAGGGAGAGATGAGCAGCCTGCCGAGCAGAACACAGATCTCTACTCTGTATAGCCGCAAAGTAAAACACTGATTAGTGACGCTACATTACTCCGCTTTGTCCAAGGGCAACTGTTTTATATAAGCTAACGGTCGGAATCACTGACACTAACCTCAGCACTCATAAATGTCCTGCAGCTGGCCATACGATATGCATAACAAATAGCGATTGTATTTAAATCACTGTCAATATAATAGTGAAGGAATAATTAGTGAGCATTTCAGTAGTTATTAAAATGGAGCTAAAGCACTGAGGCTGAAGTAGATACAATAATGTGTGAGGACATCTGCACAATGTTTTTTTGTTAGTATTGGTCCTCAGAAGAAACAGAAAAACTGGTTCCTTAAATTGAACAAATCAATGCCCTGCATACTTAGACTGTTCACCAACACAGCAAAAATATAACAGAATCAATCTTTAATTTGTCACATCGCCCTTTCCACCTCTTCCTATTATAGGCTTCTTTTCAGTGAGCACCTTATCTTATTCTAAGCCATCACCTCTTTCTGAGCTGCCATACCCTCATATTCCATTTAAGCACCTTCATCCATTAGTTTAATTATCTCTTCTTTGGCTCGAGGAACTTCAACTAAGCTATGAACTTCCACATCTGAATATTAGAGAAGGCATACTGCAACCACTTTCTCAACTCACTGGTGAGAGTAATTAAATCATGTTAGCTCAATTGGGTATAAATGGAAATGGTAAACTCTAAATGTTCCCGTTGTGTCACTTTTAACTACACATTTGGTTACATTAGAGTAAAATAAATGTCATGTTCATGAACTATGCTAAAAGAATAATGGTCCAAAACTCACTTTTTCTGATTCTGTTCAAATTAGCAAGTCCACTTAGGCACAGTGGTGCTTTGAGCTAATTGCTAACATCAGCATGCTAATATGCTCACAATAACAATAACATGTTAAGCAGATATAATGTTCACCAAATTCAACACCTGAGTTTAGGTTGATATTAGCACTAAACAAAAAGTACAGCTGAAGCTGATGGGAATGTCCTTAGTTTTGCGTGTGGTCATAAATGATGGTGGCGCTATAGGAAAAGTTAAGGGATCACTAAAGTGATTACAATTCATCCTGAGGGAAACATGAATTCCTTTATCAAATTCCATGGCAAACTATACAATAATTGCCGAGACATTTCACCCAAAACCACAAATATGAACCTGCTGGTAGCTTCAGAGGAGAAGTCATTACGATACATCCTGAGAGAACCATGAATGTCGGTACAAAATGTTGTGCCCATCCATCAAGTGGTAGATGTGGAGCCATTTCACTGGATAAGTAAAAGCTTTGACCTGCTGGTGGTACTAGAGAAAAAGGCAGGGGATCACCAAAGTCAGTAGGATTCATCCTCTGGGCATCATGGACATCTGTACAAAATTTCATGGCAATCCATCCATGAGATATTTCAGGGTGGACCAAAGTGGTGGAACAGCAGGCAGTCAGTGCCATCCCTATAGCAATGCAGCTAGCAAGGCTAAAAATGCCACACATCCCAACAAACACAGAACCAATTGTGTCACCGTTCTTGCATAAAGCAGCTGGACATCAGATGGGGAGGGCAGAGGAAGCGGCAGTAGATGCCTGCCAGAGGGCCCTCGTCCTTGACTGAGGGGCCACGCAACGGCACGAGGGTGAGTGGACAGTGGGCCACTGCAGAGCAATGTACCAGGACAGGCATACAGAGACAGGCAAGCTGCTGTCTCCCAGGGGACAGAGGTTGTGAGACACACAGATGACTCTCACTTACCTGCTTGTTATGACATCAGGATGGCCCCACGGCATGAGGTCACCACTAAGCACACCATTAGCCACAGTCAGCAGTTAGAGGTGAACTAGCTCCACCCACATGGTGAACCCTGAGATCTGGTATTTTATTTTGCCTGCTTGTACATGCTATTTTGCGAGAGCTGCCATTTTAGGGGTTTGGTCCTACATTGCCAAATACTGTGAAAACAAGCAAATGTCTCAATAATCCTTCCTAAATTGCCATGATATAAAATCTCCTCTCAAAACATGTAAAGTGTGACATACAGATACTGCTATACATATATTATGTCTTATTTACAATATGTGTGGAGGACACATGGCTCTAATATTAGTTGCAATTTCCAATATCAGATACAGATTGTGAATGACACTAGGGGCACAATCAGATTTTCATCTGTCATAACAAAGTGGGGATCAGCTCTGCAAATCGCATGTACACAAGCTGCCTGGGACTGATACGGAGATCCATGCACAGCCCTGACATTGTAATAATCTTTCAAAAGCTTATGAGCTATTCTACTTCTTTATTAGCTGAAACAGAAATACATAAATGAGCACGAACACATGCATGCATACCATGACAGAGATTCTCTGACAGATATACAAATAACAATTAAATGCCAGTGAGACAACATTGAAATGTTCCTATAGGTTTCTTAAAAGTGGCCTACTAGGAGTAGTTGCACTGGTAGTAGTTTGAGATATTTTCACTCAATGACAAGTTTAGATTGATATGCAAATCAGCAAGAACATTCACATATCTATGTAAGAAGTGTCAGAAATGAAGGGGGGCGAAGGGCAAAAATGTCCCAAGAAATCTCTGAATCCTCCTAAAGATTGTGATCGAGGGGTAAAAATTGTCCCCAAAATGTTAAATATTTATATATTTACCGGTTTAGGCCAATATCCTAATCCTACATTGAGCCATTGTTTTATTTTCATTCAATTTCCATTTCCTCAACATACACACAAAAGTTTCCCCTCAAATATTTTTCTGATTTTCTACACTGTATGAAAGGCAAAGCAAAACCCCACCTAACAGAGTCAAAAGTCCGAACTTCCCGAGTGGACCATTACTTTTATAATCAACAGCGCCTTGGGCAGATAACACAGCAGAATGGTTTCTTTACAGCCAATGTTTGGATGATGGTGATTATTTAGGATAGGCCACAAAGTCTCCACATTTAATAGGTGCATTCCTCTTTGTTGGATGAACTCTCTGCAGAGATCACAGCTGAACACAAAAAACGTCCAAGTCAATCCCACCATTAGTGTGAGATATGGCGGTAACAGACTAAAACACACAGCCAGAGGCCATCTTAACATAACCTTCTTGGTGGAGGTAAGCATCAACTTCAGCCAAATTATCTTCCTGTTTTACACCTGTGCTCTTAGACCTGAAATAAAAAGACATGTATTTATTAAATTGGCTGTAGACGCCTTTGTCTACACAGCTAAACCTGCTGCTTATTCGCATGGTTTCACAGTCATCCTGTG
Source organism: Zingel zingel (assembly GCA_023566125.1). Classification (NCBI taxonomy): domain Eukaryota; kingdom Metazoa; phylum Chordata; class Actinopteri; order Perciformes; family Percidae; genus Zingel; species Zingel zingel. The sequence continues at coordinate 17,731,473 of CM042319.1, forward strand.
CTTGTACTTTTACAGCTTGAGAGTGTGTGCATCTGTGGATACATGTATCAGTCAGTAGACACAGAGAGGCAAGAAAGAGGAAGAAATGAAAACTGAGTGCAGCAGAGAGAGAAACTGTGCAGATTTTTGTTTTTAGCTTTGGATACCCCAAAACCACTAATAAAGCCACATATCACAAGATAGCACATGACCACATCTACATATGAGTGTTGTGTTGAGCTAAGCACAGCAAGCAGCCATTTTAAATCCAGCCTTAATCCACTCAGCGTCTCACCCTCCTCACTACTCCCATAGCATAGTGATGCGGCTAGCATTAGTAAAAGATATGAGGAGGGAAATTAAAGGATAAAGGGGATGGAGGAGGAGAGGTGAATGCTGGGAAAGATCAGTTACATTAATTTCCTAATTAAAGCTTCTGTGGGCAGGTGTCCTCTAGGTATGTACATAAAAACAAAACAAAAAGTTAAGAAGTACAAATTTGAATTCTCAATTGCCCTCCACTGATGCCCGTTGTTGTACCTTTACTAGGCTTTCCTCCAACAGACACATGCACCACAAAATCAAAGCCCAGCTTACTGTACAGTAAGTGGCACCTAAATGAAATGTAAATATGGGCTTGTTGTTACCACAGCAGCTGTAGCATATGCAGTGGTGTGTACCTGGATAACTGACAAAGCGGTATTTTGCCCTCTGGCTTCAAAGTTTCCCTCTGCTGCTTGAGTCTAAAAAGATGTTCTTTTTTTAATTTATTTTTTTAAAAGGAAGTAAAAGAGGATTGGCGCCATTTATATATTTCAGAAAACTGGAAACATTAGCACACTCAAAATGTTGGATGAACATGAGGATACTTTTTGCTTAATTCATTCAAAAGGTCCATTTATAAACCCTGCTTACGGCTGCTGAAAGAAAAGTGTCATGTTCAGCTTTAAAAACAGAACATACATTGACAGAAACCCAGTAAAAGTGGTTGGTATCTAAATTGTGTGATAGCCTAAACCGTTCTTGTAATATGCAAAGAGCAGCTTCTACCCCAATAATTTCTTGATACATCTACATTATTTATTACCCCTTGCCGGTATACAAGCTCCCACTTAAATGAGTCATGAAACTCTACAAGACAAAGTTTGACAGGCCTGAGTGATCGAGAATTTGAAGCTGGATCACCCTAAATCAAAATAAATCTCTTTGGGTTTGCAGAAAGATAATAGGGCAGGTTGTTTTGGATTTTATAGTGTCAATGTATGGGTTAGATTTAACTTACCTCAGCTATCCAACAACAAGAGATTGATGAACCAAATTATAGACCCAATATTTACATAATTATAAAAAAACTAATCCATCTAATGTGATTACAGAAACAGTCTTTTCTTTCTCCCTCAAACCATGTCGCCCATCACACAGGCACCAATAGCCCACAAAACAACACAGTACAAAAATAAGGCTTGTACCACTCTGAGCTATTGCCCTCTCTAAGCTCAGCTCACCCCCTCAGCAGCCATTACTCTTCTGTGTTGCAGTTGTTCTGCAAGCTAAGCAGGGATAACAATGGCTACATGTTTACACAGCAAGTGTCCTTATAATTTAGAATCCAGACAGGAATCGATAGTTAGCGGTGTAATTCAGTAAACTGGCGATAGTAGCACAGGATAAATGATCATACAAGCCTGGGAACATCAGTGGTACAGAAGTGATGCAGTACTAAATCCCATCAACTGCTTCTATACAGTAACTATTCAGTATCTTGCAGGTTTAAGTGCAATTTTATCCTAACATACCTCTCAGCATTTAAACATAATGGCATTCAAACACCGTTTTATAATTCAAGCAAAGCATTGCACATCTTCCAACATTGTGCCATTATGCCACCATTACAGCCTTGCCCCTGCAGTTAACTCCTCACCTCTGGGGGGGTATGTACTCATTACGAAGTAAGTCATCATGATTATGAGTTTCAGAAATTGCTGAGCTGCTAGCTAGCTCATTCCAGCTCATCAGCATAACCACATTAGAGACGAAACCTGTGGGCTGGCAATCTCACACTTCCTCAATATTGCAATCCCAGCAGGCCAAGCATGTCCACATCCATTATGTTGGACCTGAGCCACCAACTAGGCCTAATATGCTGCACACGAGGCACACCAACACCAAGTGACACCTGGAATTAAATTAATTAGGTTTACACAACAAACCTGTCTGCCCAATACATCAATCTGCCCCAAACAGGGAAACCAGAATATTTGGTTGTATTTATCGTAGTTGCTGTGCATTGGGCCTTAGCTTAATTACCCTATCCTGGTGGCACAGGCCCAGGACACTTTTCTCTTGACATCCCAATGTGACAACAAACAATCGACTCCAACAAAACCTCACTGATACAGTATTAGCTCAGGACACGGAGGGAAGCCCCAATTTAATTCCATTCTTAATGTATTTCCATCTAGAGAAAGGAAAGAGATTGGCAGAAGCAGTGGGAAGTAAGATGATTTGGAGCTCAATTCTGCTAAATTGGTTGCTGCCAGCATGATACATCATGGAGAATTAAGATGCCTCTCCCCCAGCACAGAACTTCGGCAGCCATATTGGCACATCTGTCAAGGGGCCGACCCCTGACAGAGACAAATGGACCAATTCTGGCACACGAAGGCTGATCCAAACTGCTAGCATTAACCAAGATGAATAATGAGTCAGCTTGGACCCCGGCAAAATTCATGTTTAATAATTAGTGTTCCTGCACCTCTCATTTTCCCAGGAAATGAGTGCAGGTACAACTACAGTTAATACAACACATCAGCAAGACTGAAGGGATATAGATGATGTTGTGTTAAGCTTCCATCATTACAGAGAATGGCTGTCTATAAATGCAGGGGTGTAAGACAGATGAATCTCTCTCTGTTTTCCCAGGAGGAGGAAATGAATCAAGTCCCGAAAGCACTGTGATACGGGAGGCAGTAGAGGAATGTTGCAGGATGACAACAACAAAGTTTAAAAATGAGGACACTACTGTAAATGAATACAGTCCTATTCTCAAAATAAAGGGGTGACTCTTCTAAAGTGCAACACACACTTGTAGCACACATCAATGCACCATGCAGACATAGGTAGTAGTCAGGGTAAGTAACGTCAAATAAATGTTTATCTAAATAGCCCAATATTACAGATTTACCTCAAGGGGCTGACAGGAGCCAGGAGATTCCAATCCAGTGATTAAATGTGATAAAGTTACTGCTTTTCTGAACACCTGACATGTCTCAACTGGCAATGATGTTTGTTACGCCACTGCCAGTTTGCAGGCTTACACAAAAAACAATGGTTGAAGGTGTTTTGACGCTTGCCATACCCTTTCAGAGTTTGTTGCCCTCAAATCCGGAGAAGTTTTGCTCTAACTGGTCGATGTAGTATATTATAGCATTTAGCAAAGTAGTAATTCATAATCATTTGTAAATTAGGCTACCTAATTGTGTTAAGTAGAACATCCTAAACCCAATACACAGTTTTGTAGCTGCTAAAAATATTAATTAGTTTAAAAAGAAATTAGTATTGATGTCGATGAGAATGACACATCAAAAACACTGCAATCTACAGTGTTTTGGTGTTAAGCATGATCGATATGAAAACCTATGCTTTAAAGGCTTAACCTCATTTTAGCAGGTGGAGGTTGGGGGGGAGGGGAGGGGTAGCAGACTGGTTGAATAAGTTAGTGAAGCAAGAATTAATGAAAGGTTTGAATATACATGTAAATAGATTGTGGTTGGTGTGCAAAGTGATGAGTGATACAGTAGCATATGCTAACCTGAGGACCTACTAATGTATACTTTCGACTGGGTAGTGCAAATATATTTTGATAGCTGAAATAGGGCTGCACAATATTAGGAAAACATCTAATTGCAATTATTTTAACTAATTGCAAGTGTGATGTAATTCACGGTATTGGAGGGAAAGATCATTTTTGCATCAGTATTAATCTTTTTTTCATTAAAATACAGTGCCTTACGAAAGTATTCGGCCCCCTTGAACTTTTCGACCTTTTGACACATTTCAGGCTTTAAACATAAAGATATAAAACTAATTTTTTGTGAAGAATCAACAACAAGTGGGACACAATCATAAAGTGGAACGAAATTTATTGGATATTTCAAACTGTTTTAACAGATAAAAAACTGAAAAATTGGGCGTGCAAAATTATTCAGCCCCTTTACTTTCAGTGCAGCAAACTCTCTCCAGAAGTTCAGTGAGGATCTCTGAATGATCCAATGTTGACCTAAATGACTAATGATGAAAAATAGAATCCACCTGTGTGTAATCAAGTCTCCGTATAAATGCACCTGCTCTGTGATAGTCTCAGAGGTCCGTTTAAAGAGCAGAGAGCATCATGAAGAACAAGGAACACACCAGGCAGGTCCGAGATACTGTTGTGGAGAAGTTTAAAGCCGGATTTGGATACAAAAAGATTTCCCAAGCTTTAAACATCCCAAGGAGCACTGTGCAAGCGATAATATTGAAATGGAAGGAGTATCAGACCACTGCAAATCTACGAAGACCCGGCCGTCCCTCTAAACTTTCAGCTCGTACAAGGAGAAGACTGATCAGAGATGCAGCCAAGAGGCCCATGATCACTCTGGATGAACTGCAGAGATCTACAGCTGAGGTGGGAGACTCTGTCCATAGGACAACAATCAGTCGTATACTGCACAAATCTGGCCTTTATGGAAGAGTGGCAAGAAGAAAGCCATTTCTTAAAGATATCCATAAAAAGTGTCGTTTAAAGTTTGCCACAAGCCACCTGGGAGACACACCAAACATGTGGAAGAAGGTGCTCTGGTCAGATGAAACCAAAATCAAACTTTTTGGCAACAATGCAAAACTTTATGTTTGGCGTAAAAGCAACACAGCTCATCACCCTGAACACACCATCCCCACTGTCAAACATGGTGGTGGCAGCATCATGGTTTGGGTCTGCTTTTCTTCAGCAGGGACAGGGAAGATGGTTAAAATTGATGGGAAGATGGATGGAGCCAAATACAGGACCATTCTGGAAGAAAACCTGATGGAGTCTGCAAAAGACCTGAGACTGGGACGGAGATTTGTCTTCCAACAAGACAATAATCCAAAACATAAAGCAAAATCTACAATGGAATGGTTCACAAATAAACATATCCAGGTGTTAGAATGGCCAAGTCAAAGTCCAGACCTGAATCCAATCGAGAATCTGTGGAAAGAACTGAAAACTGCTGTTCACAAACGCTCTCCATCCAACCTCACTGAGCTCCAGCTGTTTTGCAAGGAGGAATGGGCAAAAGTTTCAGTCTCTCGATGTGCAAAACTGATAGAGACATACCCCAAGCGACTTACAGCTGTAATCGCAGCAAAAGGTGGCGCTACAAAGTATTAACTTAAGGGGGCTGAATCATTTTGCACGCCCCATTTTTCAGTTTTTTATCTGTTAAAACAGTTTGAAATATCCAATAAATTTCGTTCCACTTCATGATTGTGTCCCACTTGTTGTTGATTCTTCACAAAAAATTACAGTTTTATATCTTTATGTTTGAAGCCTGAAATGTGGCAAAAGGTCGAAAAGTTCAAGGGGGCCGAATACTTTCGCAAGGCACTGTATGTATTAAAATGATCATGGTGTGATGAGGATCTGTACAAAACAAAGATTTATATTCTTAAATCTGTAGAATACGACTTGTAGGCCCAGGCATCTGTGCAGCACCACAATACTTATTCAGAATGCTATTTTGACACATATTGTGCCTTTAATAAATATTGCACCACCCTGCGATTTGGATATTACAGTAGTCCATATTGCGATTTCGATAAAATTCATATTACTTACAGCCACTTTGGAAAATCACAGGGCATATTGTCTAGCTGATGGTAATGTCATTGGACTGCATGATAATTGGAAATTAAATTCAAAAGAGATTTTCCGCTGCCATTCTAAGTATTTCATCCTGGCAGAGATATATATATATATATGATTTGATTGTCTCAAAACAATCCGGAGCAAAACATCATCATTTACAATGAAACAGATTTCATCAATAAGATCGTGGCAACATCTCTGGAGCTCTTGTAAAAATCACCTCCATCTTTCCCTTCTGAAAAACTCACAGGAAACCTGCGTTAGGGCTGGTATTTTTATCTTCATCCCTGAGGAGTATGTCCCCCCCCCCCCAAGTCAAGTGCTTCACATACATGGAGGTCTACCGGGAGCAATCCTCCTCTCGATTCATTACCTCTAGGAGGCAGAGATCCTCTGTCGGGCACCATGACAACATGGTATTGCTCTTTTCCCCCCAGTCTTTGTAGGGGCGTGTTAAAGCAGCAAGAGACAAAGTACACTGCCTTCACAAGCACCCAGCCAATTTAAGGTTGTCTGAATCATCAGGTGAAGCACATTAAAACCACCTAACCAATCTGAGAGGCACAGTCACAATTCGAAATCGACCCCAAAACTCTGAAATCCTGTGGTGAATTTGTTCAAACAGCTGTGTAAAGATTTTTAGTAATGAGATCAATTGTCCAACTGCAGATTAATGCTTGATTTATATGTTTATCTCAAAAGCTGGGAATACCTTATCAGTGCTATTTTAGCTATGTATTTTTACCAAATAAAAATGAAGAAAATAATGTGATAGATCTGAAGCTACTAATGTAGGTGCAACAGTAGAATTGAGTGTTAATTCAAAGCCAAAATAGACAGCCCTGGAAATCTAGAATAGTGAGTTACCTATTGTTGTTTTGTATCCTCTAAAGTACTAATGAAGTTGGCTCAACATAAAATTTGATTGAAAATGACACTTTATTCACTTCATTATGTGGGACATGAGTGGAAATATTGCTAATGATCACAGGCAACCTCAGTGAAGTGGGCTAATGTAATCCACACGTATCAGACAATCACAGGCTCTTTCAGTGGCTACAACAGCTTGTCAGGATGGCTTCCATCCAAACATTCATGACTGCTGCAGTAGGAGCTCTATCAATACAAAGCACTGAGCTTGGACTAATACGTCTGGAGGTGTAGTGTTTATAGCTATATTATTCATGTGTGGAGGTAGACTACCATATCATCTAAAGGATTTGGGCTACAGTGGCATGTGCTCTTTACTGCATTTTTCATTCCCCCAACTACGGACATTTAGCGTTTTTTCTAACCTCTATTCTAGCCATGAGCACAGCAAGAACATAAATCTTCCATTAGGGATAATTTCTTTATATTACATTACATGTCATTTAGCTGATGTTTTTATCCAAAGCGACTTCCAATTAAGTGCTTTCAACCTTGAAGGTACAAACTCCGGACAACAAGAAGTAAGTGCAAGTTCATTAGCTTCAAACAAGACAAACTACAAAGAGCCATATGAAAGTGCAGCTGCAATGTCAGTCTGGAATGAAACAGGGTATATTATGGGACTTGACAAAATCTCATCATGCAGTGAAAAAAAATAAAAATAAATCGAGTGTAGATTATCTATGTATTTCTTCTACATGTTATGCCATTATTTCTTTGCTTTTTTTATTTATTTATTTATTTTTTTTAAATTCTACACACTGTTAAGAGGGGATCAGGCATAATGCTTCCGCAAATGCACATTAAGGTACTCCAACTGTTGTGCTGTAATTAAACTAGAACAACAAATAAACAATAGTGCAATCAAAAGCAAAGTACTGCCTATATTGGCCCAAAATATAAAACGACCGATAAAGGACGCCAAAGGAAGTTGTGAAAACCTGCAGAGATATAAAAAGGGGGAAAATGATGCATAGCCCTGTTCCAGTGGGTCTTACGGTGAGCATGATATCATCCCTCTTATGAAAAATGCCCACACACACACACACACACACACACACACACACACACACACACACACACACACACACACACACACACACACACACACACACACACACACACACACACACACACACACACACACACACACACACACACACACACACACACACACACACACACACACACACACACACACACACCGCCTTAAATAACTTTTAATCAAATTTCAGGGTGTAGGTTTCGAGGTTACTTCCAATGAGGTTCATAACCAAAGCACATAGGAAGGTGACATGTCATGGAATGATAAGAGCTCCAAGTGCACTATGTGCCTCATTCCTCAATGCATTGTACTAATGTGTAAAATGCAAGGGCTTCGCAGTCTTTCTCATCATAAAAACTATGGAAAATATTTTCCATAGTTATTTTCAAGACAACAATATCATTACGTAACCTAAAAACGCAAACTCAAATGTCATATATCACCAAACATTTACGGCTTTATATAAACTTGCCAATTAATGTTATTATTAGCCTATACTTTCTAAATTGTTACTCAATTGTATTTGCTACTGCTCCAGTTTTCTGAGACTCCTATTGTTCTACATTCTTCAAACAGATATCTCCAAAAGAAGTTTGTACAGTAGGATACACAGTGAAGGGTGTGGAAAGTCTGTGTGAAACAATGGGTGATATGCTCCCCTATATGGTTTTGTAGTCTATGTGTGTCTTAACTCATAGAAGCTGAAGTCTGTCTTGCACCAGTACCTTCCAGCTTCAGGCTAACCCTACTGTGTGCATTTCTTTTACACTCACTTGAACAGAGCAAATGCCCTTAATAACCATTTAGCTGCTAAGGCACGCTTGTCTGTCCCCCATTCACAGCCTTAGCCACTAATTACCTTTCCAAAGCAATGGACATTTCTGTGTTCCCTCAATGCTTCCCTTTTTCTCAGTACAATCAGCCAGCTGCCTTCACTGGTAGGAATTAGAGCTCTGCACCGGCCTGAAATGAATGTCCAAAATAAACCCATGTCAGCCAGTTCCCTAACCCGATGTTTGTTTTCATTTTTTGTTCACATCCTCTATATTACAATCTTAAACATTAAGAGATCCTATCTTTTCCCAATTACCAGCCTGCCTCTTTTCAGCATTCATGCAACTCTGCGCACAAACACTAAGCTGAATATTTCCCCAAAACCGTTACAAAATATTAGTAAGTATTAAAACAGCATGCAGCTCCAACTGTTACAAATATACATAGCACTCTGTTAAATAAAAGACATACGTCCCCAGAATTTAACTGAGCAAAGAAATGTGCCAAGTCCGAATCAAGCCAGATGTCTCAATTGAATATGGTAATTTGAATAAGCAATCACTAACTTAAATCAAAGATCTGCACATAATGACAGTTAGTGCAAAGTATATAGTTTGAAGAAAACGTAAACATAAACCTTTCGCTGTTCTTTGCACTTTTTTTCATATTTGCATTTTTTCTTGCCTAAAACCATGGGAGCAGCAGTGCTAAAACAAATTATTCCATCAGTATAATAATTTTCAGAGCTGTAATTCACTCCAAGAGCAGAGGGACCAAGTTTGTTATTTGCTAGGGGTGTTTTTGGACCTTGGAACTTGTAAATATAATTTTACTGACTGCTCCTCCATTCCTGAGCTCTTCCAGTGAGGTGCCCCCGATCAAAGCACATAACCCCTATTTCCCACCGGAGCTGTTCAATGGCCAACAGAAGGCTGTGTTTGCACTGTGAATGTGTACAGCTGAATGTGAAGCGGTTCTCTTAAAGAACATTGATGTGTGCTTATTCAAACTGTTGCCTGCCAAAATACGCATCTCCTGCTCTGCATACACCTACCTAAAACATGTTTAAAAAAGAGCATCATACTATTAAACATTAAGTGATTTATGACGCAAAAGGAGCGTTTTTCTCATTGACTTCCTTTTTTCGGAGCAACCTCTATGGCATTTAAATATTCAATATATAAGTGAGTGGGTACAAAACTAGTTAATGCAAAATACTGCATGTTGGTAGCCTTTAGAGTGTATGAGTTGCTGTATAACTCTATAAACAAAATGCCTTTTTAAATAAAAATAAAAGCTACTGACATAATGTAATATATCCGTTTTGCTAAATTTGCTTTTTGGAAACTTTGAAAAAAAACTACTTTCTAAAGCTTATATATCTCAGCTGCTGCCTCTTAAAGACTTCAGTATATGTACACATCAATTTGCACTTGAAAAACACACCCCATCTTCACCGGCCAAATGCACATATGAAAACACATTATACTCTGAAAATAATTTACGGGCATAAAAGTGCACATAATGAAACATCCATTAGTGCGTACATCTGACTGTTCACTCTGGGATAGCATGCATATTATAAATAGAGGCAGGAATTTAAGGTAAAGTGCGTAGTTTCTATCTCCCCCATGAGGAATTATAAGTAATGACAACAATTTTGTCGGTGCATCCACATGATACAAGCCTTCCGTGATCACAGCCCACCCCCTCCTCCACACTGTTGCTTGTAACCAAGGAGGACACGGAGGTTTACAAAAACACAGACTCTTTAGAAGAGGTAATTATCTTCAGTTGAGTTTCTGCTTGCGAAAGTCGCCGGACGACACCAATTTCTAAACATAGCCATACTGAGAAATACAGAGAGAGTTGTGTGGAGCTGATAGTCTTAATTAGCTTTGTATCAACTCATTTGGCAATGGCTTGAATGTGACGGACGTTTATTAATATCAAAAAGTTACGCACTAAAGCTTTAAAACAACTAATCTAGCTAGCTTTCACAACCAGGCCTGCTGTATTTCTAATATACTTTAATGTAAATGTAGGTTTGCTGAAGACCATTGCCAACTGCACAACTAAATGTGACATACTAGAGGCCATTATTGTCCTTTATGCCTCGTGTTTGACTTTCGTATTTGTAGCCATCACTTGTTTAATAAGAGTTCACGACTAATTACGAGGCTTTCATTAAATTGCATGCACGTGAATTGATTGGCATACATTTCAATTCACACAAATCGCATGCCTGATTCAAACCCAATAATGAAAGAAATACATTTTAATACTCATTTGTGGTTAATCACAGTGGGCTACAACATATCACTTTGCCGTATGCCAGTGTTTTCTTCTCTCCAGTGCATTAGTTTAATTAGAGTTATTAGGAGCAGTGAAAACATACATTACAGGTATTCTATTATATAAATACTAATTAAGCTCTTTTGGCTACAGCAGTGAAGAGGAAATAGGGGGTTCTTGCAAAATGGTAGACAAAAATAGGAAAATGATGGGCAAGATACAGCCGAGGTGAACAAGTCAAAGAAATGCATTTCCCGTCATACTGAGATCTCTGGTCAGCGCACAAATGAGCTCTCACCTGAATAGGACCAGTAGGGGTCACCAGCTGCCCTCCTCTCCCTCATTACGCTGGTGCTCCCATGACGGCTGTCTCCAGCATGGTGAGGTTGGCCACCCGATGCAACTGTGGGAGGCAGACACAGAGGTGTGAAATCCACAGAGGAAGAAAAGCTTAATTTATATCCTGAACAAATACTGGCATGCATTTAACAATCTACAAACAATGGCTGAAGGCTGTTTTATGCTTTTGCGTCGAATTGACGGCGTACCCCAGCAGACCCCTCTGCGTCGACGCGAACCCCTCTCCGTGCTCTCCGCCGTAGCTCGAAGTGCACCTCCAAAAATCTGTAACTTTGCGTCGAGGCGACGCAGACTGCAAGGACTGTGATTGGTCAACTCGTCTTGTGTGTTAATAGTCAGTGTTTCAAACAGCCTACTGTGGGGAGTAGCAACATGCTAGTTCACTGACATAAGCTTTGCAAATAAACTCAGACACATTTTGGCTACAATGACGGGGTTATCCGTTTGTAAAGTGTCAGCAACCAGTACTTTGTGGGCAGTTGTGCTGAAGTTTGCTTGCTAACATAACATAAACTGGCTCTCTCTCTTCCGTCGGAAATGGCAGAGTTTCGCGATTGACCCTCCGGAAACCACACACCCCCTAGCATTCTGGCGGTGAAATGCACCGCGATGCAAAGAAACCCCAACACAGAACTCCGAAAAGGTCACAACGCCGTAGGAGCGACGCTGTAGCTACGACGCCGTAGCTACGGTGTGGAGTTGCTGCAGAAGTATAAAACAGCCTTTAGAAAATGTACATGCCCATGAGACTAGGGCCAGTGTCCGTTCATGTAAGGTGCCATGTGTGAATAGTGAAGCAAGAAAATCCTTTTTTTTTATACAGGAATTATTTTATGGAATAGCCTTTCACTTCATATCAAAATGACAGCAACGAAAAGGGAATTTAGATATAAAGTTAGGGTCTACTTGTGGAATAAAATAGATAATTAGGGGGAAATAAAATCTAGACTGGGGACAGGGTTTTTTTTTATTGTTTTAACCTCAAAAGGACTGTATGTGTTTGCATGTGTTGTATGTCCTGTTCTTGTACATCAGGGACCATGATGGAAAAAAGGCTTTTACATGTTATCCCTTGGATAACCCCCCCCCCCCTCCTCTTGTTGTCTTTCTATATCCATAAATAAAACCAAACCATGGCTAATGTCAAAAGTTGGCAACAAAGTAAGAGATTTATAAAGAAAATAATATGAAAAGTCCAGTCTCCCAAGAAATTCTGTTCATATTTTGATGGGTACATTACGTTTACATTTTGTATTGCATTGCCAAACGAAATGTGTCCTCAATGCAGTTTACTCAAATGTGAGCGTATGAAGGCTGGGCTGATGGCCTAATCAGTTAACAACCCTAACTGTAATCCTGCACTTAACCATACTGCAGTTGTCACGTTCAGATTTTGCAGGAATAATTCATAAAAAGGCACTGAATTGAAAAAAAAATGGCATTGAACATATAAACATGTCGTTATAGAACAAAGTCCAGGGGTTTTCAGAGTCAAAGATCAAGATCAATGGGTTGTAAATACAACACTTACATAAAACTAATAAAACAAATACTACAGGCTATATGCTCAAAAGTGTAGATTACAGCTACCTGCATACTTAAGTAAATAGAAACATTCAGTCGAAGTGCCTCAAATCCCCTCCCAAATTGCAGCTGCTGCAGCTACTCAGGGGGGATTCTAAAAAAAAAAATAGCAACTGAAACATACAGTACTTTAACAAGGATAAATTCTACCTATCTACCTAGAAAAAAGCCCTTGCTTTTAGTCCAGGTGCCATCAGTTGACACAATGCCTTAATGGGGGGTAATGATCATCACCATTGGGGATCTGCAAAAAAACTAGAGGAGCTTCTCCTTCAGCCTTTATGATGCTTCTTGCTCTGTTACAGCTACAATCAAATTATTTTAAAGCAGCAGATGGCCTGGGGAAGAACAATTAAATAGACTGGACGGTCAATAGGTTTATTTAAGCATATAATAATACCTACAATGACAACAGCTTCCGCGCTAAGCTTTGTGGAAACTTCATTCAGTAAAATGCAGGCAGCCTATGTTAACAGGAGTATAGATAATCAGTAACAATCTAGGCACAAATATCTCTTCAGCTTCTTTCGGAAAATTGCCCAGAAAGAAGATAAACATTGTCAACAGAATTACAGTGATTGCTAGAGGCACACATTGTCCTTAAGCATACACACTCCCTAGTCCCCGACTTGCAATAATCAAACTCATTGGAGAAAATGTGTTCCACAACGGATGCAGCATGTGCCAGTAGAGAAGAAAACGTCCAGCTGAAGCCATTGTCAATCAGGTGCTCAAGCAAAACCAGAGTGTCTTGTGTTGCTTCAAGCAGTCAAAACCCACTGTGGCATTCAAACCCCAGAGATGTCTAATATTGAAGGCTAATATTGGTTGCCTGTTGCTAGAAGGATGCAAACAATTGGGTAGGCAGATTGTTTCTGTGTAAATGGGAATAAAAACTAAAACAAAAGCAGAGATGACAATCTGCCAGACTCAAAATGGAAGCAGAAATCACTGGTCCCTGCTGCAATACAGTTTTTGAATCCATTTAGAAAATCCATGTTGTATCAGTTTTTTTTGAGAGTGGTTACAAATTGTACTCAGTACTGTTCACCGTTTTAAAAATAATCACACGGTTGCTTTTAGAAACAGTAGCACAACAGTGCACATAATCTCACATTGAAAATACACTAAAACTATTAGAACAGTCTATGCATGCGTGTCTCAGCATCTGTTCATTCTAACACTAGCAAAAGAGCTATACAATCAATTTCAGCGCCATAATACAAATACTTTGTTACATAATATTATCTACCAAAACAGATACAGATTATGCTTGTTTTAAGCTTTTCCCAACAACATTAACAGTTTAAAATTTACATTACACATGTGACAGGAATTTCCTTAACTTATTGTATTAGCACATGTCATGCTGTATGGCAATGTACCAATGACATCTACCGTGTATAATACTTGTTAGCAGTCTCATAAGGAGAACAAACTAGTTACTCTACTCTGAAATACATTTAAATTTTACTGCTATTTTCACTTTCCCTATGTCTCTATTGATTATATCTTACCTATTTAACCAATGTTTAGACTGATGGAATACATGTATCGGGACCATTTAGTAGTTATTAGGGTTAGGGTAGTTGGTTCTTAAGGTCTTTAGTCTTGCGTGTTTTGTAGGCTGTAATTGTTCCTGTGTAATACATGCACTTATTTTCAAATCTAAACAATGTATTAGTAAAAATCCATTTTAAATAATAAATAAAAATTCTGAAGCTTCAGATAGCTTATCAGGGTGTCCCATTTCACATATCTCCATTACAGTATGTCTTATTATTGTACTTTTATCTTAACTGGTTTGCAAATAAACGAAACAGAACTCCTTGACACACACACACACACACACACACACACACACACACACACACACACACACACACACACACACACACACACACACACACACACACACACACACACACACACACACACACACACACACACACACACACACACACACACACACACACACACACACACACACACACACACACACACACACACACACACACAAGTTCAGCTCTTACTAATAGTTGCATCATTACTGGGGATTAATTAAACTAAGCACTACATCAAGCAAAGTCTTTGCCTGCACTTAAAGTCAGCGCATTACTGACTACAAAAATGGTCCCCACTATGGTGTGAACCACTTACAGTGTTTATCAAGTCATATTCAATTCAGCATACTTGTATATATTGCATTGCACTTTTCTGCTTTGTTTGCACTTCTGGTTGGACGCAAACTGCATTTCGCTGTTTTTGTACTTGTACACTGCACAATGACAATAAAGTTGACTCTAATCTTAAAAAATATATAAAAAAAATTCTGATGAAAAGGTCACAGAGGCTAAATGGTTGAAGTCATAAATGGCTGCTTTGCTATCATCAGACATATCAATTCACAATGTGGAAAACAGGGGTTAGCATACAGTGCGAAACAGAGATGGAGGGTGTCTCTGTGGCAGAGACTTGGAGCATATTTGAAGGCAGGTTGTAAAACAGGAGGAATGCAGCGTCTTTGATCAGAGAGCACAGGAGACAGCACCATATCAACAGTTTACTCTCATGCATGTCAGCCGTCCCCTGTGGGCAAAGGATTAAAGCCACAGCATCTCCGATAGAGCAGAGCAGACAACACAGTCGGAGCTGGGCCTGAAGGAGACTGAGGAGCGCTGCACAGCACTCAAACAACATTCATAAATCTTAAATCCAGAAAACACAAGTGAATGGCAATTATGTCGGGTTAACCGGTAGTTTTAAATGAGATGCTCTATTCAGAGAGTTGGGGCTCAAAGGTATATTTACATTTTAGCATTGTGAAACTTTGCCCGATTTTTATATCCGAGTATGTTCTTAGGAAGCATGGAGAAAATACACGGCTTCAAAACACCTAGAGAACAACACCTTGTACAATGTCTAGGCATACAAAATTATTTTCCTTTTTTCATTGCCCTGAGGGCGGTTAAATCATCTACACCACCATTAAGCCCTGCTATTTGTTCCATAATATCACACTCAACAACAAGCCAGGACCTCCTGGGAGCCCTTGAAAAACAGCAGCCTAACAACAACAACCACAGGAGCGTTTAACTTCCATTAGTCATCAGGGTCCAACGTTAAAATATCAATCTTATCAGCAATGTTAGCATCAGGCATGTGAAGGACAGCCTTGCTGGAACATTCATGTCACCAGGAGAATTATTTGGGGATGGATAAGCTATCAAATGCATTCTGAGTTACAATGTCCATATAATGTACACATCAAACGCTATTGTTAAGATGTTTCAAGCCTCATATAGCTAAAAGCTCACAATAGCACAATAGGATAATAGATTTTTTTCTTTAGTGATTATTTTCTACAGATTGAGTAATCACCTTATTTTTACAGTGTATGGTAATTGCTTGCATTAGTCAAGGGGTCTTCAACATTTTTTAAGCCAAGGACCCCTTAACTGAAAGAGAGATGGAGGACGGACCCCATACATATATGGTTATAAAATCAAGATGCATATTAAATTGGGCCAGATCACTGCATTAGTCGATTCCAGACTCATTAACCACTAGAAGGGGCCAGAACACATGAAATAACAGAAACATATTCAGATTGCTGTCCTAATTGTGTGGTACCACTTTTGAAGAAAATGCATGTGTGCATAACAACGCACAACAATTCTTTCCACCAAAATAGTGTTAGTGCTAAGCTTATTATCAACACACAGAAACAGAGTCAAATGTGTTAAACATTTGATTCCACTCGCAAATGCGAGTTATGTGAAAATGACAACTCTAACCGCACAGTGAAAGTGCATCATATGGTAATAGGTCGCAAATAGCCTATATAAGCTGAAAATAGAACACTAGCATTACTACAATAGTTTATATTTTGTATATTATCAACCCATGAGAAGACCAAAATCAACAATGCTCAATACTTTCACACTTTCCCTACTGAAGAAAGATTTTTTTTATTTTTTTTATTAAACAGGTCACGAATATATACTTTCATTTTAAAAATAATTTCCCAAAACAGCTAGACAATGTAGTTTTTAGCAAACATTACTCAACAGGAGTAAATTATTTATTTATTTATTGGGGACTATTTTCAGCCGCATTTGTGTTTGCAATTTCTGAACTAGGATGGTGTCTGTGGTATTGCCTCAAAATAAACTACAGCGCCCGTGTTAATGGTAATGAAGGAACATGTCACAAAGGAACAATACTGTGGTGATCATTGATGTGTCCTTATGCATTTTTTGGATATAGCACAGAAGAATAAGCTGTATCAGGCTTTGGCAACTCCATTTTCCGTTTTGGTGTTTCTTGTTGACTAAGAAAGCTATAGAACTAGAATATGAACAGACTTAATCTTTAAGAGCAATAAGATATCTAGATACTAATCATAGTATTCTGCTGTTTTTATACACACTTTCACAACCTTAACATTAAACTGGGAATGACAAGTCGCAGTGCGATAGCTGAAATTCCTTGGGGCAATGGTGCTACTTAAGCTTTATGATCAAGGGAAAGTCAACTGAGCTCACTTGCACTTTTTTAGAGATGTATAATGTGTCCTGGCTGACACTACTTCACTAATCAACCAGATGCTCAAAAACAAAGTGAAAATATCTCAGCAACACTAACTTCCCTGAAGAGCATGCACTTTATTAAGTATTTCACCAAAATGTGTTAGAATAAAGTCAATACATTTCCGACATGTCAGTCAACGTTATTTTTCACATTCTCCTGGCCTGCTTTACATACATACAGCTACAGACACTGTAGATATTGAGGAAGAGGGAAGCACAGCTCATTCACGTCACCCATCCCCATTTTCTCAGCTTGTCCTTTAATTAGAGGGAGAGAGAAGGCATATCATTAAATTTACTAATTAGACAAACTACAGTCTTAACAACTTTTACATTATTCTGTCTGAATTCGTACTAAATAGAAGTGGGCTGTGTTTTTCACAGGCATCATGAGTGTATAAGGGGCAGACTCTTGATTGCTATGTATATGAGGAACAAATGGTGCATACTGAGGAAGACAGCTGCTATCTGTACAATCTCATCTGCAATGCATAGTGTGTCAAATGTGAGAACATCGGCTTGGCTTTCTGTTTTGTTGAATTACTAACATGCATTTATGACAAACTCACCTACATTTCAAAATGTGCTCATTTTAATTCAAACAACTGACTCAATCCGCAGCGTGTGGAGGTTTACATAGTTAGCAGTACAAGTCACAGCGGTAAAACAAGCTTGTGGGTCGAGCATAGAAAGGGGGGTAAGTGGAGCTTGATCTTGAGAGTGCATGTGTTTCTCATTCCTCGGGAAGTGGGAGATGAGGCTACATATCCCCGGAAGTTTTTGAGTCACACCAAGGACCTCGGGAACATGAGAACTGCCAAGATCAGCCAAAGATACGGAACAGAGAGATCTGAGCCTTAGTGCTAAAACGAAGCTCAGAAATAATAAAACAACAACTTAAATCCCAATGCAGATATTTAGGCCTACACAGCTAAAAGCAAACAAGCCGTTTCAGCAAAGAGGACATCAGCACCCTTGGGCCAATGAAATGCAGCCGTATTTTAGTGAAAATGCGCCCATTAGTCTAGAGTTAAATTGTTCCTTCAGTTTCTCAATGAAAAATAAAAAATAAAAATACCAAAACTAATTTTAAAATTCTCCTTGATGCCTTGTCTTTATCTATTTTTTTTATTCGTTTGCGCATATGAGCAGGTCTGTGTGCATGTCATCATGTTAGTTGACAGGAAGTGTTACTGCACATTCAACTGAGCGGAGATGTTTTTGTCAAACATGCAGGGTGCTAAAAACCCTAAAATACAACTTCATAGATAGATATACTGTAAAGAGAAGTAGAGAGAAGTAGAAATAGTAATGTGACAACAATTTTGAACCAACTTTTAGTTTAAAACACTGCCATACACACACACTTGTAGGTATTGTTTGCATTATAGCTTTGGACCTCCTCCAAAAACAGAAAAAAAAAAAAAAACATTTTTGTTTGTGTTCCATTTGGGAACTTGAACAACAAAGCAAGCTGAATAGGAGAAAGGTCAAAGAAGGCAGTCTCAACATTTTTCATTAAGCCACACTTGCTCTGCAGTCTTTTTTCTAAAATGTATCTGAAGAAAAGTGGATAAGGCCATCTCATTATTATCAAATTCAATTGTTTCACCAACTCTCAGGTCAGACGCTCGCATTTCCTGCAGTGCCCTCCCTCTTAAGAAAGGTAAATTGATTCATATAGGGTGATATGGCCTGAGCAGTGCAATGTGTCATGTGTTATACTGTTAGTCTTTTACAGGGAATAAGTGAGAAACACAGTGCATCAAGTATCTAGTGTATTCAGCCTTCCTTTAAAAAAATGAAAAGAAAGAAAACAACAGAACACATCCTGGCATGTATTGACTCTATTCATAGCTGGTAAAGAACAATTGTTCTATTGTTTGACCAAAACGGACTCATAAATGAATTAAAACTGCATGACTTCCTGTAGAGAAGTCAACATTTACACACACACACACACACACACACACACACACACACACACACACACACACACACACACACACACACACACACACACACACACACACACACACACACACACACACACACACACACACACACACACACACACACACACACACAAAATTGCTGGAACTCAGAAATGGGGAAATTATATAGTAAATATGAATGGTGTTGAGTGTGCTTCCAGGGCAACGCTGGTGCAGTGAAGTAAATGCATTAAATAGCTGCCGTGCTCACTGATTGAGTGCATCAGGGGCTCTGATGAAAACCATTAACAAGATTAAACAAATTCAGGGCTAGTGACCTGTTTATTAGAACAGCTATAGCTTGTTCCCTTCCCAGACTACAATAAACAATCCTCAAATGTGTTTCCACACACAGTGGCAGGATCGTACATAACAGCTCTGACAATGTCAAGAAAATTTACTGTGTAAAGTGAGGTTTTCAATTTTCAATATGTGACAATTGGATCGCTTAAGTGCCAAGAGCTTATGAGGTCATTCCTGAGGACACGGTGTGCAGCCCTGCATGAATTGTTTAGTTATTGATTCTGAAATAAATTCAGCTGCCTCTGTTGGATACATTACACTCACACATTACTGGTGTTCATGAATGGTGATAGTTGATTACTGGCAATGTAAATGAGTCCATCTAACTCAACAGGTGGAGCATGACACTGATACTGCCGAGACGGCGATTTGAACTTAGGACATCTGGGATGAAAATGCATGTTGTTGTAGCTAGAGTAAAAGCGATTCCAGTTGTAAAATCCTACTATAATAAAGCTACAAATTCAGGAAAATATGTGGAATCAAATACCTGTCGAAATGTGCTTTAGTAGAAAACATTTGCTTAGTACTGATGAAAAATACATAACCTGTAGCTCACTGGCCAAATGACTCAATGTTAGCCATAAATAATACCACTGCACTAGGATTTTGCATGCATCACTTCCAAACAGGCTCTTCATGTCTGCCCGAGGCCATGCAGGCAGTCAGACCTCCTCCCTCCCTTCCTTTTTAAATGCTTTTTGATGTTGGACTCTAATCAATACTTAAAGGCTGGATTTAGAAACCATAAATAAAACCATGAAGAGGAATGCACTTGATAACTCTTTAGCAGCCTCACTAGTATGTCATGTTTACTCTTGGCAATTTATCATTTCTTTCTCAAGAACTTTACAAGGACCAGGATGAAAATATAATTTTCCTCGAGAAATAAGGGATGCAAACATTGTAATCTAAATAAAAATCTATAACAACAGGGACGTGCTGGACCAAAAGGGTCCAACATACATTTTACACTGCATCACAAGTGCAAAAAAAATAATATAATTTGAGCTTCTTATGGTATAATGCAGTGAAAGAAAAAAGGACATTGTTTCAAGTGACTGCTACAGTATGAATTGGATACTAGCGGTGTATTAACTACAGATGTTCCTATACCAATACCAGTATCGGAAAAGCCTTCGATACTGCCTAAAATGCTGGTATCGGCGATACCGAGTTTGTGCACCGATCCGATACCACATAATTTAGACCTGAAGAAAATCTACTTTAAAAGTAGTTAATTTATGTTTTTTTCCATGATGAGTGACTGTCAAAGTGGATAATAAATGAAAGTTCTGTGGCGTTCATCGTTTGTGTTTGTTCATGTGTCACAAAGAATTTAACAAAAACAATAGCAATTATAATCACATCCATACGGGGTTATTAGTATACAGCTGTTAAAACATAACGCAGGTATTGGATCAGTACTCGGTATCAGTTGAATGGTATCGGAACATTTCTAGCATTTACTGCATGCTGGCTTCGCGCTTCACTTGGATAATGTCTAAAATAACAGGTTTTTTTTTTTAAACCTTTTTATAATTCAAATTAAATGTAAATGTCTTTTAGGGGTGAAATCATTGCTGAAGAAACTAGAGTAACTCAATTACTAAAGATCTGTTTAATCCATATAACCGTATACAATTCACTGTATTTCACACAGATGATTATTATTGTCGCACAACGTGCTTACCGCGGACTGCCCTTACTCCGTTCCGCCGGATCAGGTTAGGTTAGACCCAGCAGCCCGCTGTGACCCACAGCGCTGGGTCTTGCACTAATCGAATTCCAGTTGCTACAGCTGCTAACTGAAGGTCTGTCTCCGCAAAATGACCGCTACAGTACCTTGGAAAATAGCAATATGGAGCACTGGCATTTGTCGTTTGAATGAACATTCATTGAACAAATGAGACACAAATTAACCTCACTCCCCGACCGCTAGGAGATTACTACTTCGCCGGGACGAGAGCGGGCGGAAGCTCCTGAGACAGAACTTTCTGTTACAAATAGTTTCCTTCAAAACACAGAATGTAATATGGCACTTAAATGCACTAAATGGGTTTAGCTTTGACAGAGATTTTATGCAATTTAAGCAATAAAGAAAAAGTACATTTAAAAAAAAAAAAACGAACCCAATTGGTTGTTAATTTTAGGAGATCTGTCTTATTTGCTCTGTTGTATATTTACTATTGCTCTTTAATACAGCAATGTATTTGTTATCTGATCAATTGATGAAATAATCAATAAAATACTGGATTGCTAAAATAATCGATAGCTGCAGCCCTACTTTCTTCTGCACAGTAAATTGATATTTTTCTTGTGGAGGTCATGCACACTAAAGCTGTATTCCATGGTTCATGATGTACGCATTACCCACGGCCATGTTTTAATACATTTACACTGTCTAAACATAGCACGCTAAAGTGCAATTGTGAGTTTAAGAAAATTAAATCGGTTCTTTTTTCACACTAAGATTTTGTCGGCCTCCTACCCTCATCCCCACTGTTAATTGGCAACAAAAACGACATGTCTTTTCAAAAACTACTACTTGTTGTTTCTAACTGTTAAAACAGATACATTTAGCTATAAACATTTTCTGAAACTAGGCCTATTTAAAACATGATATTTTCCAATGGTATTAAATTTAGTCAAGTTTGAGGGTCTCAGATTCAGTTTCCTCAAAAACGAATAAAATCCAACTTGTGTTCTAGTCAACTCTGTACCTTAATCTTTGATTTTAAGAGTGTCATTTCTTCCCCCCTCAACAACTTAAAAATACAGAGGTTCATAGATGTGGTCATAAGAATAAGAACATGCTCCTGCTGATTATCATTAGAGGTATTATGTGATGGAAGAAATCCATTGGCTTGTCACAATAATTGAGGGGCAGCGAGAAGCGAGCTTGTGACGGGGAGGTCGTCGGTTCAATCCCCAGACCGACAGGATAAAATCTGGGGGGGGAAAGTGAAAGAGCAGCGCTTGTCCCTCCCTCATTACCACCACTGAGGTGCCCTTGAGCAAGGCCGCTCCATTGGAGCTGCTCAGTGGCCAGCAGATCAGACTGTGGTTGCACTGGGCAGCTTCCAGCTATGAATGTATAACTTTGTGAATATGATCAGGACGTTCCTGCAAAAGAGAGGCTTCCTCTCAGTGAACCTTCCCTGAATAAATAAAGGTAAAAAAAAAAATAAAAAAATAAGACGGCCGCTAATTAGCCAAAAGGGATTAAAAGACTATTACACTACCCATTATTTATGCCAACATATAACTCCTAACAAATGAGGACATCTGCTGTATTCACACACTTGTTTGGCCTTGCTTTCATACATGGCTGCCTGCTGTTTAGTCTGTTAAAATATGAAAGTGTATCTCATTCTGGTCAAATCAACAGTATACTCAATCAATAGACAACCATAGAATTTTACATCAAACTTATTGAAGCTACTTTGGCACCGATTTCATCACCTACACATATTCAAACTTGCAGCACAACAAATTCACACAAGAAAAGGAGCAAACAAAGGCTGAAAAATAGCATTCAATTGAGCAGTACTTGCTGACACTCAAGGTAATGATTCTAATCCAGCAGCAACACCGCAGTTTAGTGGTGAAGCTGACATGCGAGTGCATTTAGCTGCAGTTCTTATGACCCAAAACATGGTTGTCCAAGAAAATGCAGGACTAAATGTGAACCAAATTTAAAAAAGGAAAAATACTCCTAAATTCTCTTGAGTGAAGTAAATACAGTTTTTGGACAAGAAATTAGGCTCTCAAAGTGTAACCTAAGTTCTGATGTATGTTGGTGGGGATTTTGAAAAAATGCGTTGCAGAAAGGGGATATTGTTGTGTTTTAGCTTTATATCATCACAGTCAACCATGGTGGTTGCTGCTAGCTTGTCTCGCTCTCAGCTCAACCAAGGCTCTCTTCTCCATTGTATACATTCGCAAACTTCCAGTAACTGTCAAGATTAGAGCTAAAACAATTGATTGATTAATCAAGTGGTCCATCGACAAAAGATTTATCTGCAACTATTTTGATAATCAATTGTTTAAGTCATTTATAAAGCAAAATGCCAAATCCAGGTAAGAAACCTATGGGTGATGTCACAAATGCCATGGCCATTTGTTTTCTATAGTCTGTGATTCTAACGCTACAGGCACATTTTCATTTTAGCATTAATTCAGATCTGGTCATTTTCAGTTGCCTTTAAGATCCCAGAGCTGTCTTCATTATCTTGGGTATTAAAAAAAATAAGATTAGCAACAGGAGTTGTTTTATCAGGTATTAAAAGACCAGAGAGATTTCCCATGCCCCCACAAATATGGAGTTGCTGATATTTCCTCAATACCTTGCTACGGTGTACTACTTTTATTGATTTTGACTCAAAGTACATTTTCTCATTTCCTTGAAAACACCAATATGCTTTACCATTAGCTCAGCAACCGTAAGAATATATATATATATATATATATATAGCTAGAGGTGTTACGACTTTCTCTGTTAAAATGAGTCAGGAAGCGGACAGCAAAACCTAACTTTACTTTTAATGATATTAAACAAAGAGAAATGTTCTCCATTCGTCCTATAATGGTCATAAATCGTTACTAGAGTAGCCTACTTCCTTGTTTAGTGGTGCAATTAATAAAATGCAGAGGAGAAAAGAGCATCCGTCTTCACAAAAGTCATCTGTTGTGTGTTTGATGATAATTTATTTGTGCCTTAGAATGTAATTAATGTAAAATAGTAAAACAAGCTTTATTTCTCTCTCTCTACTGTACAATGACAAATCCAAGTACAAAACTCAACTACTGCCAAAGAACGCTTAGTTATGTTATAACCTCGGTTCTCTGAGTGAAGAGACTATCTCTCCACCATATATGGAAATAAGTAACAGTGTAACTGTTGGTTATAAGGGAGAGAAGCCAGTCATTGGAGTTTGTGGCAAAACCTTTCAGTGCTCGTTTTTCATTGTGTGACTTTCGATTGAATAAAGGACTATTTTCCCAGTCTTATTTCTTTATTAAAGTTTTCTGTAAAATAGTGTTAAAATCTTGTCTTGATCTCGTGAACCCAATCTCGTGTCTCGTGAGCTGGGTGTCTCTTCCCACCCCTATATATTGCCATTGTACTTTGGGCCATGAAAACAAACAGCTATCGAACACAGAACATGCATTAACACACTTATGGAAACGCTTGCAACTCATGCACCTAAACTGGCTACAGTCATGAGCAAGTGCCCTTTTCATGTTTTTATACAGTACTGTAGTTCATGTGGGTCTGCTTCACCTGACTAATTCATCATAATATAGTAATGATGAGGCTTTGACACTGAAATGACAGACATACTGGAATAAGTCTTTATATCCTGACCTTTAAAACAGGATAACATTTACTGTATATTTCTGAGTCTCCTATAAATCACACATCGAGGTCCTACAACTATCAATTAATCTGCTAATTAGATTCTTGCATTGCCTATAGAATATCGTAAAAGGTGGGAAACGCTTGTTACAATTGCCCACAGTTCAAGATGATGGCTTCAAATGTCTTATTTTGTCTAACCAACAGTCCAAAACCCAAAGATACTCAGTTTTGTGTATAACAAAGAACAACAATCCTTAAGTTTGAGAAGTGGGTACTGCTACTTCAATGGCTAAATTGATTATCCGATTATCAAAATAGTTCTCACGAACCATTTGTTGAAAAAGCTACCAAAAGTTAAGCACTATAATTCATAAGCATTCCACTTTTTTTTTGTTTGTGTGTGTGTGTGTGTGTGTGTGTGTGTGTGTGTGTGTGTGTGTGTGTGTGTGTGTGTGTGTGTGTGTGTGTGTGTGTGTGTGTGTGTGTGTGTATTCACTACAATGTATAAGAACGCGGCTGGCCACGTAAGGAGGAGATCGTGGTGGATGCGTGGGCGTTAACATACAGGACTTTCAAGCCAGGGAGTGGAGTTCACTTCCCGGGGGAAAACTAAAGTCTTTCACCCAGGAAATGCGTGTTCTAATGTGATTGTGTTTTAATCCAAACCACAATCTTGTTCCTAATCTTAACTAGTCGTTTTGATGCCTAATCTTAACTTTAGTCTCGGCAAAACGCTCATATTTTGTGGACTAAATTTAATTGTAATGTCCCGCCGAAACAACCGGCAGCTTGCAGTGCTTTGTACCCGGCTCAAAGTCACCTATTTTTGAGTAACTGAACCACCAACTACCGCTGATATAACGGAGGTCTGTAGCCGGCTTCACAAAGCTCTGTTTTAAACAACTAGCAACTGCCGCTTGGCGTCATGGAGCTCGTAGCCAGCTGGCATCACGTGACCACCCGGCGGTCTCCTAATTTCGTATCATACGCTTTTGCGTGTATACATTTTCATTCAATATCGTACGGACCCGCTCATGAGAATGCGTTGAAATAGTTGATACATTTTCTGACAATCTACTTATTGATTAATCAACTAATTTTTGAGGCTCTGCACAAATCAGTTCATATCTAGGCTACTGTTACCGTTAAAACATGGAAACAATGGGTCACTGAAAAATGATGAGTCCTGCCAGCGCTATGGTGAATGTCCTTAATACTGCTCTTAGAATCCTCTTTACCAATTCAAGAATACTTTCATCCATCCATTGACAGGACAATTATATTCATAGGCCTTTATACAAGATTAACCTATATTGTAGGAAACCACTTCCATTTTAGACGGCACTCAGTAATGTCACTTGTGACATAAAGCCTATTCAAAAGCAGTTCATTCTAAACATTACAGCGACGCAGATGATTGTCTTGAGAACCGAGAGGCTATGGAGGCAGAGTGGTTGCTAGCTCCCACCTTACGTACGCTGGCTGCTAAGTGTTGGGACAGATGATCTCTGGAATCCCTGAGTGATTAGTGGTTACCTGGGGATAGGTCTGCTCTGCTGTGGTAAACACTTGTGTTGTGAGGTGTGGATTAGCAGTGACAATAACATACGGCAGCTGTCACACCTTCAGCTCACACCATTTTGACAGATAAAGCTGACACATGCGGGAATTCGTACGACAGAGCTGCTAAAATTACCCAGGGATCAACTGGAAGGTGTTTTAATTTATTTATTTTACGTTCAACAAATTCAGCTGTCGACCGTGTTGTTTTTTCACCGTCTTATAAACGCGAGTTGTCTTTTTTGTGGAAGCGTTAAACAATGTATTTCTGAAATATGAAAATGTCAAAGGAAAAGGCCATGGTATTCACAGCCCTAGTTAATTAGGGTTCCACTACCAGGAGGGTTTGAGTGTTTGTGTTGAAGAACAGAACCATCTGCATTCCCCAAAAGGGGAGCATGTCAACAGGATCGATCGGGTAGTCTCTAAACTACTGTTCTCCCACCAAAACTATCCAACTCAGCACATCTTCTCCCTTGGAATCCTCTGAAATTAACCAACACTACATTTTCACACTAGCTGCCTCTGTCATTTTTACAATACCACACTTTCCTCTCACTAAATTAATTTGGGAAAATAGTTAGATACAATGTTTTATCACATGGAAAAGGCCTAGCGCCACTTGAAATGCTTTGCCGTCTTTTTAGTAACATGGTTAAATACGAATGACCCCCCTCTATTGTTGTTTTAGAGCTTTTTCTTGAAATAGAGAAAGCTCCCAGGGAGACAGTCCAAGTGTGTGAGAGAAACAAACAGAACATCAATCTCATTTGGAACCCAAAGGAAAGAGCCTGGGGACTGATCTCTCAGGGTGTTCACTTAGGGAGAGAGAGAAAAAGAGCTTACCACAAGGAATTAATGAAGTGGGTTTAGCACTGGAGTGGAAGAGTGGATATCAACTCAGTGTTAAACTCTACTACTATTCTTCTTTATTTACCACATATGTTCATGATGAATGGCCCTTAATTAGTTTTGTAAATTGATCAAAATAGCCAAACTGGAGATTACAGAGCCAACACCTCTGATTATAATAGCAGCTAACCCCAAAGGCAACTGACTTTTCCAACTCACACTGACAAAGAGTGTGTTTTAATTAACTGAGGTACACTCTCAGAGAATGGAATTTATATCTCAGTGAACTTCTTTAATAACCTAATTTAAGGGTTCATAATCAAAAATACCATTGACAAAAATGTTTGTTTTGCATTATGTAAAACAAAATCAAACATTCAGCAGATATGACATTTTTAACACTCAAATATTGATATTGGCCTCCAATATCAAATAATAATCCCATTTCTTTATCAGAGACAGTTACACTGAACAAAAAAGGCACACTGTATTAAAACCCTAACAAATTACATGAAAATAAATATTTTACACAAATTAAAAAAAATGTCAATATGTTTAAAAGCAGCAGCTCACTGAAAAAGAAACAACACAGCTAAAGCTTCCAGTTGCATAAACCAAAACCCTCGGGTGTTTCTTTACAAAATGAAACAGCCAAAGCCAAAGATCAGGTTTGCACGGCGTCATTTCAATTTCATTTAAGCATTATGTTGCTGTTCCATTCAAACAAAACACTTGTCTGTCCCGACTGTGATAACTACTATACACAGTGACTACCATAGAGTTTCAAGAGCTGGGTAAAAATTACATGATTAGACTGTAGTGACTGCATTTTGAACTAAAAGTGACCTAAATGCATTGTAAGAAGAGGTATACGCAGGTATATTGGAGGAATTTTCTACAGCAGTTCAAAATATCAAGAACATAATTAATGTAAAATTCAATTCATCTAATGCAACTTTACTCATTAAACAAGCTTATTTTGCATTCTGCAGAGCACCTTGAGCTTGATGAAACATGCACAGCCTAATCCTATATCTTCAGTGATTGTCGCCATAATTCACGACAGGAAAAATGAGCCTCGTGGATAGGATAGCCTACTTATGAATTTGCTTTTCCTTGCCTCTGAAAAAGACAATCTCGAATGTAGCCTACCACGAGGAAAAAAGAAGCACAAAACAAAGATGCTCATTTGACCCACAATTGCACAATGCAGGAAAAAGGGGGAAAAGGGAGCCTGGAGATCCCATTGTGTCCAATTGACTGACACTCTAGCTGTAAGCAAAAGCTGACACAGTATCACATCGCGGCAAGATTGTTGAAGGGGAAAGAGGACGTGGTGACTAAAGGACACAGGACATTTATTGATATGGGTAAGTCCTTGAGTGCAGCAGTATAAGTCCTTCAGTGACAGTGGCTTATTGCCTGGACATTAATCACTATTGTCATGTAGCACAGGAAATAAGTGTACACTGGTTTCCCCAAAAGCATTCATCCTCTCGCATTTGAACAAGCCTGGTCGAATCCGGTTTCTGTGTGCCTGTGTTTGTTTTAGGTTGCATGTTGCTAAGACAGAAGAAATGATTCGTAGTGAAGTGGCTGTGAGTCATTTTAAATAATTAAAATGCTACTGTGACCAGCTTGGAGTATCTTGGCTGGAAGACCGGGTGAACTCAACTGTACACACCAAGTAATGAAGTGATGACTGATTGTCTTGATTAACATAAATGTGATAAATAAACAGTTTAATCACAATTAATGTCAAATTACTATAATTGCCCTTTAAATAAAACATTGTTCTCATAATGTTGGGCTCATATCAACTGAAATATTCCACTTCAGTATTAATGTGAGCATCTCCAGATAGGCCAGTACTGTCCGCTGGTCAAATCTGGTTCAGTTGCGGCTCCTGGACACTGTACGCTAGGTATCGATTCTCCTCTAATTTAATAACATACAACTAAAGAGCCGGGAGAAACGGGGTATAGGTGGCAGACTAGGGTGCAAAATTAACTTTTTCGTCCACCAGCCAAATGTGTAGTTAATGTTAAAATTTTACCATCCATTCAATAGATTATTGGTTTTATGGCTGGTGAGTGAAGCAAATCTACCAGCAACTTGCATATTTTACTAATATTTGGCTGGTGGATGGTGCCAAATTTGTACCCTGTGGGAGAGTATGTGTACACTTTTTCTGCATGCATTCTACATCCACCCTGCTGGGTTCAGTCTGAGGGCTTCTATCCAGCAGATATTTCAGAAGGTACCCTGTTAAGTTTCTAACCGCTAGCCTAGACGCGTAATGAATCAATGTTTTTACGAGGGGGTATGTGTTTGGTTCATTTACGAATTTGTCCTCTGTTGATTTCACACTACTACACTGATCAAAAGCAATGTGCCAACAAAGGCAGGAGAGAAAAAGACTGATAGCTAGAATCAAGATGTATGCAATGTGGGATTTAAAGTTTTTGAAATTCTGCTCGGCAAATATTTTATGAGAAAGAAAATGCAGTAAATGTGTCTGTTAGACCTCAAGCATACACACAATGCCTTTTGATAAATAACACTGAATGTAAGCAGGCCCGTATTAAGACAACGTGGTGCCCCTGGGCACTATACCTCAAAGACCCCCACCCCCTCGTACACCACCCCCTTTACCCGTGCTGTCCTCCTGGAAAAAATATCAAACATAATCAAGTGGATTTCTCAAATGTAACTTACTAACTTGTCCAACTACATACATGTAGGCATATGAGCAGTGAGCACTATATTCAAATGTCTCAATTCAAAATGTCGAATTCAAAAAGCACAGGACTTAATTCAAAATGTCAAAATCAATACATCAGTCCAGCAGACAAGCCAAAAAAAATAACAAAAAACAAAGCATTTTCATTATGCAAAGAGAAACCAACACTTGCTTTCCCTCTGCCAAAAACATCAAACATAATCAAGGGGATTTCTCAAATGTAATTTACTAACTTATCCAACTACATACATGTAGGCATATGAGCAGTGAGCACTATATTCAAACTTTCTCAATTCAAAATGTCTATCAATTCAAAAAGCCAAAATCAATACTATGTATTGCAGCACTGTGGGTAGGTCAAATATGTATTTTTCCGACTTTATTTCACGGGCCTTGAAAGCAACTCCTCTGGTCAAAAACTTTCAAAAGCATCAAGGGAAAGCTAAAACTGCTTTAGCATCACAGCTAACGAGAATAAAAGGACCTAAAATGAATAAGATATGGACAAAAGACTATCAATATTAGATCTAAGAATATGGATTTATTGCACAAAGTCCTCTGAAAGAAATACGAGTTCTAGGAAAAGAAGCGCAGACTGTGGACCGGTCTTTTACTACTAAATGATACATTTGTGCGTACCTGTGGACCAACTCAACTCTGACAGATTGGTGAGGGGAGTGATAGTGGTCATGTAATATTGATTTATTTATAATATATTATTATTATTGTTGTGAAATTAGTGTTCATAAACGAGTAATGTATGGTCTTTCAACAATTTCAAGTGAATAATATAACCATTTACGGAAAATATTGTTAAAGCTTGTGTCATGTGGTGCCCCCCCACAGGTTGTGAATGGTTGGTGCCCCTGGGCACTGGCCCAAGTGCCCTTATGGATAATCCGGGCCTGAATGTAAGCATAACTTTCATCTTTCTTGTTTCTATTTCTGCACAAGAAAAGTAGCAGCACAGCTTCTAACTTCTTATAACACTTTCATAATTTTCTAATAGCTTTATATATTATGAAAACATATGTCTATTAATTTGATTTCTCAGGGCTTAAGATGACTCTGGTGTGGGAGCTTACAGCAACGGTACATCTAGTATGGGAGAGAGTATCCTTTTTTTAAAAGCCCAATACATGACAAACGAATAGCCTCACAGCCAAAGCTCAGACATGAATTTTTTTTCAAAAAAGCGATTGAATTAATCATAAATTATGAAAGTAATACAAGGTTGCAAATGTTTACTTGCACTTTTCGTTGCTACATCAAGGAAATTATGACCAGTCTTTTCAAACAACATTTCCCATCAGTGAGGACATTCTGCAAAATTAACAATGAACCCAAGAGAAATAATTCACACTTTATTACAAGAAATCATTCTTCTCTGCCCTAAAAAAGTGTTTTCATTTACTTTTAGGGTACTTTAAATGTGATTAATTTAACGTAATTATCCTATTTTTTTAAAGTGTGTTGTAGCATAAACAAAACAGATTGTATGTAACTGCAATGTATGGAGTAAACTGTGAGATAATAAAAAGGTAGCTCATGATCAGTTTGAAGAAATCATGTTGGGGCAGGGCTCCAGACTAACTTTTTTTTTTTTTTTTTACTATAGGAGCACTGTAGCCCCCAACTTAAAATTTTAGGGGCACAGGTAGAACATTTAGGGACACACACTTTACATTTACCTGCAATGCAATTTTTCACATTTTCCCCATTTTAACTGACAAATGCTTTGTTTATAAATACATAAACTACAATGCGCTGATTTATTTTTGTTCAGTCACATTTTAGTTTAATGGTGCTTAACAAATGCACATTCAGAAATGTAAACATAGTATTATTACTGTCATTACAGTAAAACCAAACCAAAACAATGCAGACTCGCTCCATCCTTGTCAAATTTGCAGGTCCTTAGTATTAAAAAAAAAAATGGTCGCAAAATGCGAGCATTTGGTCGCAGTCTGGAGCCGTGCTGGGGTGATTTTCCCATACCACAATGGTGGTCAATGCCTAACCAGCCTTCTTATAATATACAACATGACGTGCGTAACTTTTTTATATTAATTAACGTCCAGTACATTCAAGCCATTGTCAAATGAGTTACTACAAAGCTAATTAAGACTATCGGCTCCACAAAACTCTCTCTGTATTTCTCAGTATGGCTATGTTTAGAAATTGGTGTCTACCGGCAACTTTTGCGTGCAGAAACTCGAGTGAAGATTACCCCTTTTGAAGAGTTCCTGTTTTTTAAATCCACCGTGTCCTCCTTGGCTACTAGCAACTGCATGGAGGAGGGGTGGGGGTGAAGCGTGATCAGGGAAGGCTTGTATCATGTGGATGCACCGACAGAATTGTTGTCATTACTTAGAATTCCTCATGGGGGAGACATAAACTATGCACTATAGCTTTAATTACAAAATTGCATTGTTGTTTTAAAGTGTATCCAGTATTAATTAGACACATAGATAAGCTGATCATTAAATCTGAAAGCAGTGTTTCCCATACATAGGTTCTACTTGGGCGCACCACTACTTGGGGTTTTTTTTATTTATTTTTTTTACAATCAACAATGTATTTTTTTTTTTTTTTTTTACATCGCACACAGACCAGTGGCCGTCCAGCCCCTCCCCCCGTGAAGGCTATCGTTAGTAGTAGCATCGTTAGTAGTAGCATGCTGCTGTTGGTCTTGCCATGGGATTTACTGTACTGATAAAGCGTAGAGCCGCGGCCACACCGGTGTGAAAGCTCCCCCAAACGTCATTTGTTTAGAGTCTGGTTGTTCCCCCTCTCCGCGGCAATCTGATCCAGTCCATAACGGAGCTAACTGCTAATCGTTGCTAACCAAGCCTTCAGTTCCCATTCTCCGTGCCTGTATGTATCTATTAACTGTATTTATGGACTCAAGCCCGAATAATAAGAGAGATTTCATTAAGTTGACTATAACAGTTTTAAACTACAATTCAGAGTTGTTTGAATGACAGAAATCTGTTTAGGTGAGATCTTTTTAGGATCCCCAAAACAAGCATTAAAACAAAAAACGAACAATGATCTAAATGAGAATTAACTTTAGATAGCCTTAGTCTTATATGATTTAACAGGAGTTAGGAGGAGACAGTGTTGAGATTTATAATAACATGTACGTTTCTGTATGGATCATAGTATAGTATTAAAGTTAAGTTGTTGATACATATAACATTTGGGCTCCGAGTAATCAGGTATTTTATCTGCTGAACCATAACATTTGACAAACAAACCAGATTTAATTGACAAAGCACATCATGGCTACACTTCATCTGTATAATCTTTTAGTCTGATTTGTTTAATATGTAAATAGTTATTTATTTCTAAATTATCTGTTAATGTTATGTAGCCTAGTCATTGTTTTCAATAAACAGTTACATACACTTTTGTTTGACTAGTTGATTACTGAACCCGCCAGTGAAGCAGTCACGCACCGTCACATCCTTCGTCACCCACCACCACAAGTAAATTCTCAACCTGTGGAAAA
Organism: Zingel zingel; assembly: GCA_023566125.1. Taxonomy (NCBI): domain Eukaryota; kingdom Metazoa; phylum Chordata; class Actinopteri; order Perciformes; family Percidae; genus Zingel; species Zingel zingel. The sequence continues at coordinate 17,765,250 of CM042319.1, forward strand.
CACTGCAAAGGCTGAGTATCATTAGCAAAAAGGATCAATAGTGATTTGTCTGCACGAGTGAAAAGTGATTGCATTTGCAGTGTTTCCCCATCGGACCATTTAATGGGTGGCACAGGCAGCTGGTGGATAGACAACAGATCGTGTGCTGAGCCCGTCCGCGATCAAGCACAAGCATATGTTACTGATGCTATTTTAAAACCAGGACAAAGTTACTTTTGAGATGTTCTGTCAGTACATATCGAACCAATTATCCAGAGAAGATAAGAGGACAACCTTGATGATAATGATGCCGTGGCCAACATCAGCGATGTCCAGACAGCTGGCATCCTGCTGGCACAGCAGTACATCAGGACCTCATTAATAACATTAATATTATGTCTGATCACCAAACTATTTGCAGTGGACAGTAATGGTGTTAGAATAGGACATTCCTACAATACATTACATTACACACAAGTGAAAATGGCCATTATATCTGTCAAAAAGCAGTAATTGTTTTTTATTGAAATTCCTAAAATCCTGTTCATTAAGGTCCTATTGTCTATACTACAAATTATTCCCCAGCTGTATCACTAGGAATTATGCCTTTATCTGTTTTGTATAGCCATATTCACATAACATGCAATCATTTCCTCATTACTTAAATGATGCAATCAGGAGGATTCTATAGGCCTAATTAATGACGAGCTATGCTTCTCACAACAACTAGGAGCTGCAATTCCAACCACACAACTTTAAAACAAACATAACTACAATTTTCACCAAACCACAACACTTTTTTTTTTTTTTTATCTCCATATTATTGTAGGCAGTGACATTTTGGAGAAAAACATATGTGTTAGTGAGAAAAGAGATGCAAGACTGCTTTTCTAAATGAGCTGAATTACTGTTTATTGCCTCTACAGTCTAGCCTGGTCCTACCAGACTCTCGTACATTTCATTTGTACAGACAGTCTGGCCTCTCTCCATTGACAAGTGTTAACTTCCTTTAAGGCAAGTATTCTGTTGAAGTTTAAAACTATTGGATCTGCCCAGAGCCACTCTGGATCTGCCATAACCAATCGCTAACGTTTGGTCGTGACGTACACTATCGGTCAAAAGTTTGGGGTCACTTAGAAATGTCCATTCCAGACAGAATACCAGCTGAGATCAGTTGCATTGTTTTTTTAATCAAGGCAGCAGTTTTCAGATTACATCATGCGTTTACATAATTGCAAAAGGGTTCTCGACTGTTGTAGACAGAAGTGGCTGAAGAAACACTTGAAATCCATGCTTTTTGGTCTAAACGTCATACCCAAATTAAAAGTGGTACAGCTCCCATATACTTTGACACTCTGGGGTGAGCCTGACATTATTGGAAAGGTGATTGATGTGGGTGTGTTTGTGTATTTGAGAAGTGTTGTATTTTGTAGTTTTTTGGCTTTTTTCTTTGCACTTTTCAAATGGAAATAAACAAAACGCACAGACATATCTGTAGAAAAAATTCATATAAAATCCATTTTTGAGTCTTTGGGCTTCTGGATTGTTTCTGTAGTAAGCTGAGACATGTGGCTATGGCCTTGTGTTGTCCGTATCTCACCAGATGTGTTTACAGCAGTGTATTCTAATCTTTTTACATATGTATGACTTGGATGGAAATAAAAAAACCTCCATTCTAGCCTCTGTAACTCTGTGTCAGTAAGGCCTAGAATCACCCTGACACTTGTAACAAAAACTTGAGTGTTACCTTTCCAATGATATCAGGCACACGCCAGAGTGTCAAAGTATATGGGAGCTGTACCACTTTTAATTTGGGTATGACGTTTAGACCAAAAAGCATGGATTTCAGGCGTTTCTTCAGCCACTTCTGTCTACAACAGTCGAGAACCCTTTTGCAATTATGTAAGCACATAATGTAATCTGCTAATGTAATAAACTGCTGCCCTGATTTAAAAAACAATGCAACTGATCTCAGCTCTTTCTAAGTGACCCCAAACTTTTGACCGGTAGTGTATGTCATGTGCATGTGCAACAAGAGGGGAGACCGACAACAATTATCGGCTTATATTTAGCATTCGCATCAGTCCGCCAAATGTTTGACCGGAGAAAACCCAAGGAAATACCGCAAACACAGACAGAGTAGTGAAGGAAAATGAAAATTGAGTGGAAGTACGTAGGAGGGCAGAGCCAGGCTATCTACAGTCTACACTTAAGACAAAATCCTCTAAGATCTCATGACAATCAGGTAAATTTCATCAACAGCTTTGTCTTTGTCTTTATATCCGGGATGTATTAACATAAAAGTAGGAAATAATCCCCCTCTTTCAAATTTTTTCTCATGTTAACTAGCACTGGTTTGGTAATACTATCTACGATATAAACTCTAAATTTATATTATAAATATTTAGGTCACCCGGCCTAGACGGTAGATGAATATGGTTAGGTGACAGTGTACAAATAGCCAAATTGGATTTATCCTCCACCACCTTGGAGCTGGTCGGTCTGCTGCGTGTCAGAGGTCTGTCATATGGGAATGTCATATGGGAAAACTCAGATGTGTTAGGGGCCTGGAGGGTTACTTGTCAATAAAGCTGCAAACTAAGGATGTGGAAGCAGGGAACTGAGGGATTTTGGGGTGGGGGCGGGGGGGTGGAGTGACTCAGAGAGGAACCATTCTCCTGTGTTACATCACTGCGACTTCAATATAGGGGATGATTTGTGCCACAGAATAAAAGCACCCAGTATACTTTGGGATGCACACTAACTAGAACCATGTTAAAATGAAATTTGATGTATAATTGATTATGGAAAGTACATGCAACTAATGTTTAGTATATTCTTCAAATGCTTCTAATGGTATAATAACCAGATTGGTAAACTAATGGCCATTTATTATCGGCCAATATTGGCTCATCACAGATACAGTACTAATAGCCTATTAGTGTGTTCGTTGGCTGACAAGAATTTGAAGTGCAAAAATGCCAAAAATGATTGTAGTTATTTTACATAGTTTGTCCACCAGAAAGCACTAACAGTATGGTTGGGCATCGTTTGGATTTTAACGATTCTGATTCCAATTCCGATTCTTCCTTTCGATTATGGTTCTTATCGATTCTCGATTCAGATTCTTTGAGGGGTGAAGTTGAAACGGGCCACATGCTTATTTTACAAATAAGAGGAAAGTTTTATTTTGATTAAATGGTGGTTTGCAGTTTTACTGGGCTTTTTCAACCTAAAATAAAGCCACACTAGAGCGCCGCTTACTGTGCTCCATGGCTGCAACACACCAAGCGCCTGGCCGCTTCGGAAACCAAAACTTGCGCATGTTAAATTTGGAACCCATGATCAGATTTGAAACCAAATCCTCCAAACAAATTTTTGGAATGATTCCAAGTAGGAATCGGTTCTCGATGCCAAACCCTAACTAACACATGTATTTTTGAAGTGTAAAATGTCTTGCTGAGTAGATATCGTTTTCACAAAATCTAATATCGGGCTGTATAACAATGGAAATTGGAGCAGAAATTGGAGCAAGCATTGGAAAAATCTAAATTGTGACTTTATATTTTAAGACTAGGAACTGGTATTCCATTCAAAAATAGATGAAGATGTATTAGACTATACTTAACAAAGTTGATCATTTATTCTGAATGAACTTGCGTTAAAGCTAGAGAGCGGAACTTTTACATATTAATGAACATCCGTTACAATCAAGCCCTTGCCTAACGAGTTCACACAATGCTGATTAAGGCATGTAAGTAACCTGATGCGCGGGATGGTGGAGCCACCGCTGCAGCCTAAACACACTACCCCCATTTAAAATGAATGGAAAGACCTGCGTTTTCATCTGACCGTCTGATGTGACGGCTAAAGCTGCGTTCACATCACCAAAAGGGGATCTGGCGATTTTCTGCAGGGTGGTGCGGCGGTGTGGGAGTGTCACTGAAATGGCTCATTGATGTCCTGTTGTGTTCCCCCAATGCAGCACAAGTAGATTTTATATTTCACAGTTAGTGAGTAAATAAGTTTTCCGTCAGATCGTTTATAGATGTCGACATTTCTGACCGAAGGCAGCTTTATTTCACGGAGAAAGAGGAAAAAAAAGGGACAAGGGACTATGCCTTGATGTTGCAGGAAACAGTCAGCTGTTACACAAACTCCTGGGCAGTTCAGTGCTTGTGTTTTAATGTTTTAAAACTTTCTTGTGGCAGCGATAGAGGCAGAGATGTTTCCAGTTTACTGTACGGGAGGGACTCTCACGCCGCCTCAAAACAGACTGACAAGTTTGATCGCTGCATCCTAAACGCACTACAAAGCCCTGCGTTTTTCGCCGCACAGGCAATGTGAATGCAGCGTTAGCCTATCACAGCCAGGGAAAGCTCTGTATTTCTCAGTAGACCGGAGTTGTGCCTGGTGGCTGTGGCGACATTCCCGCACTGGAGCACAGGAAGTATGCCGATACAGCTTATTTGTTATACGTGCAGACCTCCTTTGGGCAACTGTATAAATGTTCTACTATTTGCCACTTTTTACCCTTTAAAAACAATATTGTGTGTCACAGTGTGTGCTTAACCCTCAAACCCAACCTTAGCCCTTACCTTAAACAGTCATCTGTGTGAGGCTCACCATGGTCTTACATTAATGTTACTCTAAATCAGACCCTGTTCCAAACCTACAGAGAGCAGCGCTTAGAGAAACACTGTTCAAAAGGTCAAACAGACATGTGTTATATTCTGTTACCTGATGGAATTTTACCTATATTTCCAAGAGTTTTTAACATGGGCACATACTGTATTGTCATAGCTATTATCGAAAGTGGTGATGGTAACACCTATGAAAATATGAACAAAAAAACATAGAAAGAGTCACACATTTGGATAGCTGTGATAAACGGGTGTCCAGTTTATCACAGCTGGCTGTACAACACTAATAAACTACTTATTAATATTCAACCAACCAACCCATCCATCCATCCATCTTTAATGGTTAAATCTCTGGCGGGACAGAATATGAGGGGTCACAGATTTGGATGCAACATGGTCATCTCAATATTTGTGCTGCGGTGGCATTAATCGCCCCTCATACAGAACATCCATCCACGAGCGCTAACTATCGCCCTTATCCTCGTTTCTACCTACGCACATAACAGCAAGCAGACACATTAGCTCCACATAAACCACGACCACAACTACAGTAAACCTATAATAAAACGTAGGGACATCTTATAAACATCACAACAAAACTACAGGTTTAACAGCTAACGTAAATACTGCTAATTCCACAGGAAATAAAGTTAACTCAATGAATAACGTTACAGACCATCTGAGTGCCTACAGGATTGTTATATTAGCTACATTTCCTGAGATTGATTAATTCCAGAAACACCATAAATGAACATTCAGTGATGTAGCTAACGTAAAGCGTCAAGATTAAACAGGAGTTGTTTAGCAGAACTAAATGTTTAGTGTAACGTTAAAGCAGGGGGGGACGTTAGTTTGCGCAATCATAGTCCAGCTGCCTAATCAATAACATGCACACAAATCACGGAGGCTAAACGTCCCAGCTTTCACATAACCGTTGGACGTTTAATTCAGCTCGGCCCTGTAACATTAAGTTAACCTTAGTGGAAGCCAGGCAAAACGCTGCCTCTGAAAATGTATTTATTCGACAACCAAAAGTCGCTTTTGCCCTTCATAATAAAAGCCAAATGCAACACTGTGGTCTGACTAGAGTTAGGCTACACGAATGAAAGCTAACCGGTGTTGCAAGTACTTACCAGGATGACAGTCTTTGTGTTTGGGCAAGGTTAAAAACATTAAGGATAAAATCCACCAACAACTCGGTTCCCGTATTGTCCGCATGTTAAACTATTCATCGAGAGCAACAAGAAGGCAACGGGTGAGAAAGTTTTTGAGTCTTTTCTCTTTTTTAAAAAAAAAGAAAAAAAAAGAAGAAAAAAAAAATCACATACACACGACCGAAGCAGAAACGAAGTTGGCACAGCAGCCACGAAGGCAGAGCATCAAAGTAGTAATGGTTAGCGATTCGGCTGCAGAGAGTCGCAGTTTCTTTTAAAAAAACAGATTTATTCGCCTCCAGCCCGAGCAGAGGCTGTTAGTGTTTTTAGATTCGAGGAATAAAACGATACGCACACCGTGGCAGTGCAAAAGCATTTCAAAATGTGTTGGACTCCACCGTGCCTGTAGCGGGCTTCCAGATAGCAACATTCCCGTAGTGGAGAGGGGTAAATCGGCGATCAATCACTGTCTTTAACTACAGGGGGAAAAAGTAGTCGAATACTATTGATTACACGTGGTCATTATTAATTGGTTATCCGCGGCATCAGCGTGACGAAGGGTAATACGAAGAAAAGTGGTGCTGGAAATGTCCCGTTCTTCCATCCAGGAAGTGGACTAGCGGTCAGGCATGCATGGATATGTGGCTGCTGGTCCCATCCTACAGGACAGACTGCGTGTGAGAGGGAGCCAGCGCGGGGCGGGAGCAGCGGAGGGAAGGGGAGGCGGTTCTCGGATTTGCTGAATGCAAAATGAGCCGGAACGGACAGAGTATGGTTTCTGTCTATGGTGCTATGATAAAGAAGACACGAGAAATCAGTGGCTCGTGTCAGATTGTCAAGTCACAAAAGTCCAGACTGGATTGTTGCTGCCTCTTTTAAATGCTGCATCAAACATGTTGCATCACATATGATGAAAAACTGGCAAGGCCATTTCAGAATCTACAGAGGATTGAAGCCTTGTTCAAAATAATCTCCCTGCTATATGCACAAATTCCAACCCCCATCCAGTCATCTCCCTGTTTTGTTGCTTCCTCCCAGGCCCCATTATTAAAACGACCCTCCTGTGGCCACACAGCGATATCCCTTTGCCTCCTGCTGGCAGAATTGTGAATGGAATACTTTAGCAGTAATGATCACCTGTAATATCATCATGTACGAGTGTGTGCTGATTGGAGAATTATGAATCCATCGGTGACACTCCCTTAGGTAAATGTGTAGTCAGTGGTGTTCTTGCAGAACTATACAGCAGGACATTTAATTTGAGGAATCTGATTAAATTTCTCATTTAATTACCCGGTTCTCTGCAGGGCCATTGAAGACAGTCGCAAGGGCCCTCTGCTTTTAATGCGGGCCATCTGCTTCCTCTTCAAAATGCCTACCTTTTCAAAGCCTTATGGGCAACCTCGCTCGATCCTCCAGGCTGGACTGTATTCTGACTGATCAAGTGCAATTAGCCTGAACAGTAGTTTCTGAGTTGAGTTATTTTCCTGTTTTTTTTTTTTTTGTCTTGGTCTGTCAGACTCCAAAAATGTTTCTGCAACAGACCCAGGGGACCTACCCTTATGTGTAGAGGCTGAAAAATATATGTCACCAAACCAAATGTAACAAATAATGCAAATTTGGATTAGTTGCTTTTTTTTGTCTTATATGATAGAATATCTTTGGGGTTTTGGACTGCAAAAAAACAAACAAGCAATTTAAAGATGTCAACTTACTGATTTATCAAATTACTTTTCATGTAGTGGAATAATACATTCTACAAGTGGAATATGCATCCTTGGAAAAAAGCATACAAACAGCAATCAGTGTAAACTTAAGTAATAGACAGTCCAAAATTGAAAAGCTATGCATTTGTGTTCATAATTAAAGCAATAATCCAAGGCTAAAGCAGGACTTGACCTACATTTACAGCTTTAATAAAAAAAGGATGTATTTTAAAAAAATTGCATCCAAATAGCAATAAAACAAAAGAGATAGCTGACATGTTTTCCATGACAAATCTTAACTTGAGAATATTAAAAACAAAATCCAGTTAAGGAGGTCTTCATCCGATGGGTGTTTGTACTTGCAGACTAATTTTGCGGCTGCATCTCAGCCGCTGTTGAAACTCAATTTGCTCCTGAACACTAACACTCATTAACCTCCCTTCATGCAGTGAGCTGTGGGTTTCTAAAACATGTGAAATAAGGGAACAGTACAATTAACAATACAGCAGTAAGTTGCATTCATGGCATCCAACCCAGAAGTCTGATAAATGCGCTCAAGTGACACTACATTCATTTGGTCAAAGTTATGCTTTTTCATGCAGAGCCACTGCTTTTTTCTCTCTCTCTCTGAAAGTTACCAAACACAAAAGCAATCACAGCCAACATGGTGTAAAATGAGTCACGTCCATTATATTTCTTCTGTCATGAGGAGCTTAATGCCAAGACCTTGAAAAACCAAAGAAGCCCAATGCCCTCTGCTCTCCGCAGTGTTTCTTTTTATTTTCATGAGGCATTTGTAAAGTGTGCCATGACATTTGACATTCTAATCTTTTATCACCCTTTGGGAGTTGAGCCCCTAAAGGCATCCTAACACTTCCTCTGACAGTTAAATTGTGCTTCAGATTAGAAAAAGAAAAGAAAAGCTACGATATACATGATTTATGCGAGTTCAGCCTTGACACCAGCATTGTCCCCACAGGCATCTCATTTCCCTGTGCCCTTAAGTGGTTTGAGAATCACACTTGTATTATTTTTTCCAAACACATTGCACATGTTGACAGTTGGTACATAATGTACGACTCTGTGCATCAATTATGTAATGCATTTCAGGCTATGACATATATAATTTATTTGATTCTCAATCTCTTACATTATTTAATCAAAAGCTATTTTTACCATTATTACTCTCCCCATATAGTTGTATCTTTTGTTGGTCCATCCTTTAGTTCTCCGCATCAATGTGTCATGTTTCTGCACTGAATCTTCTTTGCATTATGCTTTAGGACAGTATCACAAGTCATCATCATCAGCCAGGTGCAGAACAAACTTAAAAACGGTATCACTCTAAAACTACAAAGATGGGTTCAAAAGTAAGCCTCTTGCAAGTCAATACCAGTTTTTGGTTTTCTTTTCTGTTTAAAAAATATGCCTCAAAACTAAAATGTCAAAGAAGAGGGATGCACTGCATTTACAAAATGTGATCTTCTTTTCCAGTGTATTTCTGTCTTGATCAATGGTGAACAATTGTCAACTTAACTCATATGAAAAAGGTTATGTTATATTTGCATTAGAACTACATTATAAAAAATAAGGCTTGTCCTTTTGAGACTGAGTTGTTTTGGAGGCCAATTTAAGTAGTCTGTAACAGGTTCAGACAATAGGCACTTAGTCTATGATAAATTAATAGCAAACCTTTGAAATCTATGGCAATATTTGAGTTTTGATTTCAAAGATTAAAGGCGTCTTTTAGGCAATTTACTGAAATCACAAGTATTGGAATGGTCGCCAACCATTTTTAAGGTGTTTTCTTTGCCTCCTTGGCGATCACTGGTTCTATTTAATTTCTTCATAGTATGACAGACAACTTAATTCATTACAAAGAACATTAAGTCTGATTATATATTTTTTAAAGTTATGTTAGTGTTGTGTTGCAATGTATGGATTGAATTGTAAAGTCTGCCTGCTTGCGTGATGCATTCATGTACTGGGGAAAGTCAATTGCCAAACAGGACTGCATTCATGACTTATGCTAATAGAAAGGTGTGAAGACAATCAACAAGCAAATGAGTAGACGTTGCAAAGTAAAATGTGAATTTTGTCGCAGCCTGCTTAATCTCGGATATTGAATGTGCTCATAATTCCTCTCAGAGATTCAGGCTTCGAACTTAACTTTTGCAATTGTGCATCAAAACAAAGTTGCCCCTGACAACAGAAGGGTGTCAGTAACAATAATACTCAAACCAACACAATACCCTAAGAGCAGATGGCAACCTCTGCAATTCCTGTGAAACAGCATATCTCGCTGCTATCCCCGGTATTGATTATTGGTGATATTCTGTCATCTGTCTCCCTCAGTGTGAAGACTTGCGCTAACAGTAAGTGTTAAACTAAATAACACGAAAGTCTGCACTTATTGTACTGTAAGTGTTAATTAAAACACTCTCAAATGCAGAGAGGATTTGCCATGATGTAATATGTTAGTGTAGTTGACCTAATTTTGGTGGATGAAAATTATGTTATGTAATGCGGAGATAATGGGAGAAACATGGAAAGTTTTAGATTTGGTGTGGTCAGTATTAGATATACTGTAAGGAGATGTGAGCAAAAGAAGGAAAAAAAAAAAGAGTTTGGCAGAGAGAGAAAAAGACAATTATGACTTTATTGATTTGAGGCGGTAGTAGTTACTATTTGAAGCCAGTAGAGGGTTTCTGCAAAATTCATGTTGCCATTAATCACTGCATTTGTTCAAACCACCTAGGACCGTCAGTGACGCTCCTGAAGAATATAATAAATGAATTCTTCACAGAAGGGCAACAAATCTCAGGACTTGGATGGATGAGTTAATAGCCAAGAAATTCAGAATATAGTCAGAGTGTCAACGTATTTTAGATGGTACGCTGAAGCCACAGTAGTTTACTTGATGTCAGTGTATAGAGGCCTTGCACAGTGCGTGTTTGTCTAGTTGTTTTCACCGGTAACAAGTGGTAACTACTTTCCAAAGAAGATGGCAACTATGTACGTATACAGTAACAGGTAAAATACAAGATAAACATGATATTACTCTTCCATTGTGATGATGATATCGAACTGTGAGACACCAAATTACTTTTGCTTGTGTTCTCAACACATAGCAACTGTTGTTCTGCACATGGCAACTGCTGTCTTCTTCCAACATGGAAGATAAATCGTCCTAGATGATGAAAAGTCTAGTAAAATATCAATGTTTAATTTTCTTTTATAGATAATTTGCACCAGGATCAGCAAAGCTCAGGGATCCATTTAACTTCCAACAAATTTCGCTAATTTGCAAAGTCACAGAGGATTGTTGAAAGTTATCACCGATTATCAAATGATGCAAAGCTGCTGGAGAATAATGAGAGAGAATTACTGAATATGTCTTGAATTGCTCAAGGAATTTGCATACATTATATCATCATCTTCAGTTGAATTCAAATGCTAACTAGGATGGCTACAAAATGGTTATATAGGATATTGAGATACAGAAAAAAATGATACAGTTATGGTTTACAACTACATACGTTTTGTCATTATATGATGTAATTTCAAAATGATATTGCTGATCTGGCTGCTGCATCTTGGTCATCCACCACAATCAACTCAAGTCAGTTGCTTTGAGATCTCCACTGTTTCTAAAAATAGATCACAAATTGGATCCTTGTTAAATTAGAAGATGCTTGATAAAGGATTGCTCTGATTGAAAAGAGCAATGGCAATCCTCAAGTTCTCCTATGTCCAAAGTCAGTAAAATCAAGATACCTCTGACTTTCCTCAATAATTCATGAGTTGCTGCATTTATCTCCCTTCTGTCACTATCTGCTGTCTTTTTAGGCACAGAGCGACTGCTAAAGCTGGCAGATGTTTGGACACATGGCCACACAGCGCTGCACAAAATAAGCTGTCAGAGTAATGCGTCCTGATAAAGGAAATCAGCTTTTCAGAGTCATGGCAAAGAGCTACGTCCCCTGTGTTGTATACCACATCCAAACCATGATTTGAGCATGAAATCCCACATTAGTGTTTCAGCTCATGGATCTGTTTAAGTCTTTTGTGTTATAGTTAACAACTGTGCACATTAAGTGTGAAGCTCCACAGCATTTCTTGTTTAACTTCAGTTCATCTACAGCCTCCCACGAACATCAGGCTCACAGTCTTCTTGCCACAACTAATCATTTAAATGAGTCTCCACTCACTTGCATGATTACCAATATAAAACACCAAGTTTGTAGCTGTATTCCAAATAGTCAATTTATTCCAAGACTTAATAAACCTGCTGAGGTTGCCAGTGTTGGCCTCATGCAGAATTGTATTATAATAAACAAGGACACACGTTTAACCTTTTAAGTAGGCAAAGCAGTGATGTATATTCAATGTCTCTAAAAAAAATGTCTGCCCTTTTCCTGCTCGAACGGAATCAAATTTAACATTCTCAAAGCAGGTTTGACGTCAAAATACGCACTCCTTATACCACTAAAAGATTTATGCTTCAACGCAGAGCTTTCGCCGTAGACTACGTAACTGGCCTGAAGTTTATACTTGTGCGTTGGTGTCTGCTTCAGTCTCTTTCCAGAAAATAAGCCAATATGTATATATAATGATTGAAGAACCATTTTTTAAAATATCTTTTCTACTTACAAATTTTACTTTCAGTAAAAATGAACGTGTTCCTAAACACCATCTCTGTTTTTTTACACAAAGACACAGCAACAAAATTAGAGACATCTCCTCCAGGAGAGATGGCAGAATTTGAAGCCAATTACACAATAACAGATGAAAGTGCTACAACATTAATAATATCTGTAAAAGTAGGTATGCACAGCTGATAATGAGATGTAATTTATGCGAAACTGAGGGATGAATATTTTACTAGCCTACTTTTTTTAAAGTAAAAAATCACTAGCCAGAGTCTGAATGCAGCATAAGGCAGTGCGCAAAGCAATAGCAGCCAAATAGTGCTTCTGGGCAGGTGCCTGGAGTTCCATTTGAGCATTGCAATTATCAACATTGAAGTTATGCAGATGAACAAAAGGATTGCTTTTGGGAATGTGCCACTGCACCTTCTTGTCATGCACAGTTAAAAAAAGAAGAAGAAATATAACAGAATGCATTTGGTAGAAACTACAACTCCGTATCTGAACAAGCTTGATGTGTCTCTTATGTGTCCATGGGTTTATTGACCCTATCCAGTTAAAAGAAAAAAAAAATAGATTCTAGGCAGTAACCATGCTTGGCAGTGCTTGGCACTGCAAACAACCCAGGGGCGAGGTCAAACTGCTTACAGCACTTTATTAGTCTGAATTAGGTTCCGTTATTCTTATAATGGAGCAATCTATCTTTTTCCCTCCCTTTTTAAATAAAACTGTTAAATGTCTGAACACTAAATTGCTGTTATACTGTCTGTATCCATTTTCAGTTAAACATAACATTTAACCCACCAGTAGGACACACATTGCATATATGATGTCACAGACTATGCAAAAGTCTAAAACAAATTTAAAATTGTTATTAATTTTTTTTAATTTAACCTTTAATTAACCAGGTAGGCCGTTGAGAACAGGTTCTCATTTGCAACGGCGACCTGGCCAAGAAAAGTGTAAGCGTGCAGGAAAACATACAGTTTCACATTCAGTACAATACAGCAATACAGAATACCAAAGGCAACATAAAAAAACCAAAGAAACAATTAGTTCAGTAGGCATGGCTCAGTACCTCCTAATAATGAAGGATAACAGACTCCATTATATCTATTCTACTTGCTTATGTTACTTAACCAGATAAAGCCTGTGAAAATCAATGATCTGAAGTGATTCACACATTTTAAGGAATGTGTTGCTGCTATTGTTGTTGTCATGTGTATATTACCTTTATTTACTCCCAGTTTCCTGTACATACCATGCTGTTTGCGCTGAGTGACAGGGTATACAAACTACACATGTATCATCAGACTGACAAAACATGAAAGAACAGAAACAAATCAGAGCTCAGTTGAGTTAAATCCCACCATGTTTAATGTCTCTTTGTCCTGTGAATAAGGATTTATTTTTGACGTGACAATTGAGCCTGGACCTGGGTTTACATATTTTCTTGTTTTTCATCTTATTTTTCTGAACCCATAATGGTGAAGAAATCTTTATGTTCTCCCAGAGCAATATGTCTGGATTCAAGGCATCCTTCAACCATTTTACTGTACATAGGTGAAGGATAGCATGATAACACCATGCAGTCAAGTGAGATTACAGCATATTGTGGTATTTCTATATATAGCAGATGTGATATCACATTTCACCATCAATGCACTCTCACAAACCTTCTTAATATGCCTTGAAAGGTCACATACTGTTGTATTTCGGTGGTGGTCTGGTTGTGATATTGAAATCTAATTGAAATCGGTATGTGTAACTTTTATGCAATACATCATTTACCTTTGAAAAATTTGAAAGATTTTGAAGTGGACATGTACAGGCTGTTCTCATGAGCTCTGGTCTGCATAAGGAGGAGGTCATGGTGGATGGGTGGGTCATAAAGCACAGGGCTTTGAAGCAGGGGAGTGGAGTTTGTGTTCCGGAAGAAGTTAAGGGGGAAACGCAAAACTAGTTGTTTTGGTGCCTAAACGTAACTGTCGTCTCAGCTTGATGGTCATCTTTTGTCGGCTATACTCAACAGCAACGGCCCCTGAAAGAACCATGACCTTGCGGTGCTCTGAACCCGGCTCACAGCAACCTTTTCTTGGCTAAATTCGACCGGTCGTCTTGTGACCAGCGAGGCAAGTTTTCGTATGTTATCATACAAACCCGTTCACGAGAATGCATTGACATGTAACTCTGTGCAAGAATGGTCAACTGGTAGTTATTGTCTATCCACAGTCTCTATACAATAAAGGGAAAAAGCCCCAAAACAATAATCTTAAAAAAAAAAAAATATATATATATATATATATATATATATATTTATATATAAACAGACAGTAAATGTAATCATAAAGCGTGAGCTGTTATCCTTTCAGTGCTATGCATATAGCAAGTATCCAGAAACCATAATTTGTTTGTTTTGCAATGAGAGCTTTGCACACACGCTCCATTCTGTCTCCCCACCTGAATCATTGCCGGATTGATGCATCCTGAAGATCATTTTCTGAGCTACTCGTCTGTGTAGTGGCTCACATCCATCCAGCACATGCTTTGTTTTAGGTCCCAGAGAAAAAGATGGATCCAAATCCAAGAGCAGACAAATAGCAGCGTTCACTATCTGGATGCCAGGATTCTGCCTTGAATCAGATTAAACTACATTACCGAATGCACAGAGCAGACTGAAAATAAATCAAGCTTTATTGTGTGGAGGAGAAAGATACATGTCTCGGGGGTGAGCCAGCTGAAAACATGCACAAGAATCTTAAATTGAAGGACGTACATGAAACGTGCTGCAGTTTTCAATAGCAATAAATGATGCATGTTTCTCAAGAGATGATGTTGTCCAGCACAGGTGTCTCGCATTTGTAAACTTAGCTCTCAGGAAAAATATTCAGCTGAAGTAGAAATATATTTGTGATAAGGAAGACAGACAGACACATTTCATCTAGTTTTTAAGTCACTTTCATATCAGAAATTATGCATTGAATTTCTTCACCACACTGCTGGAACAAAAATAGTGGCTTACTCTGATGATATACAGGCCTGCATGCAGAGCATAGGTTCAATATAAATGTGTGATGGCAGGCCTGACAGTTGAAAAAACAATACACTCCTGACACTCCCCAAGCCTTTGTTTTATCGACCAACCTTCCGCCGCAGTCATTGTGGAGTCTATAATAAAAATGCATCAGACGCATCTCCCTGTCCTCAGCAGAACGTCACTCAGGGGATGGCATGTAGACCTTTATGAGAGCTAATGACCCATGGCTTTTAGAGTCCCACAACCATCAGCATAATTAGGTTCAATATCTGCACTCAACCTTTCGTTTATGTGCCCTTGAAAGCAAAAATGGCAAGTGATATTGACACATGATCCGAGGGATCTGACTCAGATGGCAGGGATTGTATATTTTCAGGTGATGTTGCCAACAAAAGTCCATCCACAGTGTAAGAAGGATTTTAGCTCTTGTATCTGTTATAATTTAACTTTGAATAATAGTTGTATTAAGGATTTATAAGGAGTGACACTTAGTAAATGGTTTATAATACACAATAATGTAGTTCTAAGTATAAATAAGGAGTTTTTAAAGTGTTTATTAGGCTATCTATGTATATTTGTCAACAATTATATTAAGTTATATATTATAACTTCCCCTATTAGGCATCCATTACTGTTTGTATTATACAAATCATTCACAGAGAGGTTTTACACTGTTTATATTATGTTAAAAACTCATAAAGATATGTTGAGCTTGACCTTGGAAATAGTAGTTTGACACCAAAATGAAAAATGAAAACCCACTTACTAAATCGCTTCCAGAGCTTTTAACCACATCACTGGAAGTTTCATGGAGAGTAAAGACAAAGTATTTATAAATACAACTAGATAAAAAACACTTAATTAATACATATAATACATTAATAACAATGTGAAGATATATTTGTATTATTACAAATGTGTTATATTTATACATCAGTTTTGGCTTGAGTTATTAGTAGGATTATATATTATAGTTATATATATTGACAAATCCATTATTAAGCACTTAAGATGTCGTTACAGTATATCAGTTTACAACTACATTATTACCAAATTGGGTTGAATTATATTACCCATGGGTTGTAGATCACACAGTATTGCATATGGCTTAATACAGTAATAAATAAATATATTTCCACATTAACAGGGGCGTAGCACAACATTCTGGGCCCTGTAGAAAGGCATTTTCTATGGGCCCCTCCCTGCATCCACAGCTATTCATTCTAGCATCTTTTTGGGCCCTCATCACATGAGGGCCCCCTCCCCCCCCTCCCACCCAGTCCGACGCCCGTGCACATTAAAGAAGAAATAATCAAATCTATTTATTTTTATTAGTGCAACTAACATTACAAAAAACAATTGAGTGGTTATAAAACATACATACATTTAAGACATAAGACAAGTACAGTACAATGATTTGTATTGTTCTAGGAGGTTGAATTCTGAGAAATAATCAAATCAATGAACAATCTCTTATGTTTTCATCTAAGTCATCGACACTGTATTCACACAATGTGTATTCATGCACAAGCTGTCCTTGTCCTGCCAAGTGGATGAAGGTATATCTTCCCTTTGTGATCTTGTGAAGTTTATAGTCATTATAATGAATTATGGATGTGATCCCTTGTGACTAGTTATACCTCTCCCTAACAAGATGAATATAACAACAATTAGCACCGTGTACTAATGTGGGAGGTGCAAAGTGGAAATGCAGCAATCTGTAATGAGTATTGTCTCATTTGTTTCTCTAAATTCTCCTTTTCATTTGACGGTTTGCTCTAAAAGGGCTGTGATTACAGTGAAGCAGTTGGATATTATATATTATTATTTGTTATTCAAGTGCTGAGATTTAAAATAGATGCACATCATTTTTGTTCAGTTAAGTGAAAACCTCTAACATGAGTTAAGTTGACTTGTTTTCAATTCAGTTTAAATAGTTTTATTCTTTTTAGTCAAGTGTAAATTATTCTTATTTTTTTGACAACAGTGATTTCTCAGCTTGTTCTTTCTTGTTTCAAGATATCCACCCTTGTTTAAAGTGCAGTGAAAACAATTACAACTATTCAAGAAGAGTACAAAGCTTTTTTCAATTATTTGCAAATCAAACAAAATTACCTGAGATCCAAATGTTTTCATTTTTTGAATGAAATGCAACAAGAATCAAGACACGTGTTCCAACCTACAGTATATCATGCCAGATGTTATAGTAGATGAAGGCTACATGCTAAGTCACAGCAAAGAAAACACTGTTTTTGGATGTAAATGTAAGCATACTTTCTAGAGGAAATCTTTATTGACATCCTGTAGTTTGACCCTATGTTCAATTAAATCCCAGCTGATGGACAGCAGCTTCTTTGTTTGGAAAATGTGTTCAACTTTGTGCATATGAAATAAAATCTCAAGCATTGTTACCTCAAGCAAGCCATGAAATTCATCGAAAACAGCACAACAGTACGGCAGATATGGAATGAAAAGCATTCATCCTAACAGCAATGGAGATAGATTGCTGATTGTAGAAAAAGTAAATTCTATTATATCTAGTTTTGAATTGAAGGGATAAATGTTTTTTACCACAGTAGAGCTACAGTAGTGTTTTCTCCATTCAGCACTGTCAAATTAGCTTAGTGAGATGGTTTGTGCTGACATTATTTCAACCGTTTGCGGAGAATTCAAAGCTGGACTCAGACGCTGACAGAAAGTCATAGTAATGGAGCTACAACTGAAAGGAACTGCCCAAGCAGTAATGAGAATAATGCTTAGATGGATTTGTTTTAAAAATGGCAAATACTGCAAACAAGTTTCTATAACTGAAACTATAACTTCACATTTCCAACATTTTAGTAGCCTTACATTTTATTTTTCATTTTACATTCTGCAAAGAATCATCATGGCAATTACACTTACATCCAGGCATTATGATATGCATTGTGAAGCAACACTGACATCCATTTCAGTGCTTATCCTGCCATGGGGGTTGACATGGTTACAGCTGAAAACAATCACTGCTGCATTTGCTGGAAGCAGGACGGAAAGGAGGAGGTTTTGGTTTCCTTTTTAAATATAGTTAAATGGTTGCTGATTACTGCATGAATGTGGCTATTGTGGCTCTATTGGTCGTTCTAACTTTGCACTCGCCACCTCCGTTGTAGAGATTTGGGGTAGTGCTGTCAAACGATTAAAATATTTAATTGCGATTAATCGCATTAATGTCATAGTTAACTCACAATTACTCGCAATTAATTGCACATTTTAATCTATTCTAAATGTCCCTTGATTTCTTTTTGTCCCATTATTTTTTCTCATTTCAATGCTCGTATCAACATGATACAACGATACTTTTAAAACGGTGCCTGAACCGAAAGATTAAAGATTATATTTAAAAAAGGAGCACCTTGTTCAATTGTATTTGTCTGTTCTGTATGTTCAAAAATATAAAACAATAAAAAGTTGATCTAAAAAAAAAAGGAGCACAAAACAACAAAAACAACCAAGGGAAAAGGGTATTTCACAATAACTTTGAATGCACAACACACAACACACCTCTCTAGTGAAATACAGACACACTCTACACCGTTTAGCTGTCAGCATTTTAACCGTGTTTACTCCAGCTGCTAGCTAATGGTAGGCTAAAGTTACCTGCTGCTAAGTGTTGTGTTGACTAGCGTCCCGTGCGGCGATGTTTCAGTTCCCTCTAACGTCCGTTTTCAGAGCATCAGTGAGAAGCACAGGCATTTAAGTGTCAACTAAATAAGATAATGGTCATTAAGGCACCGGTGCCGTATTAGCACCGGGTCTCGGACCCCATTCAAAACAGCGATTTTCACCGAAAAACGACTAGTTTGCAGGTATGTACTACTCTTTGGCCGGCTCGCAAGCCCAAGCCCAAACAAGTGTGCCTGTTGTTTTTGTTTCCAGTCTAGCTAGATGTTGACCAACCTGGTGTTGTAGTTTTTCTAACGTTCCTAGTTGTTGCAACAGCATGTGAAAAAAACTACAAAGTTTGCTAGGCCAAAAAGAACGTTAATCTCGCGATAAAAAAATGTATGCCGTTAAAATGGATTTGCGTTAACGCCATTAATAACGTGTTTAACTCACAGCACTAATTTGGGGAAATGACGACTCGTGCAAAACAACCTATCAGATAAAATAACTAACAGACCGGATCAAGTTCTCTACAGATCTCTGTAGGGTCCTTTCCATATTGTCGTCAGACATAAATATCTGAGCCTGTCGGTGGCAAAAACAAGCACTTTTAATGGTCGAACATTGATGGTGTGCAATTGCACCCAAGGATTACAGTGTAGCCCGATTCACAGCTGCAGGCTGCACATTGTGTTGTCCCCGTTAGTCACATAGTGGGAAAACAGGGTCCAGGTTTAACAATGCCGAAGTTTCCCTTTAAGTCATCATTACAATATCGTCATCATTACAATATTAACCGCGGTTAAAGTTATGTAACAATCGTGATTATGCTTTGGAAAAAAATTACTGGAAAAGGGAAACTAGCCATATTAAAGTCTCCTGTTTTGTTGGCCCATCCATCTACACCGACAAGGACTTTAACAACGTCACCTGACTTCCTCCATTTCTCCCATCATAACTACTACCACCACTAGAACACTTGTCACTTCAACGTAAACATGTCTTACAGTGTGCTGTTTTGGGGAACTTGCTGAAACAAATGATGCTGTTGTTGTTCTTGGGAGGACTAGTCTTGCATTGCCAGACCTATCTCCACAGCGCTGTGGAGTAAGGTCTGGCTACACCACACATGCATTCTGGGATAGGAGAAAAAAACGCTCTGGATTATTTGCATTTCTTTAAACCAATCACAATTGTCTTGTGCAGCGCCACATACAATATTCAAAGAAGTTAACTGTTCATATTATACAGTAACATAAGCTATTTAAATTAGCTGGATACATGGTTAAACGTAACTTACCAGTGTATCACCGTGTGTATTTTGTCCATAGGCAATCCCCGTCAATCTGTGCCAAAATGTCCCAGTTAGATAATAAATTCCATAATCATATTCTTTGTAAATCCTTACAATCATTCCCCGAAAGAAGCTAGCAGGTCTGCCTTGTTGCACGATCCAAATGTTCTTCAAAACTTGCCATTCTCAGCGTGTAGCTTGCTAGCTCAAAGTTTGTTGTTGTTTCCCATAGCGAACGGAATACGAGAACGACGAACACACAGAGAGCGGAATGTGAGGGACATCGCACCGGATGTCAGGCAATTATCCTGGAAATGTACTTCTGTTGAACCAGACCATAGGAGGGCCGTCTCGATCTGGAGGGAGTCCTTTTAACGGTCTTCAGCAAAAGACAAGTAGGCAGACAAGTATATAGGCTCGCTCGCAGCAAGTTGACCCACCAATATTGCTAGGCATGAACGCTTAATACAACTGAAAAAGTGATAATGTGAGCCTAATAATATGAGTTTACTACTTACCCTAACACTCCACAAGTAATCAAGTGATGGCAATTAACAGGGGATTTACTTTAGAAAAATAGTAGCAAGAAACACAGATCCAGATCCAGGCTGTACAAGTCTGCAGACCATGTTGCCCCGATGTTTTACACTCTGTTGTACACATTGCGGTGGAATTATTTCACTCAGCAGCCCACACTTTTTAGATATCTCATTACCAGATGTCAAGCTGAGAGCAAGAATGATGCAAAGATTATTGGACTTTCATCTTGCTTGGTGTGACTGCATGGATCCATCTATGGAAGTAGTAAGAAGGTCAAATGGTACCTTTATGTATTAGTATCATAATGTGTAAGCAGCTCTAACTCATTTTCCTATTTCTTGCATTAGTTGTAAGAAGTTGGGAGTTTGGAAAATGGATGGCTGTATTTTGAAACTTACAGAAGTGACATCCAATGCTGCCAGTGTCTCTGTAATCACGTCCCCTCTGCCAAATCTGTCATCCAGACCTCCACTTTCTTTCTTTTCCAGCACAAATTAGTGCAGACACAGTAAGAGCTTGCCTTCTCATCTCCATTTTTGCACTAAATAAGAAAAAAGAAAAAGCCATGCTTCAGGTTCCCTCTAACAAATCCAAGTGAAATATCCGCGCCACAACATGATGAATAACTATATTAAGGTTAAGAATAAAAAAGAATTTGTGTAGCACAGAAATGTCATGTATATAAATGCAAATAAATAGTTCATAATGTGGCATTCATCTGATGCTGGCATGTGTTGATCACAGTGAGGCTCAAACCTCTTAATGAGCAGAGTTATAATGTTTGCCACAGCCATTGTGACTACGATCACTAAGTGAGCCTGTTACGTGTCTAATAAAGCTGATTTGGCTTTACTGGATTCCATAATATTCTATTGCTAGCTGTTATTCTTTCTATAGAAAAGTAAAAATGTCACAGTTGTACATGCAGTTATGCTTGTCATGTGGGATCTAAAGAGCTGCAGCCCTCCTGCATGTGTGCTAAAGTGTATGCTATTCCACTGTTGACTATGCCCTAGTGAGAGCTGGCAATACTGAAATACAGAGAATTTGCAATCGAATCCCATTAGATTGATGTACCCTTCTTTTTGAGGAATGTTTCATTTCCCTGTTTGCTACTAACAGCAAGGCTACATCCCGGTGTAATTTCCCTGTGTATGGGTAAAGTTTTGCAAGTCTAATTTCTGCCCTTGAATTGAATTACAATAAAGCGGCCACAGCCATGCACTGTATTTGCATCTGGATCATTTAATATTTTACTGTCAGGGGTCGTTAATCTTGCTCGTTTCATATACAAATTGTGCATCAATAATGTGGAAGGACAAGAACAAGAAGATATAAATCAAAAGGATAATATTTTCAAATTTTTCACCCATCCAATTTTAAAATCAACAAGAGAAAGGAGAAAAAATTAACAACAGATTCATCCTGCTTGTGCTCTGGTGCAAGATAGCTATATATGCAGTTGTGGCAGGTTGATTTAAACAACATACACACCCTTTAATTTGTTATTCTCTGCTTTAGATAATCACACACTGCAACAATGACAGCTACATAACTGCAGCCTTACATGTAGACCCTTTAGCCAGCTCATTCGACGCACGACAACCACAGCTTAATTAGCTCCGTCAGTATGATTTGCAATTCTGAATGTTTTCACAGCATCATTTTGATGCTTGGCTGAAAGACACATTTTCTCTGTAATTTAGTCGGTTACTAATCTAATCATTACTATATCTTGGGAGTGTTTTCTCACTTTAGCGGGCAGTTAGCTGTGATTTGACGGCCTACATAAAAGCCATGCTGTGACTATACTGTGACACGTGAGGCACTAATTATGGTGATG
Organism: Zingel zingel; assembly: GCA_023566125.1. Taxonomy (NCBI): domain Eukaryota; kingdom Metazoa; phylum Chordata; class Actinopteri; order Perciformes; family Percidae; genus Zingel; species Zingel zingel. The sequence continues at coordinate 17,787,737 of CM042319.1, forward strand.
ATTAATGAGCAAGGGCACATCATTTCTTTCATTTAGCATGATCCTGTGGATCCTGTTTCAGAACCAAAGTTTTCAAGTTTGTTAGGATAATCAACATATTTTTGTACCTTCAAGACTCATCAGAGAAGACGTACTAATTCCTATTCGGTCGATATCTTAAAGGATCATTCCAGTTTTTTATAACTTGGATTTTACTTCTGCAGTTTTGGTCCATCACTTTGATTGGGTATGATAACACTGTTCTTACAACAAGTCCAAACCATACGACCACATAGGTTGATTGTTTCTACCCTCTAATAGGACCTATAGGAGCATTTCATATATTGGTGCCCCTAGCAGTGGCCGGAAATACGACCCACAGGAGCGTTTTCCGTCCTCATACCTAAACCTAACGGTTGTGGTTAACATTTGAAATGGTCGCAGTTTGGTTAGGTTTAGGCACAAAATCTACTTGGTTAGGTTTTAAAAAAGATCATGGTTTGGGTTATTTTGGGGGCAGGGCTCCAGACTGCGACCACAGACAGAAAATTAGACTTTTTTTTAATTTCATGTTGAAAACTCGTAAAATAAGGACGTTTGGACAGTGGCCGTCAGCGTCTGATGCAACGTAATAGGCGTCCTTCAGCGGATTTATGTAATGCACCGGAGAGAGCAGCAGTTAGATAGGATTTAGTGAGTAGTATGTAAGGGCGAATTTCCGCACTGGATGGGTCAAACACCGGACTTTCACCCAGGAGAGCGGGGTTCGCGTCCCGCTTGTTATAGTCGCTTTTTTCTTTTCTCCCGCGTGTCACAGAACCGTATGCCCACCCACGACTCTTTCCTAAACCCAACCATCCCATTCTTCCCGCGTGTCACGGAACCGTAAGCCAACCCACGACCTTTTCCTTAACATAACTACATCAAAAGGGATGGCAATAGTCCCGACCAAGCACGTTTACTTATAGCGCTAAAGGGACGGCAATAGTCCCGACCAAGCACGTTTACTTATAGCGCTAAAGGGATGGCAATAGTCCCGACCAAGCGCGTTTACTTATAGCGCTAAAGGGACGGCAAGAGTCCCGACCAAGCACGTTTACATAAAATGCTAAAGGAGACCTTTAGCGTCAATAAGAACGACAAAGGCACCTGACCTAATGTCCCTATGTTACGAGATGGGTGTGAGAATGTGTTGCAAAAAACAAGGGTTGGCCAATGTGTGTGAGAGGGGGAGGATCGGTGAGCGATCAGTCAACTGTGTGGGTAACGTCATTTACACTCGTGTGTCTTGCTTTCTTAGCGTCATCGTCCGTAAAAGTCAACCATGGCGAAACATGCACATGCAGTTGCACGGCGCTGTTGTTACCATGTTTCTTTGAAAATCATAATGTTGCAGTCCATAATCCTTTCATGAGTGGTGATCCACAGCCTAAAGACTGTACATTGGCGAGGAAAATGCTGCATAGTGGTAGCCGATAAGGAGTTATCCTCAGCCTAACTAGTTAGCCCTCCTCTCTTCATCTCACTTTGTTTACGGTCTTGACCACACACTGTGAGAGAGGTAGAGATGTGACAGCAGAGCGTGGAGACCGCTTCTACAAAAATAAAAAATAAACATTTAGGCTGCCTGGCCATAAGCAAACGGCATGTTACTTTAATTTAGAGTTTGAATACACAGTTGCTGATCAAATATACAGTATTTACCTCGTCAAAACAAATAGTGCTTGTGTGTTTTAAGTGTTGTGAGCTCCTCACTCAATCTTTCCCACACTGGGTGTTAGAAATGATATTTCCCTTTTTTAAGGGAAGTTTAATTACCTTAGCTACTATTGTTATTTCAGTGTTAACAAAAAAAAGACGGAGAGGAGGGAGGGAGAGCCTGAATGAGTCAGAGGCAGTAATACATTGCACTGACAGTAATAATACTTCTGAACTCTTTGAAATTTGTTAAGCACCATTCAATTAAAATGTGACTGTGAACTAAAATAAAACAGCACATTGTAGTTTCTGTATTTATTACCAAAGCATTTACCAGTAATACATGGGGAAAATGTGAAAAATTGCGTTTCAGGTCAATTTAAGGTGTCCGCCCCTACATTTTCTGCTTGTGCCCCTAAACTTTTCGGTTAGGGGCTACAAAAAAAGTTGCGGGGGGTAAATCAATCAATTTACCTGATGAAAAATGATCGTCATGTGGCGGAGAAAGTTAAGTTTAGGCACCAAAACGACTAGTTAAGATTAGAAAAAAACGTGTAGTTTGGATTAAAACAGTGGTCCCCTTAAGTTTTCCCCAAGACATGAACTCCATCGATCCATTTATGCAGCAGCAGTCAATGTGGTGCATACAGCAATAAATACGTGGAATACGAATATGAATTACAGTGCATTACTTTTCGTAGTTATATGTACGAATGGTTCATGCCTGAATTACGCCGAGAGAAGCCTTCCCTGTGTGGACACAGAGAACAGAGAAACGTACCGTATCTGACTTCTTTTTAGCAATATTGTCCCTTTTTTTTTTTTAGATATCTTTAATTAAAGCCATAAAAAAAATACCGAAGTTGTAATAAATCTGATTTTTTTCTTCTATATTCTCTGTAATACAATATGTTGACTCATTTGTTTTCTCATTTGCTCTTCCTATGTACTTTGTCAACTGGGCTGGATGAAAAGAAAACGGCAATACATCTATAAAGAAATACAAGCTTTTCTTACTGTTTAAGCTGTTTACTTTTGCTTTTATTAAGAAAATGACGATAAATATCGATGAGAGACACACATTTGTATTGTTAGTGTTTACTAACGATACATAACGTAACGTAACGTAACGTAATGTAACATAATCTTTCCAGGTCTGTCACAGTCTACTTGTTCCTTTGTACCAGGGCTGACAGATTTCTTCTAGTATTTATTTGTTATATGCTAATATTGTATTGTATTTTCCTCCGCATTTGATTATGCACACTGGAACCATTCCCAGGCTCATTAGCTAGTTGAGATAAATCGTCCAAACCATGTTTTGGTATTAATGTGATTCTCAATTGCTTTATCTTACATCAAAGCTGTGGAATTGGCCTGATGATAAAAGGTTTCTCCTAAGCAACTTATTCTATTGACTTTAAAAAAGATAAGTGTATCTCTCGAAAATTAAACATTATTATTAAACACTAATGAGTCTATTTTTCGAGTTGACAACATAGATGAGGTTAAGGTTTGTGTCCATGATCTGGATATAACAAATATGTGCCCAAAAGGCCTTAGAAAGTAAGAAAATTAACTCATTATCAAACTCAAAAAAAATATTTTGTGATACTATGGAACAGACCTAAAGTAACTAAAAACATTGCAAGCATTGCTAATCTGTTTGCCAGATCACATTACGCATGACTACATATGCAGTAGATACACATATACTTTCATATATGCTTTGACCTTAATGCTTAGACATTAGAACAGATGCTGTACAGTTTTAGTCAAACTTAAAGCTATAGTGCATGACTATTTTATATTATTGAACATATGTTACATTCAAGCCATAGCCAAATTAGTTGATACAAAGCTAACAAAACTCTCTCTGTATTTCTCAGTATGACTATGTTCAGAAAATTGCGACGTTCGCACGCAGAAGTTCGAGTGAAGATAATTACCACTTCTGAAGAGTTCATCATGTTTTTTTAATTCTCCGTGTCCTCCTTGGCTACTAGCAACTGCGTGGAGGAGGGGTGGGGGTGCGTGATCACGAAAGGTTTACGTCATGTGAATGCGCCGACACTGTTGTTGTCCTAACTTAGAATTCCACATGGGGGGGAGACAGAAAATATGCACTATAGCTTTAATATCAACATCAACACTAAAATAAGGTGCACCAGCTGGCACACAGGAGAGAAGCACTGCTGTGCACGGGGTCCATAGGTGGCGCCAGGGAGGGGCTTGGGGGTGCTGTAGCCACCACTAAGATTCCCTTAGCACCCCCTTAGCACCCCCTAGAAATTGCTGTGGTTTATAAAAATATTTTCGTGAATGTGTAAATACTATAATTTATATTTGAAAAATGAATAAATACATTAATAAAACATATTTCTAGAATAAAAACATAAAGCCAACACAGGTGATTGTATTCGACCAGCACACACAGTTAATCAGCACACATTAAACTTTTGACCTTACTTCCGCAGGAACGTATTTACACAGAAGAAGAAGAGCGCAATATTTGGTAGCCGTTAGGATTAGCGAAGTGAGTGTAACGTTGGTAGTGGATCGTTTTTTAACCCCTAAACGTCAACGTGCGGAGACTTTATCAAAACCTGTAAATGAGACTGAGAAATATGGTGAACCTGTCACCAACCAGGATGAAGACAAGCGGTCGGGGGAAGATAGAGACGAGGAAGAGGAGGCCCTGACCGCAGCCATGATTTCTGCTGAGACATGTTACACTGCTGTAAATGACATTAGACCAGGGAATCACATAGCAGGGCCACAGTGGGTGTGGAGTCATCTAATAGGGGTAGGGTGACCAGACGTCCCGAAAAATTCGGGACAGTCCTGCAATCCAAGCAGTTGTCCCGAATCCCGAATCCTGCCCTAATTGTCCTGAAAATTAGAGCAAAGTCTCAAGAGCAGACTCTCGAGTAGTAGCCGGGAGAGTTTAAGTACATGTCCCTCTAGCCACACAGAAATCTAAACCTGTGTTCAGTAGGCTACTCTCAGACATCACGTGACCCAACCGTTTCTACAGTCGATATGTAAAGCAGCTGGGATGCTCTCCCGGCTGCTGCAGTCGAATAGTCATTGTGTTTGTTTTGTTTGATTCATAATGACACTTGAGTTCATGATTTTAGTGATTTTTTGTTTTATTTGTATTTTCGGGTTTACATGACAGACAGTTCAGTTTCTGAATAAAAAATAATCATTTTGGTGCGGAGTTTTGAAATTCATGTTATTTGAAACATGTTAGTGGGCTAATCAAAGTTGCATGGTGCTGTTGTATCGGCACTTCTAATGCATAAAAAACATGACTCAATCTCTCTCTCTCCCTCTCGTTCGCTCACTCAGTACCCTAAACCGCGCCGGAGGTGGGTGCGTATCTGCGCGTGTGTGTAGGCTATGTGTGTCAAGGGAAACTCTAAATTTCAGGGCACCCTCACTGAAACGTCGAGCAACCCCATAGCACCAGCAAAAGAAAATCTCTGGCTCCGCCACTGACAGGGTCCATTTAGTTTTTTAATAAAATAAGGTAGTAGGCAAGGCTACTGTTGTATAATCTCGTCAATCACTGATGAGATTTCTCCTTATGAAGCTCAGCGCAAATTCTTTCAGGAAAACTTCTATATTACGGCAATCACCACTTTCTCTCCCTAAAACTATTTAGCTGTTAAGAGGCGTTTACTCTTCAGTAAACCAATCAGAATTGGCCACGAAATTCATGATCCAATGACAGCATGACATCCTGCTTTAAATGTCTTCTCCTTGCTATCAGCTGTCTTTTCAGGCAAACGTACAACCCTGCTCCTCCCCTTCCACCGCCGGGCATCGTCAACCATTGCAACCTGAGTCCCTTTCTGGCAGACAGGTCCTTCGTTCGATCTCCGGGTTCCCTCTCCGCCATCACCAGTGTCTAGGCCCCAACTGGGGGAAATATGTCTGTATTCTATACCCCTTTAAATATTTAATGATAATGATGGAGTCTAATCCACAAAGACTCTGTACTTTTCATATTATGCTTATTTTCAATAAATATTTGCATATCTGCAACGAAGTCTCTCCTGGTTGAAATGGCTATGTTTACAAAATGGTGTAGTCCGGCAACTTTTGCGCACAGCAGTTTGAGTGATGCGTTTTACGTCACCGCTGAAAAAGGACAACAGCAGCGTTCAGCTTTGGAGACGAAGAGGACTTCTACAACAGGTGAAGGAATGGCTGAAAACCCGAAGAGGTTACTAGTAAGGTAAGTAATAGGTTGTGTAACGTATTAGTATTAGGAATTATTGCTATTTCATTTACTCAACCTAAATATTGTGCTTCTAGCAACTGAGTGGAGGAGGGGTGGGGCATTACTATTTCATGACTGTGACCAGTTGCCAGGCAACCAGTGGAAACTATAGGAAGTTAATTGTCCTGGCTAAGAAACTGAACACAACTCCCAGCGAAGTGAAGTGCCATTCGTTTTTTGTATGGATTAAACAAACAAGAAATAACGTGTTAGCCTATTTAGTGAGCTTTAGAGGTGCTGGTGGGCAAATTTTGTTTCCTTTGGACGGAGCCAGGCAAGCTGTTTCCCGTTGTTTTCTAATCTTTATACTAAACTAAGCTAACCAACTGCTGATTCCATGCTACATATTTACCATACAGACATGCGAGTGGTATCGATCTTCCCATCTAATTCTCGACAACAAAGTCAGACTATTCTTTTAACTCCGTTCCCTTGGTTTATTTGACCTGAGAAGCCAGAGTAAAGCTACATGAACTTCAGCATGGTAAATACATTTTTCTTTTGACTTGTTTTAAAATAAAGCTCTTTATGTGTAAAATCAGGCTCCTTCTTTTTATTCAGCTTTTTAAGGGACAACATTCCGACGTTCATTATTGTCTAAATGATTTCAGTTAAAGGGGAGCAGACAGGACCACAGCAGGGCCTCTGGTACTTTACTTGTGACAGAAAGCTGTATCAGGTGATGTCATGTCTTTTTGTCTAAACTGGTGCCAATTAGGGGACATCCTTCAGACAGATCCAGAGGAAAAATACGTTTTTATTTATAATTTGGAAACTTTTTTTACCCAAGATGAAAAAAATGGATAGTATGTCATTTAAAATTTCAAGATAGCAGCATTACATTGATGTAAGTATTTCTGCAATTATGACAGTGCTGTGACTTGTTCTATGTTCAATGATATGGTAAAAAATAATTTTGCTGAAATCACAAACTTATAGGCTACAACCTGGATCCAATGGTTTTAAGAAACATGAAGCAGTTCATTTCTGTGCCAAGGCTGACATGACAGACACACACATTTAAAGTCGCTGGTTTGCTTCACTGTGCTTCAAATTTAATCACATACAGTATTGTATGAGGAAAAACAGAAACATAACGGCAGCCTATTTAGACTATTCAGTCCGCTCATTTAGCACAACAACCACAGCTTAATTAGCTCTGTCAGCACTGCAGACACATTTTCTCTGTAATTTAGTCAGTTACTTATTTAAGCATTTAGAGGCCTGGCTGTCTCTACAGTATATCAAGTCTACTACATCATCTCATGTCCGCATGTAGACGTGCCTGTCTACATGCCTGTAGTGCCATGATGTACACTGCACTGCAGGACAGGGGGATGTGGAGTGAAAATTGTGAAAGTTGAATAGATCTTTTTCACAGCAGACATTCTGACTTGTCAAACATAGGTGTGTGTCCCAGACTGTCAATTCTGAAATTGAACTGAACATACTGTACAGTAGACTGGGCATGATGAATCTGGTGAATTTCTTTAAAGTTGTTCCTGTGTGGGGTGGCCTCTAGCTCACCCAGTAGGAGCGTTCGCCCCATGTTGGCTGAGTCTTGCAGTAGCGCGGGTTCAAATCCGACCTGCTGCCCTTTACTGCGTGTCATCCCCCATCTCTCTCCCCCTTTCATGTCTATCCACTGTCTCTACACAATATAGGGAAAAGCCCCCAAAAAAGAATCTTAAAAAGTTGTGTTGTAAAAAATGGAAGATACATGACAAATATTAAGGCAGGGAATGTTGTCAGTATCTTCACAGGTAATGAATGTGCAGACATATTTGGTTGAATGAACCTTTTGAAATATCTAAAGTTAAAAAGATCATGCATTCAGTACTAGTTCATAGGGATTGATAAAATTCATATAATTGTTTTAAAAAGTTAAAATCTGTCACGCATACAAAGGGTAAAAATTGTAAGAGGAATGTGTAAACGTTATATTGATTATTTTATTTTGTGGTGCCTACTTTAAGGGTAAAAGTGTTAATCTGTGATATACTAAATGCTCTTAATCTATGAGCCTGAGATTGATTGCTTTGGTCTCCACCCAAGTTCCCGGGGAAATCGTGGTCTTTTCCTCATTACACTCAAGTTCTCAGTGAGGAACCATCACCATATCACTCTCGTGATTATTTTTCCCCTTTTTCAGGGGCCTAACAATCACGTTAATGCTCGACGTAAATTACATGCAAAGTTTACTTTGGGAGCCAAAATTAAGAGTTTTAATGGATCAAGGTTGATTAGTACATATCCAATCCATAGTATCAAAAAATAAGATTATATCCATGCATCCACAATTATGCATATTTAGATCTCTGTCTAGATAAAAGCTGTTCCATGGACTTGTGAATGTTCTGCCTAATAAACCTGGATAAACAATTTGTTAACCCTTGTGTTGTCTTTCCGTTCAGTTTATTTGATGTTTTTGCATTGGCCTGGCGTTGAGCTTCGGGTCCCCCGGTGACCCTTGCGTACTATGTGATGTTATTTCACGTGAACTGGCACGGAGGTGGGGTCCTGGTCCCAGAGACCCGTGCTGCGATCGAATGCGTTTGGACAAGCTAATACAAAATGTAAATAAACTAACCAAGTCCCCATGACACCAAGGACAATACAAGGTTAACATCACTTGATATGGTTTGTTAGAAAATATAGCATTGATGTAATTTGGTAGGCAGAATGAACTTAAAGGGTGGTTGCCACACAATGGCTGTTTTCCACAGAAAGGTAAAGCTGATAGATAATATTTAAGGTTAAAGTGATTTGGGGCTGCAAAAACCTTTCGTACATGGTCATAATGTCAAACTGTCCTCATGTGGTTCCATTAGTTCTCACTGGCGTGCTCACTGGATGCTTATAGTATAACCCTACACTTTATTTTGTGTCCATGGTAACACAGCAGGAGGAAATGGGAGAAAGTTAGTGGCTAACCAAATCTAAATGACAAGTTATTTTCTGTAAAGGTCACAATCACAGTAGCATGAAGGACTAGAGCCATTTTCCTTGGTAAACTTGATGTTACATTTAGCAGAGGCAGAATGAAAGCTAATTTCTAATATTGTGCAAGCTGCCAAGATGAGTCTAAGTCTGTCTCACAATAATAGGTGTCTGAGTTAGATGTGTTGAGCTGAAAACAGCTTGTTTTCGTTTCCTAAAGCAGCAGATGGAGAGTTGCTTTTTCCAAATGTGCCCGGTCATATGCAAGCATGATTATATCGGCGACAGCGAGGAAGCGGAGGATCGGTGAAACCTGTTTTAAGCCCATTTTATATAAACATGTCAGTATTCATCGGCAAGTTTGAACATTAAAATCTGGTCACGGATACAATGAGTCATGGAGGAGACGCTGTAAGTGCAGCTGGCAGATTTAGATCATTACATTAAGTTATGGCATGATGCTGTAGTGGTAATTGCAGTATAATGGGCCATCAATGTAAATTCCGATGTTGGTAATTGTAGCTGTTTGGCAGAAAATGCACAACAAGAAAGTTCATTTTCTATTACTGGTAAAAAATATATTTCCGTAGTTTTCGCTGGTTTCAATGGTTAATATTCTGTAACTGTAAAACAAACTGCAACATTTTTGTTACAGTTAATTACTCTCATTCATCCCAATTATTGTGCCAACAAGATGAGGAGTTAACTTTCCATAAATTTAATATGCTCAGCAAATCATGGTGACAGTTTCCACCTAGACGTTTCTAGGTGCTATGTTTGATTGTGTGTTTGAGATTCATCAGGATAGGTCGCTGTTTTTAGCCCAGTCTAATCAGAAGAAAAAAAGCTTGTCTCAATTAAAGAGCCAAACAGTCCATTTATATGAGCATCAACACAACCAATATGAGAAATAATTCACTTGTGCAAGTAATCTTCTGCTTGAGTGAAAGGGCACCGCAGGCCAATAAGTATGATTGGTATGCATAAAATAAGATATGGGCCGGCCACTATCATCTTCTTCACCATAGCATTAATTGTTAGCTACAGTTATGACTTTGACCTTCACTAGTGAGTTGTTCACGTATATTATGTGCACTCTGTCACAACTTCGGACAGACTTTAGTTTTTCATTGTCTTTTTCTTATTTTTAACCTCACTAATGCCCTTAGCATTACCAGTCCATTTCCTCAGTCCCTTGCCAGATTGTCTTGTGTTTTACTTCCAAGCTCTCTTCAGCATCTGTTTTCACCTGTTCTGACCCTGCTTGCCTGCATGTTTTTTGGACCTTGGATTCTGCCTGCCCCTCGTCAGATTTGTTTGCCTGTGTTACTGATCTCACAGTTTTGACCCTGCCTTGAATCGTGTTAAGTAAACTGAACTTTCCTTACGACTCTGACTGTCTCACTGTCGTGCTATTGGGTTCTTGTCTGCCATTTTGTGCAACCTGACACACTGCCCCATACACCTGTGCTGCAGCAGGCGCTGCTTGTCATTGGCATAATGACAAAGATAAACACCAATGTTTCCTGCATTGAGTGGCCTAATTGGTAACGTTTTAATCTGTTTTGAAAGTTGCACAGGAGGGCTGGGTATTTAGCCTCAGTACCATTTTGGTACTGCCTAAAATGTACCTGCTGCCGACTCGATCACTGCACAAGATTGATAGGGAGACGATGTCAATATTGGGGGGAAAAAATAACCCTGCATTATGTTTAGTGACGCCATTTTATTTACGTCCACTGTCAGTGTTTTTTTTTATTCTCATGTTCTACATTATCTGAACATGGGAATTAACTATGGTATTGTTTAGGTTAGGGGAAGATTGCGCTATGCCAAATAAACTATGGTTCAGTATGGTTATGGTCTTGTCCCGTTGCCTACATATTCTGCATTCATATATAGATATATGTTTATGGAGCTTAAACAGTACCACACCAGTATGTACACATCACTGGGTACAGAATAAGCCAAATGACAATCCATTGTGAGGCACACAAGATAAGCATCTAATATATTCTCTTTTGTTTTGAAATGCTAATTGGTAAACATTTACTCAATATGCAAGTGTACGTATATGTGAGAGGGAAATGGACAGAGTTTGTTGCACAGGTGTCTGGTTTGGAATAAAAATGTAACGCTCATTTGCAAACATAATTCAATGTGAGATAAGATAGGCCTTTATAGAAGTTATATAACTCTTTAGTGAATAAGCCAGCCTGGATCAACAGGATTTCCACGACAAATGGCTTATTCACCAAATGATTTCATATAAATGGCTTTTTCCTGATGCTCTGCATGACCATGCAATGGGAAAATATCAACTTGCTACCAATGTTTTTCACCCTTGGATGCATAATCAATCCTCTTAGCGGGATGTGCGATTGGGCTTTCTGTCACGGTGCATTCATAGGTGCAGCAGCACAGTGACAGGGAGAGTGTGTCTGAGCAGATAACAATCATCAGCTTTCACAACTCATTCAGGCCCTGCACCAATGTCAGAAGCAGCCTTTTCAAGATGTTAGTGATTAGCATGGGTTGGTCTCGTCGCTAATGACATTTCAGAGCGTATTCCAATGACAATGCTCCCATACTGCACTCATCAGCATTCTGGGCCATACACTGGGCCAGGTCAGTGGTGGCAGGCAGGCAGGATGTCTGACAGCATGCCAAAACCAGCACAGCTGTCCACTTTCCTGAAGACCACAAATGCCACCTCAGTCCTCCTCAGAGTCGTGGTGCAGTCTCAACCTTAGATGCGCAGGTTGCTGCTGACTCACCCACTGCGTAGTACAGTGGCCACAAACAGACTGTGATGAATGATGAGCAAGTCAGCTGGCAGGTCCCTTCTTCCATTTGAGTTATTTCCTCTGCAGATACAGAAGCAGAATATGTGACAGGAGGAAAGAAGAGACATAGGTGGAAGGTGCGGTACAGAGGGTGGGCAGCAAGAGAAAAGCAGAATTATGTAGCTCTTAAAAGTACTTTTTTATGCTGCAACTACTCTCTGAAAAACAAGACATGAAATGCAACATGAGAGAGAGGCTGAGTCTAGTTCAGTCCAAGAAAAATTGAGCATTTCCTTTGATCTAATAACGCAATGGGAGTAAAGACAGGAAAATAGTCAGGGAATGACACATTCGAAGAATGCTAGCTAGCCTGTTTTTTTTTTGCTGTCATATCATAAAATGTTTTCTTTAAAATACGTTTTCTCTTTAGTTTGTTAGAAATAATGCCATAATAATAATAATAATAATAATAATTGCTGCACAGTCACAGTAACAGATGCTGACAGGTAAGTTGACAGATGGCTCTTTAAAGTCCACTGAGCTCAGTAAATACATGAGTAATAAATAAATAATAAATACCGCATCATGTCAGAGATTAGACACTACTGTTTTCATCACCATTACCGTAAGTAGAACCATTAGCATTTATTTTCAGCAGCACTAAGATGGAAATGCACGCTGGCTATACGCCCATTAGCTCGGCATTTAAGCCGAACAGGTGCCAGTGATGCTGCTTTTTGATGTTGAGTCAGAAAGATGATCTCCATGTTAAAACATAGATACTGTAAAAGGCTTTACTCTCTTCTGTTTTAGGAATCAAAGCAGAAAACCTGTCCTCTAAAAACTGACCTTCAATGTGTCTCTGTGTTTGTATTTGAGTGTTTGTGTGGGTGGGGTGGTGGGCGGATGATTGAAGGGGGTAATGGGAAATGGTAATCACATCTCACTGCATGTATAATAAATCAGTGATAGGGACAATTTAAACAGCAGTCACATTATATAAATTATACAGCTTATGGAAAAAACATGAGTTTCTGTTTATAAATGTATGTAAGGATTCAGGTTTTATTTTATTTTAATTAAATGGACTAACACAAGATGATGTGTGGATAAGTTATCAACTGACAACAATTTTAAAAGATAATTCAAATCTTTAAAAAAAGGGAATAACTTTTGCGCTTGCTGTTGATTTGCCCCATTTTCAATTGCTCTCTGGATGACAGATAATCTAGACCAGAAATAACAAATATTTTTATTATCAATTAATTATTTCCTTTGACAGACATTTTACAAACACCAAAGATTTTCAGTTTACTATTATATATGACAAGGAAAATTATCAAAACCTCACATTTGAGAATCTGGAACCAGCAAATACTGCATGTGGCATGTATGTTTGAAGAATGACCGAAAATCGTAAAATAAAATAGTTGCTCATTTATAAATGTAAGTGTTGCTCAGTTATAAATCATTTTAGCTCTTGCGGGATCCTAACTTATAATGTAAAGATGGTTCCTCTAAACCTTAACTAATTAACCACTTTGTATTCAACCATTAGAAATGAATATTACCATGCAACGCTTCTATTATAGGTCTCCCTCCAGATTGTTTAAAATGAAAATAAACACCAAATTGTTGGAAATGTAAGACAGAGGACGGCCAATTCCTTCATGAATCAATCAGCACTTTTCATACATAAAAAATGTAGCACAACGTGTCATGTCCTATGGTCCTGTGATAAGGTCCAGGAATTTTAGAGTGGGATACATGATAACTATGATGTCGGATTGCAGGGATCCAGGTTCCATTCAGCCCAAGATTATTTGTTCTGGGAGATGGGTCAGTCCTAAGCGGGATGGATAAGCACATAAGAATCTGGATCCAGACTAGTTTAATGACAGCCAGATAGATTATTTTAAGAGGATGGAAGAATGATCGAGTGTCATCAATCTAGGAGTGGGCTTGTGAGATGGCTAGAGTGGCAGCGTTTGCCAGATTGGATGTCTACACTGGGAAATGGGGAAAGTACCTGAGCTTTCTGGAGGGCTTCTAAGAAACGTTGTGCTGGGGAGAGATGTGTATGATGGGCTTATGGTGTTGTCATTTATACATATGCTTATTTGGTTTGTGGTTTGTTTATTTTGTCACTTTATTGTTGGTCTAAAATATTGTAGTTACTGTGTCATCTTTTCTTGATTTTTGTCTGATGATGAGGGGGGTTGTGGTAATGTTGCGAATAGTATATTTCGTATGTTGTTTACTAATAACAAAAATGTTAATCACAAAAAAAAGAAGTGCATACTAGAATCTTAAACAATACAAGATGATGAATTTTCAAGTTTCATGCATTTTCATATTTGTCTTTGATCATGCAGCAACATACTGTTAAATATAAAAAATGATATCACCCATGAAAAACATGAATGACCTAAAATCTATGTGCACAGCCACACACATATTGTATGACTACTATGCAAAGCTAAGGGTGCACTGCAGTCCAGAAGAATAGTGGTACTAGTAATAGGAAGTGTAGTAAAAAGCTTATGATATCAGTAGCACTGCAAATACGTGCCTTGTTGTAAATTTTCTTTTTTGCCAACGGCATCCTTGAGGGCGGTAATTCAAACGAGGCAAACAGTGGGCGAGAGTGGTCCTTTGACATATTCTGGGCTTTGCTTTCAGTTCTTATAGTGAACAAATCCCCAGCTGATTCTGTGGTTTCCCAGTGATTCTACTGTGTAACCATTCTAGGTTAAGTGTTTTTGAGTTCAAACCACAGTGTCTATACCAATATGTTAGACTGTAGAGTGTATCTAAAATGAACCTTTTAACACAAGTTCTACCAGAAAGGCAATTATCATTCTAATTTATCATCACCCTTTCATCGCCACCTTTCAGTGATTTCACTGGGATGTGTTCACAGCCTTTCCTGACATCCAGTGTTTGTCTTAGCTGAACAGATATATTTTTTATTATTTATTATCTTTTGCAGCACTTGTTTTTTTTTTCTTACAATATTTATTGTGTTTCTATTGTTCTTCTATGTGTTCTTCTTGGTTCCCCTTGTTCTCTCTTGAGAAGCTTTGGTTGAGATGTAGTTTTCATTTATTTTGTATTTTTATTGTGAAGTCCTGAGGGATACAAACAAACATGCGTGTGCATTGTACCCGTTCGTGATTTTTGAAAACTTCACAAGTCTAAGTTTGTTTGGCAAAAGGACCTTTCATCTAATGGTCATAGTATTTTTACTGTTTGACATGTAAATATATTTTTGAGCGTTTCCTTGTTACTTAACACAGGGCTCATTTTGGTACTAGCTACTCTATCCAATGGGAAGAGATGCTTTGGAGTGTTGCTTCATTGTTGTCTTTGGCTTGAGTACTAAAGTATCATTGAGAAAAGCCCTACGGCCATGAGATTGCTAAATGCAGTAGAATGCTTATGAGTCATTATCATACGGAATACTGATTATCATATGCATTTTTAAGTAGTGGGTGTAATATGGTCTTAAACTTGTGTGTTTTTCCTCACAGCTGATTTTGATCTTTAACTGTCAAATACTTTGAAACAATGAATTAATTTCTTGAGGGACATTATCTACGCATTTGATATGCAATGCTTTCTCTGTTTTGTAAATGCTCATTAAAACCTCGCCTCAGGTTATGTACACAGGTACATGGCCCACACTTGCTGTGTGCATGGAGACACTTAGCACCTCTGAACATAGACTGTGCATGACAAAATCCCCCCAAAAAATTCCATTCACTGAACCGTTAAGCAAGGTCTTTGATGTAAGAATGTACAACTAATATCAAGAGGATAATGATAGTTGATGTGCCAAATGAGGTCCAAAAGAAAAATATTAAATCCAAGGAATAGCAAAATATTTAGAAAGTAAGAAAATACATTTACATTTGCAGGTAGATGACATAATAAATGGAATAAAATAGGGGACATTTAGATACAGCAATATGATTCAAATAGAAAGTGCATTTCAGTTTGCCACTGCTATTTGTTTCATGTCTGTGAAGGTTAAAAATCTACTTGCAGTGGAGAAAAAAAAACACCTTAAACTTGGCTTTGAAATGTTAAAGTGAATATTAGGTGTCCTTGAACATGATTCAACATGGTTGGTTAAAAGTAGTTCAAAGGATAATTCCAACAGCTATAGACCCAGCCATTCTTTTAAAGCGATGTGATGTAAATGACTAAATGGCTTCACCATTACAGAGTATACACAAGTCAATGTAGACACCATAGAAGGTACTCTACTTCTCTCTTCATCTGCGGACACAATTATCAATTATAATTTAGTGCTTTGGGAAACATCAGTCTTTTGTTCAATTCCCCTCTTTAATCACTTTCTGATTCACGCACAGTACAGTAGTTGGAAATTGTTCCATGAGGGATTACACCAGGCTCACTAACAAGCCTGTTTTGGGGTTCCCAAGTGATGTTGTATCACTGCAAACAATTGAAACTGCCATACGTGTCACAATCTCAGCTAATTCCAAGTCTCACATTTTCCTTGTCTGCTTTTTCCCCTGCCATGTACTAACTCTCTGTCCTTTCAAATCCTGCCACTCCCACATAGGGGGGAGACATCGGGTCAGCGCTCCTGTGGGTCGTTTTAGAGGGAAGGAATAAACAACCCATATTGTCGTATGGTTCAGAGGACTTTTGAATATAATACAAAATGGCCCTCTAACCTTTAAAACATGGTCTGAAATTAGGCCTTTGAAGAGCTGTAGGGGCAGCATAAAGCCTTTTGCAGGTTATTCCATATATAAGGAGCACTGTAAGAGAAAGACATTTTTCCTGGTTAAGTTCTGATTAACCCCTGATTGAGTCGCCCTAAAAGAACAATTTGTTCGCCAATCTACAGGTCCACTGGGCCACACAACATCTGGTGCTCAGACAGAGGGTGCTCATTAGATAGTATATTTCCTCGGTGGTCTGAGGTGAGGCCAGTGGCTGCTCTCACACTGCTGCAGATATTTGCCGCTACTACTGCTGAATATACTCCATGTGACTTGGCACACAAACAAGTCTAATTTGCCAGAATTATGCTACATCCTTGTGGCAAAATGGCTCAGTAATGTCTATGAGAGCTTGTTTTGAATCAATTATATTTGTACATTTGTCAGGTCGGTTTCCTTTTACCAGAGACTCTTTTTGTAAAGGCTCAGTAAAAACATGTTTGAACCTAAAAGCATGCCTCTGAAACCAGGCCAGTAAAATAAGAAGGTCAAGTTTACTCAAGATCAAAAACAGCAGTAGAGGTGCGGAAAACTTTTCCCATAGGGGATCAGGCTAGAGAGCAGCAGTCTAGTAGGCAGGCATGGGGTCCTAACAGGCCAAACTCAGGCAGGCAGAGAAAATAGCTGGAATGCACAATAGACAATGGTGGGGAATGACTGGAAGAGGGCTATGTGCTATTGGGCTGATGGGGGAAGTGGGAACAGGTGTGCAGCAGGTGATTGGGAATGGTGGGGGTTACGGGGGGGGGGGGGGGGGGGGGGGTGCTCCAAGTAGGAGCAGGGCCACTGTGTCTCGTGCTCATGCAAGATGATCTCAGAAGCCCCCCAGCAGATTATTTAATTTATTGTAAATGTTTTATTAACTAAACTGTAATTCATATTCATGTATATCTGGTTTATTTGTATTTATTTGTATTTCTATTAACTGTATTTCTTTTGTTTATTTTATTATTTACTCCCTAGCATGTTATTCTGTATTTTAACTTTAAGCTATCATACATTGTTGTTTTTATTGTTTGCCGTTTTGTTTGCAAGGATTGTTTTACATCTCAGTGCCTTTAAAAATGAGGATGCCTCCTCAGTGGTCTTTTGAGGTAAAACATAGGTTGCCTGATAACTGACAATATTATTATATATGATAATTACATTTTTCAATTATTAGGTGTGATAAAGTACAACCATTACTGTTGCTATCACTGTCATTTTCCCTATTTCAACTGCATAGTTATATGCTTGTTGTATTTCAACACGACTAAGTCAAGTCATGTCAAGTCATCTTTATTTATATAGCATATTTAAAACAGCATAAGCTGACCCAAAGGGCTTTACAACCAGGGCTGATGGGGTGAAGTAGGCCTCGATACATAAATAAACATCAGCAGGCTACATAAATGAAAAAGTACATAACAAACACAACACCACAAAATATAATACAAAACAACTTGCATGGTAAAACCAACGTCAAAATAGAAGGAAGTTAGAAGAGTGAATTAAATCAGCAATGGCTTAAAAAGCAGTATAGGGAATACACAGACAGATC
The DNA here is from genome assembly GCA_023566125.1 of Zingel zingel. Lineage (NCBI taxonomy): Eukaryota > Metazoa > Chordata > Actinopteri > Perciformes > Percidae > Zingel > Zingel zingel. The sequence continues at coordinate 17,805,731 of CM042319.1, forward strand.
AGGAGGTGGCTTGACAGAGCCAGGCACCCATCATACGTCGCTAAAAGCAAGTGAAATAAAATGGGTCTTTAGTAGTCCTCTTTAGTTTTTCAGCGTGAGTGATGGACTAGGAGGAGCTGCTGTGAGGATGACCTGAGTGACCCGGGGGCAGAATATGGAGTTAGCAGGTCCGCGATATATTGTGGATCGAGTCCATTCAAGGCGTTTAAAAACAAACAGTAGGATTTTAAAATCAATTCTATATTTTACTAGTAGCTAATGCAGGTGAGCCAGAACAGGAGTGATGTGTTGCCTTTTTCTTGTGCCAGTTAGAAGTCTAGCAGCTGCATTTTGAAACATTTGGAGTCTGTAGAGGGTGGAGTGTGGCAAGCCAAAATACAGAGAATTACAATAATCAAGCTGAGAGGTGATAAAAGCATTAATAACTATTTCCAGGTCACAGTGAGATATAAACAGCTTTAATTTGGCTAGGATCTCCTCAGATCTCTGCAGGGTAAATCCAGACAGCTAGCTAGACTATCTGTTGAATCTGACTTTTCTGTTGCACAACTAAAACAACCTTTGAACGTACACGTTCCACCAAGACAAGTTCCTTCCTGAGGCTATTTTTCAGCAGCACCGTGGCTCCGTCCGGCGCTTAGCACCGCCCATTACGATTGTGATTGGTTTAAAGAAATCAATAAACCAGAGCACGTTTCTCTCCCATCCCGGAATGCTGTGTGGTCTGGCAATGCGACACTGTGAAGGTTATAATGGTCAATTTATGTTAAAAGAGAGGCTTTCAAAGGCTATCTCAATACATTTCTATCTGCAGTGCCTTTGAATTTTAGTGTGACTTTCAAAATTATGGTTTAGTGTTGCTCCAATTGGCTTCAGTAAAAAATGCTGTGATATTATTTGACCTCTAGTCTCACTTTGCCAGACCCTCCTCCAAAGCGCGGTGGAGGAGAGTCTGGCTGCTTCACATAGCATTCGGGGATGGGAGGAAAATGTGCTCTGGTTTATTGGCATTTATTGACTGCAAAATAGGCTGGGAAGGAACTTGTTTTGGTGGAACAAAGTTGGTGGAACAAAGTTTTTTTTAGTCATGGAACAGAAAACTCAGATTGGACAGATACTCTAGCTAGCTGTCTGGATTTACCCTGCAGAGATCTGAGAAAGTGTTAACAATAGTCCTCATAAATCGACCACAGTTTAAAATGCCAAGACAAAGAAAGCCCATGGCAACGGATATCTAACGGTTAATAATGAGTGAAATCTGTCAGTGGAACGTCAAAGATATAGACTCAAGGGGGTAAGCTTCTCCTCACCACGCGAAGCTCCTATGTCGCCATTTTGTTACTAACAAGCACTCACTCCACGTTAGCATCCCATTGACTGCCATTCATCTTGACGTCACTTTGACAGAGAATAACTTTACATCTGAAGCGTTTAAATACTTTATTTGTCTATTGTTTATTTCTACAGAAACACGACAACGTATAAAAGGCTCCATTGGTGACCAGACGTCCCCGGTTTCCGGGGACAGTCCCCAGTTTTGGTGACCTGTCCCCGACTGGAGCTGTCCCCGGAAATGTCCCCGGTTTTCACTGTGACCGACAGACCCGAAATTGGAATGAAATAGTCATGCACCCTACACGCACAGGCTCAAGACAGCCAGAGCAAGCCTCAGAGCTCAGAGATGTCCGAGAATGCCCATTTTACGATGCTAAAATTACTGTTTAGTTACATGGAGTCTGGTGGGTTTAGCAAACGCAATTTTGCAGACTTTTTATGTTTTAAAAAAAGGATCTTACTCTTTAACAGAAAAGTCAACCTCCTTATACATACTTTCCATAATGTTGTCAGACACTTAGACTATTAATCTGAGCCTGTTAGTGGCAAAACAGGCACTTTTATGAACGTAAAAACAAGCTGTACAATTGACGTCCTATTAACTTACATTGTAGCTTGTGTCTAACCTTTTCAAAGTGCACCAGATTGATGCATTTAAATGTTAAATACACAACATTTTCTTACAGGGTAGCATGCCCATGGACCCCCCCCCCCCCCCTAGGGGAGCTTGTGCCCCAGTGCAGCTCTAGGTCTAGTGACGCCCCTGGGGCAGTGTCCCCGTTTTAAGTTTACAAAGGAGGTATTTACGCTTCTGAGCTGAAAATGTCCCCGGATTTTGTCTCAGAAATCTGGTCACCTTACATTACCTTGTATCTCACGTTATGGCTCCGTAGCAGACGTTTTTTATAAAATTAGGCTAATGATTGTGTCATAACCACGCGACTTACTGTCGCATAGTAGAGGAATTACCGTATAGTACAGGAGAAGCTCACAGGCAATTTCGACTTACATTAGCTGTTTAAGTTTAATTACTAATGTTAACTAGCATGTTAGTTAGCAATAATTAGCCTGTGCCTATGTTATCTCCTTACATATACCTACGCTCTTCGTCTCTTCAAGATTGGGAATGATTGAGATTTGTCTTGGTACAGCTACCAGAAGACTTACAACTTTCAGACAGGTTGCTCACGTCACATTTACGCCGTCTTTCTCAGTTGGAGGCTGCGCAGTAACGCTCGGCGCTCATCGGAAAAGTGCTTCAAATATCCTTCACTGGTCTCCGTCCAGAGCAACGGGATCTGTTGGTCCATTATATACTGTCTATGTATAGACTATTTGACCTCAAACTTAATTCTTAAAAGAGATTATTTTTTATATTCAGTGCATTGTTTTTGCAGAAACTCAATTTTATAGTGACAAAAGAGTTCAGAGAGCTACGCAATAGTTACATTTAAAGAAAAACCATCCATAGTGAAGTTATCATTTTTCTTTGCAGTTTCATTACTGAGACGCCTGTGGGACTGTGTGTCAGCATGAGGGGATACAGCTCATTTGTTCAATGCTAATGTGATGGAAAAAAGATGAGGTCAGCGAGGCATCAGAGTCACCAAAGTGGGATTGATTCCAGATCAGATCTCACTTACATGAGAAACATGCGTGTAAGCGTATTGATTATCAGTGCTCAGAAATCCTCAGTGCCTCTGGCTGGATTAAACGTGCTGGAGCCAGAATCGTCAGTGTCTTTCACCTCTTGCCTCATCCTTCTCTGACAAAATTGTGATTATCTGACTCTGTCAGCTCTTCCCACCGTTGACTTCACAGCGTTAACAACTGGTCAGCACAACTTTACTGGAAATCACACTCGCTGAGGGTGTTTAATTAATAGCTACAAATTCCATTTGCCGGAGTATTCCCCCAGGTATTCAATTGACAAAACAGAAATCTAACACGTTTACACAAATGCAGCTATATTCTTTTGTTTTTATTTGCATGACAACAAGGAATAATGTTAAGAAATAAATAACTCTAACTTAACACTTGACACACAAAAGTATATGGGCCTGTTGCCAGAATGTGTCTTCAGATGTCTCTCTTTTCTTTGCCCTTATGGTTTTACTTAATTTAGTAGAACTTAAAAGCGTCAAGAGCAAAGCTGCTTCTGTACAAATATCTAATAATTCACAAGGTGACACATGTAGACCTCAGAGGCGGCCCTCCTTCACAAGTCTCAATGATAATCTGCACTTACTTACATCACTGATTATGTCTGTGGAAGAGATGGTCCACCGGGCATTCACTCCCGCTATTGCACAGAGACACAGAAACACGAAACAAACAAGATTGATAATAGCCTGCGGTGCTCATCCCTCGGGCCAAACAGCTAACAACTCTTGACAAAACAGGGTTTAGAACGCCAGATGGATTGTCTGTAGAAATGAAAGGAATGTGCATTGGGAGTGTAATGAAGAGAGAGAGCTTGGTGCATGCTTTTCCCAGAGTCCCTTTGAATGAGCCCATGGAAATTAAATCAGCCTGTGACAGTTCCCATCGACTGATTCCACCTGGGGACAATGACCACAGATACAAATATACACTCATCAGCCTCTGTTTTATCCAAAGAAAAGAGTGCTTTTAGTAATTACAAACAATACTCGTGTGGTTCAATAAAGAGACAACTAGTCATTGGGAGAATTACAACTGGGCCAACTAAGAAACTGAACACAAAACATCAAAATCTTTTTACTGGCTGTGACGAGAAATGTGAGATGCATCTATTTATGTAAAGGGTAAAGCCATTGCAGCATGTTTGGGTGACATTTTTTTTATTTACTGGTTCTCTTCAACATCAAAGCTTTCAAGCACCTTGAAGTTAATTACGACTCTCACTTCTCTGTGTTGCTGATACTGGATATGACTTCGGATTAAACTGGAGGCTGTGAGGACAACTAAGTGGCATTTTAGAACAGTACTGTAGACAATCTGCTCATACAAAAGATGAGGATTGTGGTTATTACAACTTGGGTCTTTTGTAGTTTTGTCCATGAGTAATAATATTGTAACAACATATCAACATCAATAAAAAAGAAGATCATACAGATACTATACAACCCCCCCATGTCCCCCACCGCCCCTTTTAGATTACACTCTGACCTCCTGGTTCAACTTTGACCTCTTGTAGGCTACTTGCCGTAGTTGCTTGTGCACACAGTCCTGTACAATGAGGAATTATTGGCAACATTGTTTATAGTTTTTCTCAACAGTATCGCCTGACAGAAATGTCGATATTTGACAATTCTGCAAAACCATGGATTATGTGCAACTATGGCATGGTTAAGGCCAACATTAAAGTGACTTAATGTTGGCAGTGGTCTTCCAATATAAACTTAATTCCATACTTGGCTGGTTTCTCTACACTGGAATACTACTATTCCCCAGTGTCAGGTATTAAATGGTTGGAAAACCGCACTCTGAATCTTTGGCAGGGACACCCATCCACTTTCTAGATAACACACCTGAGCCTGTTGAATGAGACAGGCATGGGAAGCTTTAATCGTCAGGTATAACTGCAAATGTTGTGCTCATGTCTGTAAAAAACAGGCTCAGAGATTAAATCCAGAAGCTGTCAGGAAACTACACCTATCCCCGGAAGCCCTCGGGCAGCCATCATTACTGCAGTGATGTGAAGACCAACTACTACCTGACACATTTAATAAAGTGAGAGGGTCCACATTTAGACAGGCATGCTCCACAGGGAACGTGCAGAAGGGCCTCACAGCAAAAGGAAGAGAAAATGAGGTAAAGACCATCCTGTCTGATTGATTCTCTCAATCCTTGATTGAAATGTGTCCACTACCATTCAAATATGTGACTAGAAAGAGTGATTTAGTTTGAGTACTTTAAATGAAACAATGCAATCCTAAAATATAAAGTGTTCATTTTGCATGTAAACTGCAACAAATTGTTGTTTTGACAGTGAAAAGGGTTCAGATTAGTGCCGTCAGAAGACAAATATCTCTTTCCAAGAAAACTTTTAGTTTCTACACGTTTTTCAATATCATTAAATTATTTTTACAATATTTTCATCAAATAGATCTACAAACTGCTGTTTTAAGTTACATGTTGGCCTTCAATTAATCAGCAATAGCATATTTCAAGGACTTGCATCACTGCAGACCTGAGATAAGGGGATAAGTTGTTTTTATTCAATTTGATTTCAATATGAAGGATTTGGAAATTACTTCAGTCCTTAGAGAATACATGCAGTATTTTGAATGCAACATCAATTAAAGGCACAATATAATGAAGCTGTTGAATGCAATTCTTATCTAAAAATTACCTGATGTAGTAAAATATAATGTATGTTACAGGTTTATAAGTTCCTCACACAAGACAGTTCTAATTAGGCCTACTTTAATTTAATTAATCTATTGTGCCATTGTGCTCTACTGCTGACATTCAATACATCCTGAACCTGACAGCAGATGCACTTAAAGAGATATTACTGGAGAACTTACGTAACACTTTACTTGAAGGTATCTACATAAGCGTGACATAACACATGAACCCTAACCCTAACTTGTCATGGCAAAAACCGAATGACACTTAATGACAAAAGCGTTATGTCATAAACGTTTATGACTTGTTTATAATGTCTATGACACGTTCATGACAGTGTCATGTCACTCGTATGTAGATACCTTCAAGTAAAGTGTAACTGAACTCACTCTATAGTGTACACGGGAGAATCAACAACAGGTGGCAGGTAGCGGATGATAACATTTAAAGTGAAGATACAGGTTTACTGCCACTTTAACTTGCTGAAAGCGTAGAACAAGAAGGTCCCTGTTTGTTCGTAGTAACATTGGTAACTGAATAAGGTAAGCTGGAGTCGATCATGCAAATAACCAGATCTTCCAGATGAATGTGCTTGCTCCATTTAGAACACATGTCCCATCATGGTGCTACCAGTTGCCAGAACATTTTTTCTTTGAATCGGACTTTGAACAAATACTAATGAAGCATAGCGTTAGTTCAGGCAGAGCACTGAAGTTGCACTCTTATTTGGTTGATTAACTGTTTTCAATATGCTTCACAATCACTGGTTCATTCACAAGCTGTGTGTCTATGTGATACTATAACCTGAGACTTATTACTGTCACTCTGCTGATTATGCTCATGCCAACACTGTTTGCTGCCCAGTTTCCCCCGACGACCCTTAACGTCGTCTGTTTGTGGTATTGATTGAATTGTATTGTTCATGTATGTGTTTGTTTTGTCAAGAGGGTTTAGCTCTCTCAGCAGAAACCATGTTGCTGCTCGTATTCTGTGAGAGCTTCCCTCAAAGAGCAGAGCCTTTCTGCTAAATATAACTATATAACCACTTGAATTGACCATTATAAATGGTCAATGTTAGTGTCTCTAACTGAAATAGTTTTGTTGATTTCACTGTCTCTAGAGTCCAGGGGACATGGAGTTCAGTTTGGCTTGGGCTGTTTAATGATACTGTCACTTTTCAACATCTTATTGACAAGCTATAGCCTTGGTACAGAAAATAAGGTACATCAAGGTAGTCACAATACTGTTTAGCTAGCATCTACTGGTGTATTGTATTATGTTACTTTAAAGGTCTCATATCCATGTCTTTTTATTATAAAGCAGGTCGAGGTGCTATATAAATACTGTGAAAGTATCAAAACACCCAATGCACAGAGAAATGCACACAGCTCATGTTAAAAAAAAAAAAAACTGTCTTCAAATGAGCCGTCAGGACTTCCGTACAGTTATGATGTCACAACTCTACTATAAATAGGTAGAAACTGCCACTACGTTACAGTCATTTTCCAACTGCAATGACGCCGAGAGCTCAGATGCGAAAGACCTGGCAATGCTGACCAATCAGAGCAGACTGGGATTTTTCGGGAGGGGGGGCTTTAAGAGACAGGTGCTAAAACACAATGTTTCAGACAGAGGGTGAATACAGGTATATTCAGACAGAGTATGAGAAGAATAATGTGCTTTTTAAACATGTTAACATGTTCTAGAAATCCAAAATAGTATGAACTTAAAAATGAGCATATGGCTCCTTTAAGTAGAAGAAGGTTTGGCCCATAGGATTGCACATGATGTTGGCAGATTTTTCCTCCAGCTCATTTGGGTGGTGGGGAGTCATTTACTGACTGGATGAATCCCAAGCATGTTGTTTAGTGAGCTTATGTTGCAGTAGGGTGCAGTTTCTGGCATCATGTGTGACTGGAGAGTAATTAGTGACTCAATGAGTGGATTGCACATCTTTTGGTAAGTGAATTAACAGCTGAGTAAACAGTGCTTACATATACCATTCATAGTGTTGTGTATTTGTTACAGTAAGTCTGGAACTACACACACCTGTGCGCACACACAACACAGACTATGGACTGATTTTTTAATTGATTTTAACAGAGGGCTCTGTGTGACAGTGTTTTGGTCTTATTTCTTGTCCATCAATAAGTAGAGACAGTAGAGACAGTCACAATACTAGGCTACATTATTACAACACAAATGTAAAAATGCAATTACATCATTTGTCTACATTTTACTGCACCCCAGCAACTACAGTATATATAAATATATTGTATTACCTAACAAACACACGTCACATTTATTCCCTGCTTTTATGGTTTTGTTTTTTTTACAATATGAGTGTTTTTCAGTAAATCATTTGAGAAATATTACATTGTGTTACCACAGGAGGAAAGCTTCATAAATTAAAGTGAGAGAAGTGTATTTTTCAATCTTATCAGGTCATGGTCATTATTCAAAGAAACAGACGTTGACACAGTTTTATAGTTTCCTGAAGCCAATTATAAAAGTTGCATCAAGAAAAGAAAATAGACCACAAAGTTGATTCTGTTTAGTGTATACACTGTATACCGGTAACTGGATGAGGGCAACACAAGCCACGTACATACAGCGTGTGGCATACCAATTGCGTGACTGCAATGATGGCACGGATTTAAAATAATTGATAATTTGTCTCTTTTTTCCTTGTTTTAGTAAACATTTTCTCATCTATTTACTTCAGTCAGTTTATGGATAGGCATATAATAACAGGCATAAAACATATGTAAAAATTTGTTTTCCATATTATGTCTTGACCTAAGATCCATGTCTCACTCTTAACACAGGATCATCCGTACTCAGAATGCTTCACGCCTGGGTTTTTGTTGTGATGAGGCATTGACAACATTCACCAGCGATGGGGTCTGTCAGCACTCAAGTGACTGCATAATGCTGGGAATCATTTAGCTGAACATATGGAGGGTGCTATCAAGGTCTCTTCAGTGGTTTTCAACAGAGACACATCTCATCCACCAATGCAACACAAATGGGATCAGTAGTCGCAAAGAATCAAGCCAAGAGAATCTGTATTAAATGTACTTTCCTTCAAACACTACTTAGAGATAGATCACTGCCAAGACTATGTAAAATGCCTCAGCTACAGTATGCAGAGAAAGACAGTTGAATGAGTTCAAGATAAAGATTTTTTAAAAGCCCTTAATTCATTCCTGTCATTGTAATATCCCGTTGAAAAGAGGGTCCTGTTTTACCACAAACAGGGGTGGTCTTAAGTATTATTTTTCATTAGCAGAAGTCATCATATTGACTGAATCGATAATGCATAATTCAACTTGTCACATCACTGGTCTTCCATTTATTTTATTTGTGTTCTTTTGTTCCTGGCTTCTCTGCCCATTGTGTCACAATGAAAACAACTTAGAGACACTGATGATGATTGCGCCCTTTATTCTGACCTCAGTGGAGGAGGTTTATTTTCTTTTATCTTACTTTTTGAGTTTGCAATACATCTCAACAGCTTATTTCAAATACAGATTTTATGTTTTAATTACTGATTTATTGCTTTCCAAATACAAAAAGTAAATTTAGCGGACAGGAAAAAGCGAGGTAACACTTTACTTGAAGGTATCTACATAAGAGTGACATGACAGTGTCATGAACACATGACACTGTCATGACACAGTAATGACACATAAACCCTAACCCTAACCCTAACCATAACTTGTCATGACAAAAACCAAATGACACTTACTAAAAGAAGCATTATGTCATAAATGTTTAGGACTGGTTTATAATGTTTATGACACGTTCATGACAGTGTCACGTCCAGTGTTGAGAAGGATACTTTCTAAACGTATTCCGTTACAAAATACAGAATACATGCCCAAAATTTTTATTTGTAACGTATTCCGTTAAATTACTCAATCTGAGTAACATATTCTAAATACTTGGACTACTTCCACATTGACTTGCATTTTATAAGTTGACTTGCATTTTATAAGTGTAGGAATACGGCCATCAAATCCTGCTTACTAAACAGGCCTATTCAGTTGTGTTCTTCTGTTCCAACTGGCTGAATGTGTACCTAAACAAGCAGATAGATTGTTGTATTTGTAGTTGCAAACTGCATACTACAAAAATCTAACCGCAGTCTAAGCTACCACAAGCTAATTTTAGCTAACGTTAGCTAGCATGTCAAACGGGGCTAGTCAGTCTTTCAACGGCTATGGGGCTAGTAAATCAGCAAAAAAAAGAAAAACATGGTGAAATGGCAGAAATGATAATTCATGTTTAAATAACCCTATATGATCATATTTCATAATTGATGTGATTTATTAAGTAGAAACAGATAGGACTGTAAAGACCCACTTCTTATTTAGTTTAATGGTTGCACCTAACATAAAAGAACTACTTGAACAACAGAGAAATTGAATGTGATCAAGCATTCAATAAACACTTTGGATTCTAAAGAATGAAGGACATTGGGAATAGAGTTGAACTAAAGAGTCAAAATGAACAGTAAGTGTTCCCTCATTTGGTCATTTATTTAGATATTTTAAGTTCTGCTTCAGATTTTTAGCCAGCAGTTAAAACACCCAGCTACACAGTGTTTTTGTGAATCGCACACTGTAGAATGGCCCGTGGGATCACTTAAAATGGTGCATGAGCACCAAGTGTATTGTGTTTCTACAGCATGGCAAAGCAATGACCTTACCTTCCCTTAAAGCAAAACATCCTTGAAGTAAAATAACTGTGATGCTCTGAGGCTCAGGAGAAATCTCCATCCCCAGAAGAGACATTGGCACAGGCAGACCTGCTTTGCGAAGAGGAGCGTCGTAGGGCCCAGGGGGCTGATGAGTCACTTTGAGGCAGATATGAGAATACCGTTTTGGCTGCAGGGGCTGGAGAATGTCTTAAACCTGGAGAGCTGCAGGAATGAGTCTCCCCCTCACTTCCTCACTAATATTAAATGACAATGAATTAATCATTTTCTTTTAGTTCACATGTATTCAGGACACTATTAAGACACTACTAACTATTCAACATGATATCAGTCTACGTCTTTAGGTAAGTTATGTGGTTAGTTTTGATAAGGGTCAGAACTGATATGACATATATGACACGAGGGGGAGTGTTTGTATGAAGCTGATTTAACCCAGCCCAATGGCAGGTGGAAGAGATTAAGATTGATTCCGGAAGGAGGAAGACAGAAGCGAGCAAGCTGCAGTCTGCAGGTTGATGCTGAAAAGACACACTACCACACAGAAAATCTATTGAAGACAAAGACTCTGAAAGACTATTATTGTTGTCCCACAACACACCTTTTAAAACCTGAACTAACCCACCAAGGAGCGGGCTTGCAGAGAAGTTAACAAGAGACGCTGGAGCTGCTCGGAGCACAGGAGCAGACTGTCCCTCCCGTTGACCCATGCAAGCAGGCCCGGCTCCAGAACGCGAAACGACACAGCGGCTGGGTGAGTCAGTTTAACACAGCACAACCCCTTTTAGGTAAGAAAAGTATACACTCATCCAGGTCAGTTTAGCCTCATTCTCATATTAAACGCAACACGCAAGGAGAGGAAACAATACCATTAATGTTACGAGCTAGGTTAGCCTTTAGTAGCTGTGTGTCTTTGTTATACAAGCCCAGGTTAGCTTAGTCCCGTAACACTATTGAATTATTGTAGCTATGCTTGCATGATGCAGAGGTAGACACTCAGAAATGTTTTTATGGCAAACACAAAGGTATGTTTCTAACGCAAAAAGAACAGGGCCATTGACAATATGAAGGAAATAATAGGCTCTCAATTCACAGATAGTAAAGATTTAGCCTGAAGTTCAAAATGCCATGCAGAAGAAAATTAAAGAATTCAGAAGGTTCTTATCTGTCTGTGTATGAGAAATTACTTTTTTTATCTTAAGAAGGCTGTAGAAACTGATGAACTTAATGCAGTGCATAAGGTCTCCTCTAAGCAGAGCAAAAGATTACCTTACTCTATTATACAGTAATTTGAAAGTGAGGAAAAGGTTAATGATGAAAGGAGGGCTACTGTCTATCGCCAAAGGTGCCACACAGGCAGATTACTCACGAATGTTTTACAGAAATGTCTCAACACTTAGGAAATGTTTTCAGTGATGGGTTACAATGATTTTTTTCTTTTTTAAGTATTTCTTAGGTAAATTTAGATCTCCTTGCTGATTATCTCTCTTGCTAGTTCTAACTTAGTCCTAGTCAGCTACAGTGAAAACCATTTGCTGCATTATAATGGAGGATTTAAACATGTGAACCCTTGGTCCTAGGGGTGACAGCTGTGTGATAATGTGCGTCTATGATTGTGCCAAAAAAGGTTTTGGTTATTGAGAATTGAGTCAAAATGTCTGAAAGAGTTTAAACAAGAGAGCTGGAGAGTGTGTAGGCTATTAAAATCATGCACCTAAATGTACAGTACAGAGGAGCAGCTTCATTAAAAACACAGTGAAATAAAACTAATATAGTTGTTTTTACAAATTCTAATATAATGTGTCTCTGTGAATCTCTTGTTAAAAGTAAAACAAAGGCCTATGTCAAAACAACAATCTTTTAAAAATCCTCTCTTTTCTCTTTGTCAAAATTATTTAAATATTGTTGATGACTCATCCTACACTCATTAAGGGGCATATACATATATCTAATTAAATACAAATTGGGGTGGCTAGCTAACCTGCCCAACAGAAAGAGAGAAAAAAAAACACTTTAGCACATAAGCATGTTGCTCGTAGTAGCTAGCAGAAGAATATCATGCATCAGAGGTATGTTTTTGGATTTCTGTTGGAAAAAAAAACGTGTACATGTCACAAATGGCATGTTCACTGGCATTTGAATGTTTGAATTTTTACCTCCCTCTTCAGCCCCATTTGAGGTCAAGCCCACTGAGATTCTACATGTTGTCAGTTCCAGGTCAAGAAATAATCCCAATGCATAAGCTTGGACCTAAAACTACAATGTCTGGTTTTCCGTATCTTCATGTGTTAAAGCAGGAAACTTAACTTAGGAACACAGTTTTACAAAATCTATAGGTAAACATGTGATGTGTTTCTATGAAATAAAACAAAGACCACAATAATAATGCAAATGAGTTGACCTCATGATATCACACACCAACAAATCCAAGAAGGGGAGGTTACTGTGGCAACATAGATACAAGATAGCAGAGGCATCCACTAACTGCATGTTTGACTACAACATCCGTTCCCTTGGGCTTCCTTTGTGTTGGCACTTTAAACACCGGTTGATTTATGAGGACTATGGTTAACCCTTTCTCAGATCTCTGCAGGGTAAATCCAGACAGCTAGCTAGAGTATCTGTCCAATCTGAGTTTTCTGTTGCATGACTTTTAAACATACACGTGCTCCACCAAAACAAGTTCCTTCCGAGCCTATTTTGCAGCGGCACAGCATCTTTTCTCCTGTGCTTAGCACCGTCCAAGACAACTGTGATTGGTTTAAAGAAATGCCAAAAAACCAGAGCACGTTTTCCTCACATCCCAGAATGCTATGTGGTGTAGCCAGACTCTCCTCCAGTGCGCTTTGGAGGAGGGTCTAGCAAAGTGAGACTAATATCATACTGACCCTTTCATGAGAATGCGTTGGTGTGTGTGTGTGTGTGTGTGTGTGTGTGTATGTGTGTGTGTGTGTGTGTGAGAGAGAGGCAGGGAGCAGGACATGTTAATTTAGTGATGCCAACATGCCCTTTAATGTTACTTGTTACACTTAGTGCTGAGCTCTACAAAATGCCAACAATGGAACCATTGTGTCCTGTTCTAAATCTTGTTCACTAAGCCCTTTTTTTAAGTACTGGTTGAAATGCACACTGCATATAAATATCCCTTTTTCTTTTCACTTAGAATACCTTGCTTGTAAATTTTATGTTGAAAAACCCAGTCAAATTGACAGGTTTATCCTGAATTCCATTATCAAGACTACTTGGAAGGTCTGCAAGATGCAATAATCTCAAATCTAACAAGGATTACAGATCTGTCAATCAACAAAAACCATATCCAGGACAGGATTCTGTATTTGGATTTTCATGTCTTCAAATAAACAATTTAACAATGCTCACAGCTAGTATTGAACCATGAAAATGTGATGATATTCCATGACATTCCAAGAAATTCCTTTTCGGCAAGACCAGGCAGAAAATTGAATTAAAATGACCAATGGGGATTACAAAATAGCATGAGCCAAGTAAAACAGTTTTCTGTTTCTGGCATTTATGAGAGCAAACTGTGTGTTGTGTTTTGATTAACATGTCATTTACATTCAGTGACTCAGAGATCATAAAAACATAACTGCAGTTTCGTTCTCATGAAGGGGTTAAAACAAAGGTGTGTTGAGCATTTTGGCAGATCCTCATTAAAAGTGAGGAAAACCTAAATAACAACCACACTCCAGTTGACAGCAACCATTTCCTCTCGTCATATTGCAGGCAAAAGACCCTGATTTCCTCCCTCATTATTTAGTTTATCATCAATGCTTTCATATATTATTTTCAGTGTACTGAAAAAACCTCTTGTAATTGAATTGCAGCTGATTGTCATTGACTTTTTTTAAGGGTTACATTCTTAAAATAAAAGTACTATTTGCAAATCACAGTTCAAGACATATATATATATATATATATATATATATATATATAATCAAACATAATATTGACTAAGCTTCAGTCCTTATGCAAAAGTGAGATTATGCAGCACAAATAGTTTGGAAAGACTCTATGGGACATTTTTTTTAAAGCTGACCGCAGCTGCTGCACCGTAAGGACACACTTTGCATGAAATATTGCTTGAAACACAACAAACCAGGATGGCTTCACTCTGAATCCACTAAGTCTTTAGCAGCGTTGGAGCTTTAGATAACAGATCTAGCGTTATTATGTATAACTGCTGTTCTATACAGGCTTTGCTCCTAAAAAGGGAACACATAGACCCTTTGCACACAACTAAAGGTTAATGCCTCTCTTACGTTACATGTGCATATAAAATATTTATATTGTGATACACTGTATATATTTTGTTCATTCACAATAGCGGCTATTGACAACAAAAAAGCAAACAAATCAACCCGTAAACCAAATAGCTTGCAATGCAAATGTATGATTTATTTTTTTGCTGATATGAGCAATCTCAACCTGCAGGAAGATACTAACAACCACAAAATTGTCACACTGGCAAGCCCACCTGCAGGGTGGTACACACACACACACACACACACACACACACACACACACACACACAGAGCCTAGCATCTATGAGGGATCGAGTGCACGAGAACACCTTCACTGAGTCTAATTTAAAATGAGAACCTTTTCAGATGAAACCTGAAACTATATATAGAGCAAAAACAAGAATGACAGGGCAAAGGTAACATTGTAATCAGTTCAAAATGACAGAACAGTCTTTCCTGGCAGTTAATGTGGGTGCGTACTGGGTAGCCAGTGATGTGCAGCTGTCGGCATGGCTGAGCCATAGCATGGGTTAAACAAAACCACCACTGAGCTGTCAATAAAGCTTTGCCAAATACCAAAGAAAATAGCCAATTCTGTCTGTCTCTTTCGCTCTCCAAGTCACACACACATGCATAGCTACAAAACTGTAATTTTCACAAAGGAGGGTCAAATGAACCAGTCTTGAATCTATTCAAAGCTGTCCAACGACATAAAAAGAATTGCGCTGGTTAGTAAAATTGGCCTTTCCTCCATCGCTTCTCAGTTGCCTTGACTGTCCAGCAGCAGCAGCAGCAGCAGCATACCTCTGATTAAATGAGCACAAACCCTCCTTACAGTTACCATTAAGATGAGCAACTTATCATTTTCCTTTTTCAAATCGCCCTGTGCGCATAGACTGTACTGTATAAAAAGAGGAGCCCTGAAATGATGAGACTGAAGTATTTCAGCAAAAACAACCAGTAAGTTAAATCACAGTGGGAATTAGTGAGGCATGTAAATCTCCGGTAAATATCTGACTCACCATTCATCCACCTTGCCAAAGCATTAAAATAACCTGATGAGAATGAACTATTAGCTTTTGCCAACATACAAGTTTGCTGTTGCCAGCACTTGTCATGTGGAAGGAGATTTTGCTGTAATTGCCATACATAATCTCCAGCTCTATCCACGTTTTTTGGACACCTAAATGATGTGGTAAGACAGGATACATAATTTTCAATCCAAGGTAATAGACTCTGTGTTCCCTGATTGGATTGGTTTGTGTGGACTGATTTATCCAGAGGGCATTGCATTGCTTTGTTTTCACATTCAGTGCATGTTCTGTGTTTACCTCTTTACCCTGTGTGGCTTTTGGCATGCCACGGTTTAAGGAGCAGAGAGAGAGAGGGTAAAAGAGTAAACCTAGTTTA
Organism: Zingel zingel; assembly: GCA_023566125.1. Taxonomy (NCBI): domain Eukaryota; kingdom Metazoa; phylum Chordata; class Actinopteri; order Perciformes; family Percidae; genus Zingel; species Zingel zingel. The sequence continues at coordinate 17,821,793 of CM042319.1, forward strand.
TGCCCTATTTGCTACCTTCAGAAACCTTCATAAGAAGCAAATAAACAGTCAAGTTTTTTGTGTCAAAAGGAGTCCAAATCAGAAGCAGTGATATTTTAGTACAGCTCTGCACATCCCTAATATGAATGAGTGACAAAGTGGCAAGAGACATTGTGTGTTGGATACACGTTTCAATTAGTGGTTGCAGAAGTTTAGAACAGCCAATTGGCCAGCAATAATATGATATTACAACAGACTGTAGGCCTGGCCCTTGTCGGAATTGGGGTCTTGTGCGTGCACTGGTGCACGGTAACTGTGTGGCTTATGCTGCAATGTTTTCATCCTACTAGGTAGAAAATAATATTAGATTTGGGGGTTAGTTGAGCATGGGTGATTTAATGTGGCATAGTTCATATTTCATAATTTCCTTTTTGGAGCTAAGCTACTGTAACCTGCTGCAGAGCTCTCCAGTTATCTTGACATAGATCACAAAGGCAATGTATTTTCATCGTGTGCCTCGTGGTCCTACCTAGCCAAATCAAAGATCACCAGCTTAGTGTCAGTGGTCATCCTACATTTCACAGACACACTCATCAATCTCTGCTGCTCCAAAGCCTTGTCTCAGGACACAGTTGTGTTATAGATGAAGCACACAGAAACTACTGTGTATGTTCTGTCCATTTATCTGCTACCCTGCAGCCTGAGCAATAAACCTCTCTCACGACCAACATTATTATCCAAAATCAGCACCTTGAATACTGAACCATGCATGTGAATTATTGCCCGTCATAGAGGTGACCCATTCTTTCAGAGCAGCAAGGAAATGTAATTTGGAAATCGCATAGTTTGACAAATTAATCAACTCTCTCCCTCGTGTCAGATACTTCATTGACTTTGGCGTATGCCTCAGGCTAATTTTACTGAATGACAGTGCCTTTCTCATTATCTGTTTTCAGCTCACTTTCTAGTTCAGGTGTTCTCTTATAGAGGGATACTTGATTAGATTGCAGTACGCTGTAATCCAACATGAATGAATGTATGAAATTGAAGAAGATAAAATGAAAACCACTGGAGAAAATTTAAGGAAATATTGATGTATAGGTTGTTGTGATTTTATATGTTAGTGTTAGTAGGGAATTAAGACAGGATGATTTTTATTTTTCAATCAAACCACTTTGAACTTTCAGTAACATATTTTATTTGAGCACATTCGGACATCAGCAGAGGGATAGTCACTTTTGTTCGAGGTCAGAAACTCTAATTTATCAGGAGTGAAGCAAATTCACCACCTCGGTATGTCAATTTCAAACTGAAGAAAAACTGGTTTACATGTTTTCCCTATTTTAATAAAATATTACGTCTGCAATTGCAGGATAACTAACAGCTGAGGCAAAATACACCAAAATACCTTATTATGAGGGGCATTACTGTACTGTTTAAAACTAAATTAAATAGTCTATTTTATTTGTTTTAATAACATAATTTTGTTTTTAATGAGAGAATGAGTGAAACCAAGACTATCTAGACCTTTTTTCTTGATAAAAAAAAAATAAATATATTTTTTAAATGTATGTATTAAAGTGTTAAATCTATAGACTACAAACAATAGCAATATGTATTTGACTAGTCTGACAATTCTTTAAATACCTTTTATAGTAATAATAATTGAGGTAGTTAAAATCCTAATTGTTACCCGTCAGCTTTGGTGAGTAAATGTTACTGTAATTGGCCTTTTTTCACAGCAGACATTTTTATTTGTCATAGAAGGAAATGGCATTAACAATGGATCTGTAAGCCATGACAGTGTGACAGTAAGCCAGCATGCACGATACCCTAAAACTGGAGCAGCTATATGAACTTCAGCCATCATTTATTTTATTTACAAATGCACATATGTGTCCTCTGCGAAAAAAGGCCTACAGTATATGACTTATGGGATATAATACTCAAGTAAAACGCTCTACAGGTCTGGATTTCTTTTAAGTCTTGAGACACTTAATAAACTGGAACAGATTCAAGTTACAGGACAGATGTTGTAATCACTTGGTCACCATTATGGAATGATTGAGATTTCTCGTAGAAGACTCGGGTCTTAAAGACGTACTACGGTTGGCATGTTCTGAACTGTGCAATAACGACAGATTCACACATTTTTCTTTTGTTTACAGTAAATAAATAATAAACAAATACAAGTCAAGTTCATAAAGCAACTTTCTTTGCATTCATTTGATTCCCAATCAAGATACACTGGTGAGAATTGCTTTCCATTGTAATATGTACTTAAAAACAGTTCTGAAATGCAAAATAATAGAAATGTAATCATGTAATAAAACATGCGATTAATCGCGATTAATTATAGACATTCAGTGATTAATTGCGATTAAAAAAAAATGTATCGTTTGACAGCCCTACTATATATATATATATATATATATATATATATATATATATATATATATACTACAAAATCTGACAAACTTTTTACACACAGTCTAGTTGAATGTTATGCAACAGATGCCAAATTAACCCCAGATAGGAATTTGGAATTAAATTAGAGAAAATATTGGCAATAATCTAACACGACTGGTTCAAGGATGTGGGTCAGAGATTGGGGGCCTGCCAAAATCAAAATGATAAATAAATTAGCACTTTTTGGGGAATATGAGCAGACAAGGTATGATAAGCTTTGTCATTCTATTTAAGGTTATAATCATGGCATTGTGGAATACAAAAGAGGTCATAGTGGTTGAGAATGTGTCCTACTTGCCACCAGAGAGGGCAGGAAGTGAGAGTATGGAGGATATTTAAGGCCCTGATTAGTGACTTCTCACTTTGATAAAATAGATATAAATAGATGTTGCATATTCAAGGTTACACATTTAGTGTGTCTAGACACTGTTAAGGTAACTTCTTCTTTTTTCTTCTTTTTTGTTGTTGATTAAAGTAAGTCACAAATGACAAAGTGAAACAAGCATGTAACTTATGATACGTTTGGTTTGATGTTAATGGCATATGGGGCAGGAAAGATAATGTAAAAAAATACTCTTAAGGACTAAACTCTCAAATGTCTTTATCCCACGTATAAGCACCGCTACAAAGGTGGTTATTACCAAGTCGTTGATAGCAAATAAGACGTCAATAAGTATTAATTACAACCACCACTTTTAAATAGCGCAAAAGAGGCACACTTATATTTGCCTTGATTTTTTGTAGGCATCAAAAATCATGACATCCTGTTAAATGCAGATAATCTGCATCGCACATTGAAACTAACCACAAAGGATTTCAACGACACACAAGGGGCTGACACATGCTGCTAAAACCTAAGATGACCCCATTTACAGCAATGTTTGTAATAAAGATTTTATTTCACTTTATAAAATGATCACTCATGTCACATAGATACAAAAACCAGAAAGCATATTTTCCACCATTTATTTTGCCATAAAAAGCATTGGACTGATATTTCTCTAATCTTTTTGTTTAAATGTTAGAAAAGTAGGTGACACACCTACTAACAACAAATGTTTTAGCTTTGGATGTAAGTGGCTTTACTAATATACTGCACAGTATATTTGGCCTTCTGGGAAACCATTTTCTACATTGTCTTACATTTTTTACTTTGAAAGAAGCTTATGCTTCAGTGATGATGAGCATTAGGGAAGAGAAACAGACTGGATCAATACAAATACAATTTACAGTTCGCTGCTGTATGGATGATATAATCTGAGATGCATTAAGTCTGGCAACTCATTTGTAAGGGTATTTTAAAGAAAGCTAAAATGCTGTGTAAATGCAATGTTAATAATCAGTCATGGTAATGGCAATTTTAAATCTGAACCCCATAAGGCTGCATTTACACCAGATCAGGCGTCATGGCAAAAACGCCAGTCCTCTCATCGTTTGAATGTAGGTAGTGCCTTTAGGCTGCGGTGGTGGGGACCGCATGAGATGCCGAAAAACAAACAAAATTAAAACAGAATCAACTTTTGGAGAAACACAATCCAATGTCACACTGCGGTGGCCAATCTCGGAACCTACTGGTGGTCAGACAAAACGCAATGGAGTTGAGGCCTGGTTGGATCAGTGGGTAGAGCAGGCGCACATATACTGAGAGGTTTATGCCTCAACGCAGAGGTCCAGGGTTCAAATCTGACATGTGATGATTTCCTGCATGTCTTCCCCCTTTCTCACCTAGCTGTCCTGTCTAAAATTAAAGGTGGAAAAGCCCAAAAAATAATCTTAAAAAAAAAAACATACACACAATGGAGTTGGGCCATTTGAGTTCTACTCCCACATTGCTGCTCAACCCTGTGCTAATCGCTGCAACGCCTGATTTGGTACGAATGAAGCCTAACTGCATTCGTAGTTCTATCATAAAGAAAATGTTTTGGGAATATTAGCAACATGAATGTGGTCAACAACAATGTCAAAAACAGCTTGTATTACTGTCACTCTACAGAATATCAAAACTAACATTGTCTACACTAATTAATGTGTTTTGACTTATGCAAATGAATAGATTATTTTCAAACTAATGAGTGAATAATTAGTCATAATTAAGTATGCTAACAAGTTCTGATTTATTAACTGATTTCTCCATACCGGCTTCATCAGCGTTCACTGCATGCCAGGCTTTATTTTAATGATGCTGTCTGTCCCAATCAGTGTCACGCCATTCCTGTAGAGAAAAAAAGTTAATTATGAAACTTTCACTGTTCCATGCTCTGTTGACGCTGCTTCTATCTTACACAATTCTGCATTCAGAGTCATAATAAGGCAGTGATACAGAGGGGGCACTCTTCGCAGATATTATAAGTCCAGGAGTGATGCAGCTAAATGAATTAGAAGTACTTCACCTAAGTGCTCTTCAATACAGTCAATAATGAATCATGGTAAGTTAAGAGCATCATGAGATAATGCAGTTATGGTTTCACACAGAGGTACATTTTAGTACATTCATTGTATGGAAGTCCAATTCCATATGTGAACATGACATCTCAACATGAGGAAATGATGAACCCAGAGGGCACAATGTTTAATAAGGCAAGATGTTAGAAAGAAGCTCCTGCATTTACAATACTGTGAATGTCAAACTGGTGCAATGAGAAGCAGCCAAAACAACTCAAGCCGCACATGAGAGAAAGATTAATTATACTTTTAATTATACTTTGCAGAGTTGACACCATCCATATGATATCATATAGAAACTCAATTAGCACATTTTGATCTATTGCTGTTACATAGGTCTATGTGTGCTAAAGATCTGTTGTATAACATAACCAGGCAACAATGGATGAGACAGGATCACCAACTCATGGAAGCCGTGGAAGATTTGGCATCATATTCCCCTTTTCTATGATGCATTGTCATCATTCATTCTGAAGATGAAAAAGGACAGAAATGCTTAGTTTTTGCTTGAACATCAGAAGAGCTTTTTTGGTATCACTACAGCGAGCTTGAACACAAAAACAAATCCATGAAAATGCAAATGAGGACAGTGATATTCAATGTTGTAGTGGTGCTTGTTCAAGAACAATAAAACTCATAGTAGCCATAGATGTAACTGGACAGATTTCTTTTTTTTGTGGTGTCTTTTGTTCTATATCCATAAATAACTGAGACCACATTGTGTTTGAAGTCAGATACATGCAAAAAAATGAAGCGGTAGGCCATACCGTTGCACTTCTGGATGTTGTCTCCCTCAGTAGCTAATTAAAAAGACATCTTTTTGATCTCATAATAGCCCTGCTGCCAGGGTAAACAAAGCAAGCGACAATGACACAATAATGGGTTTTTGCATTTCAAGAGAAGATACAACTTTAATAAAGGTCTTTAACAACATCTTTAGGTACGATAAGTATTACATTTTTTTACAATCAATTTTCTACTAATTTCAGAACCTTGACGTCATTTTTCAAAACTCTAGACACAAAACTCAAAACGATCATCACTTGTAACACAGGCTGTCCAATGTTCAAAACAATGCATTGTGCATTCATATCTTTAAATAAATCTTGCACTTGCACAATCACTGGTTCAAAAAACAAATTTATTGTGAAATACCATTGAAACAAGCTACCCATAGTTTCACTGGGTCATCGTTCGTACAATCATTAAATATTGTAGTACAAAATAGGTGATACATGTTTCATATGGTACTAGATGTAAAGACTTCCCTGTAAAAGTACTGCAGTAGTAGAGCGAATACTACAGACAAACCTGAAATGTACTGATGAAAAACAATACAGTACGATCACAACATAGGTTTATTTGAATCAAAGCAAAATAATTAGCTACAAAATAGAAAAGAAAAGACAGTACTGTAAAACATCAAATGCAGTGTTCCTCAACTTGCTTGTACTGTAAAAAGCAAAAAAAAGAAGTGATTACTGTACTTCTACATATTCATCAACTACATTGCAATTAGCCAAACATCTTGGAAAAAACCTTTGGGCATGGCGAACAATGTGGTACGAGTATATATAAGTATATATATATATATATATATATATATATATCTCAATCTCTCTCAATCATCAGTAACGTGTTGGCAGAATTGGACAAGCAATTCCAAGGGCCTGCATGCAAACAGTGCAGTACTGTCAATACTATAAATAGTCTCAAAGGTGGTACATGGGACCACAGAAACAGTGTCTGATAAACAGTAGTACATTACAGTAAAGAATGATGATGAAATATTACATCCATAGATCATGTAGTCTAATTGGTTCATGCTCCACACTGATGGGTGACAATGAATCTCGTTATCTTGAAACTTTCATGATGTAAACATGGAATATTGTTTGTCTGTTTCCATACAACTATACATTAAGAGTAATGCAACAGTTACTTATCATTTTGAGTAGTTGTATCGATTGATAGTTAGATCATTGTAATGAAATGAATAGACAATCATCTGAAATGTAATGTGTGAATTGCTTTTTGAAATAGTAGTACTTTGATATTAAGTTGTGTCATATTGAACAGGTGATCTTTGTTAAATGAACAAATGATCTTTGGTTTATGTGTATTGTATCCAAGCAACGGAAAAATGTGTATATTGATCATTGGTTGTGAGTTTTGCGTTACGTCAATTACGTCAAGGTTCTGAAATTAGTGCTAAAGTGATTGTAAAAAACTGTAAAACATCAACTATCACACTCTATGAACCCTATAATGATTGTCTGGTATGAAAAACTTACATTTTGTTCTTGAGCAGACTATGATGAGATTGGAAAGTGAAGAGTTAAGAGAGAAAACATTTACTATCAACAGTTTAAAAAAAAAGACACCTAACTGTCGTGTCTGTTTTGACAGATATAATAATAATAATAATAATAATAATAATAATAATAATAATAATAATAATAATAATAATAATAATAATACATTTAATTTGTATAGCGCTTCTAAGGACTCAAAGTCGCTTTACAGGGCAAGGTAGAAAACAAAAACAAAACAAAAAAAATGATTTTTTTTATTTTTTTTAAAAGCAGATTGTCAACATTTTAAAAAATAAAATCAGCTGGAATTGAATAAAAATGACTTGCAATAGATTAAACACCTGGACCTGTAGTTTTAATTTCGTTGGCATGGACGCGCACAGTAAAGCACCTGTCACAATACAAATTACGAGTGTAAGTTCCACGTTATTTCTAAATATGTATTGATTGCTTCAGAAGTTATACGTTAGCGCAGATATCTATGATGTTAACCGTTCGACCGTCATCGGTTGCTGGCATAGACAGTATGGTGGCTATTCTCTTAATACTTCCATACTGTAGCGTCAGGTAACCATGGAGACATATCCTGTGTTAGCTAAAACTGGTTACTTGCTTGTACTTGTACTAGGGATTAGCTAGATACGTTGCTTTTCATTGTAACGCATCAAACGCTTTGGGGTAACGTTAATGTAAACAAAACACATTTTATCTGGGTAAACTCGCACAACAAATATGTTTCGGAATTATTTTCAGGTACGTTAATTTGAAAGCCACGCTCTTTGTAAATAACATGTTTTGTTTTTAGGCTAAAATTAGCTTTAGCTTGATATAGCATAACATTAACGTTGTCTGCAGGCAAATAGTGAAAACTTATCATGTTTTTCGCAGGGTGGATCTGTGGTTGAGATCTTTAGTGGACAAGGAAAAGACCCTGTAGAAAAATGGAAACTTTGCGGAGGTCCGTCATCCATACATAAGGTGAGTTTTCAGAACTACTATTTACGTTAACCGTAGCCTATTGTTAGGTGATTATACTCGCGCTCACTATTGCACATTAATCAATTTAACTAGCTAGCCTCCATGTCCTCTACGTCCTCTACCACACAGGGCCAGGATATAGACAACAACAAATACAATGCAGTCCAATAAAAAAAACATATAACGGTCTGAATGATTACCGCATGGCTGAATTAACCCCTCTGGATGAAGTGCATCAAAAGTGAACTTCAGCCTGTAAATGTACAGTATAGCAGGGCTACATTGTTACCTACACAAGTTCCCATGGGTGACATCGTTTACGTTACAGCCGTAAATCAGATGTACATTTAGGGATGCCAGCACACTATACAAATTGTATGAGAGATGTGTTTTAAACTGTCAAAATGAGGGAAACTCATGTTATCAGTAACAAAGTAAACTTGTGTTTAGTTTCTTAACTTTATGTGATATTTTTATTGAAGATGCCAGTAACACTTCATAATAGAGCTGTTGTTGACACATAGCCTTTACATTTCAAGCCTTGTGTATATGCTAACACAAAAACATGTTCACACTGGTAATAACTTAGCAGTGCCTTAGAATTAGCAAGGCCTCTTGTGTATTGTTTGCTATCTTAGGAGTACAATAAAGAAGTCAAAGGGTTTGTTTATTGCCTGGAGGGTAGCAGCCAGACAGTCAAGATGCAAATGCCAGAGAATGGGAAAATATCTCGTAAGTCACCCACCACACTTGCACCCATTTATAAATTATATTTTCTTATTCACATGCTAATAGTAATTCACTTATTTGCCTATTTGTTTTTTCTTAGTTGGACTTCTTCAAAGATTCTTGGTCCTTCAAGTGAATATTCCACCATGTAAAGATTTTTCCATTGAGCTTGTGTAAGTACAGCAATTTTTTATAATTCCTTTTTTACATGGCAACTACCATGGAAAAACATTTGTGAGAGCATGTGCTGTTGTAGATCTCAATACATCTTTAATTTTGTTGTTGAGAAAGGACTTTTATTACTGTTAGTGTAGTCTATATCCTCGACGTTCCACTTCCGGGATTGCTCCGTTGCCAACGAAAATTCCACGTTTTTCTCTTATCCCGGAATGCTGTGTGAACTCGCCAGACCCTCCTCCGCAGCGCCACATGGAGGATGGTCTGGCAAAGCGAGACTACTGTTAGTGTTGATCAATATGGTAGCTACAGTAATCTTTGATAGAGTAAATTAGCACTTTGTTACATAAGAGAACACTTTACTTGAAGGGGTGTGCATAAGACTGACCTGACAGTCCAAAGGGTTCCACTATACTTGAGGTCAAAGGAATTCATTATGACACTGTTATAAAAGCATTTGACAGTGTAATTAAACGTTTTGACATCTTTCTGACAAGTCCAAATTGTTTCACTTTACTTGAGGTCAAGGAAAATAATCATGACACAATTATATTGGTCTGATGACAGCCAATTTAAAAACCAACCACTTATGGCAGTTTAATGTAATGTTAACACATAAAGCTAAATAGTTTCTTCAAAGCTATAGTGCGTAGTTTCTGTCACCCCCATGAGGAATTCTAAGTAATGACAACAACACTGTCCAAAATGACGCAAGACTTCGTTGGTCATGCACCACCCCCACCCCTCCCCCACCAGTTGCTAGTAGCTCAAGGAGGAAACGGTGGTTTAAAAAACAAGATGGACTCTTCAGAAGAGTAACTATCTCGTAGTTTTTATGTCTTCTTAGTCTCCAAAGCTGACTGTTGCTGTTGCTTTTTCTCAGCGGTGACGTAAAATGCATCACTCGAGCTTCTGCGTGCAAAGTTGCCGGACGGCACATTTTGTAAACATAGCCATACTGAGAAATACAGAGAGAGTTTTGTGGAGCTGATAGTCTTAATTTGCTTTTCATTGACTCATTTGGCAATGGCTTAAATGTAACAGACGTTCATTAATAAAAAATAGTTGCGCACTATAGGTTAAAGTTTGATAATTAGGCCTGCTATGACATGTTTATGACAGGTTATGTTGTCTAGGTTAAAGGTGCTGTAGGTAGGATTGTGAAGATCCAGGACTTAGCCAAAATTTGAACATCGACAACTTCTCAGTCTCTCCCTCCCTTTCCGCTGAAGCCCAAAACGGTCTCCTAACCCCCTCCCCCCACAAGGGAGAATGAATGCGTGTGCATGAGCAGTGATTGACACGCAGTTTGACACCCCTCCCTCACCCCTCCCCCGGCCTTGATTGGTGCATCTGAACAGGGAGCTGTGGATTTTTGCAAATCACACTACAGGGTGTAGGTGGTGCCAGAGGAGCCGGATTTTGTTTTAAATTACCTGCTTCATGTAGTCCTACTCGAACATAGGGTCAGTTTCAGCAAATATGACAGAAATTTTTGTCATAACACAGTAGTTGTCATAACAAATACATTGACAGGTTATATTGTCTTGCATAATGTCAAATGTCATAACACAGAGATTGGTCAATGTCAAGTTGTCTTAACACAAACATCTCAAACAATGCTAACTTTAATGCTAACTGCATTAAAAGTGTCGTAATTTACCTAATGACACGTAATGACAACAGTCATAAAGACTCCATGTTCATGACATGTATCATGTCATGGTTATAACGGGGTCATGTTAGTCTTATGGACATCCCTTCAAATAAAGTGTTACCTAGAATAGTTAATATTCTAATGTACCGTGAAATATAGAAAGTAATCATTGAATCAATTTCCCTTAGACTACTGAAAAAAAACCATTAAAACCAGCTTGTTAACATCTAGTATGAGAACGCCTTGAGCACCTGAAAAATGTTTATTGATAGAAGAAAAATTCCACTCTGTGAGTTACCTATTTTCTTATGATCAATAAAACACAGTTTGTGCATTCAAGACTCCACATAAATCTATATTTAAAGGGACTGTACTCGATATTCAGAAGATAAGTGGTCTGGCATTGCCTCTACACGGCTCTAACAGACTGTTACCCAACTCGTCAAATACCAATGCTTTCCCACAGCCCTCAGCATCAGACACTGACGCACAAGGCACTCACATGCACGTGCAACCAGATCGGCTATCGAAAGAAATAATTCCCTGAATTCACTTCATGGGAAATTCAATGTATTACAGACTCAGGCTGCGGTACAGTATAGATGCTCTTGTTACATTTATGTTATGTCATGGGAGCCATATAGAAAAACAAAACTAGTCACACTGTCAAAAGTTAAAATAATTTCTTACTATAAAGTTAAACTACTTTTTTTCTGTGGAAATATTGCTTGCTGTGCTGTTCTTCCATTAAAGTGTGTCATGACAGCTGATTTCACATCACTAGATTAAAGTGAAAACACCTTTAAGAGCTTACTTTAGATATCGATAATGCTTGTGGCTCACTCAGACTAGGTCTTCTTAATGATGCTGTTGATTCTGGTAATAATTTATGTTCTGGTGTCTGTTATTCACAGGACAACTGATTTAGAGCACCTGAAAAGAAGACTACACTTATCAACAGTACATAAAGAGTTGTCTGCCACACTTTTGCATGCAAAGATACCTTTTGTAGGATTGAAACGCAGTATTGTGAGTATACTAATTCATCCTTGACATATTCTTTTAGTATTTTTTAAGGTAGGTATTGAGTTTCATATTTAAGTGATTATTTTAAATCATATTGTTTCTGTTGCTGCAGTGGTCTACTTTGTGCATCGACCTTGTGTCATTCACCGGTGAACTGTTCAAGGGGTTTTTGACGCTGGATGGCATCACTTTGTTTGCCACCTGTAAAGTCCGCAGAATCTTCACCATGAAAACAGAGCCTACAGGAATGTTAGATGATGGTAATGATTATTGTCACAACAGAGTTTTATCACCTTACCTTAAAGTCCTCTCCATGAGTGGTTATTTAAGAGATACTAGCTAAGCACTGGAGTAAGTCAGTGGTCTTCAGGTTGAGTAGATTTGTTCTGAGTTTAGATGAAAGTCTGTGTGTATGTGTGTGGAGAGACGAACACTTGGCTAAGAGATCAGTGGTGTTTTTTGTTGAACTCTGAAATGGCTCAGCAGAGCCAACAGCTGTACTCAGCGCTGGCTGCTCAGTGCACACCACTACTTGCCAGTAAAGACAGCTTGTCATTTGTATTTTTCTGTTGATCAAAGTGTTACCTTTTGTTGCGTGATGATATGTCATGATGATGTGTTTTGGTTTATTCTATGATTAGGCTAAATCTGAAATAGTTCTCTTTATTTAAATCTAGATATGTTTCTCCGTGGAGCTGGTCTCATGGACTTGATCCCTCGCAGTTGCCATTTCCCAGCGGACGTAAACCATGTCACTCAGGTGTTGAACATGGAGAATTTGCGGAAGGCAGATACGAGGGCTGGACTGTTGAGCTCTGACTGTGGTAGGTAAGAGCAAATCACAGGAGTGTGAATTGATCAATAAACAGTGGTGAAGATAAATACATTCACTTAAGCACTATACTTAAATGCAATTTTGAGGTACTTGAGCATTTTCATTTTGTGGTACTTCATACTTCTACTCCACTACATTTTGGAGGAAAATATTGCACTTTTTACTTAACTACATTTATTTACAGTAATGTAGCCATAATCTACCAGTGAAATGGTTAATATACATAGAGAAGCATAATGGTGCAATTGTTGCACATAGAGCAGTTGTTTTCCCACAAAGAGACTCTGATGATAATAGATTTGTTTTCCTTGCATGGAATTCCTGTGGTCCTCATTATTGTGTTCTTCTTCACCTCACCTGTACTCAGAGAGCTGCAATTATGTCCTCATATACAAAGACATGCACCAGTAATCCAGTTCCGCCGCCTCTGTGGCCTTTTTTATCAGTGCTTATTTATTTGTTCTGACAGCTGTCTAAGTCATGTTGAGTCAATCGGTAATGCCCATAGAAGAGAGAAGTAACCACACACAAGGAATAGCTTTTCATAATTATCATCTGCATTATTAGCATAACATTCCTAATCATATTTAAAACGATTGCTATTAAAGTAGGCATCCAATTTAACTGTGATGAAGTTGCTTGATGAATGTTGTTGCTTCAGTACCCAGTATCTGTCAGAAATTGTTAAAAGTAAGCTTCAGCAATTTTTTATCATGCAGCAGCAAACAAAATGTGATGACATTATAGACCAAAAGACATTCTGTTTCAAGGTCAGTGAATTTTAACAGATCAAAATCACCACTCAGCTATCATATATTTCATTTTATTCCGTATTGTTATCACATTCTTTTATTGGCATCTGCAGATTTGAAGTGCACTGAAAGACTCACTCCTATACCTAGGTCATTTTCTGAGTGTTGAATCTGCTGCATCAGATTGTGACTTTTCTTCACTCTCAATACATCCAACTCAGCTCTGTCATCATCTTGACGATTCTCTGTGTTTTGTGGAATTAAAGTGTCTGCTCTCTGCTCTGATGAGGATCTGACAGAAAGTGTGTTTTTCTGTTATCATCACCAGAGGTGGTCCTAATGAGCACTAGCACAGATACAGCAGGGTCAGTTCGGGGCCCTATCACGACTTTCTCCGCAGCCTATTATTTTTACATGATGATACGGAGAAGATTGATAGATTAAAGAAAAACACCAAGTCAATCAGTTCAGCAGTAGAGTCTAATATATAGTTGGAAACTGCATGTTGTAATCAGTAGGCTCTAATTTAAATAAGACTAGGTCAAAACTAGGGGTGGGGAAAAAATCAATATAACATAGTATTGCAATATTTTCAGGGGCAAAACTGTATCGATACATGGACACCAAGTCATCATGTATCATGACTGCTGTGTACATTTTAGGACATCCTCAGCCATCAGAGTCAGGTCTCAGACATCAGTTGAAAAGGCTTCAGGTGTCAGGTCAAACAGCGTCAGACCTCGTGGCCGGCTTGGCTCAGTGGGTAGAGCAGGCGCATATATACTTCGAGGCTTGTGCCTCGACGCAGAGGTTCAGGTTTCGAGTCTGACCTGTAACGATTTCCTGCATGTCTTCCCCCTCTTTTCTCACATAGCTGTCCTATCAATTAAAGGCGGAAAAGCCCAAAAAAATAATCTTTAAAAAAATAGCGCCAGAACTCTCAGAAGCAGGCCTATATGTCAAAATAAATAACTTATGGAGTGTTAAGGAATGTTTTGTGTGTTTATTTAGTAACATTTGATGAAAACATGTCAGATTCTTTTCTTTATGACACAATTGTAATACTTTTATTAATTATTATAATTTACTGACTAACATATGCTTTTAGCTTAGGTTGTACTTATTTTAGGGATATGAAGCATTTGAAGATACTCCTAGAAATGACATCACGATAAGCAAAAATACCAATGTATGGCGGACCATTTCTATTGCAGAGTTCAAAGGGTTAAAATATGTTATAGAGATCAAATTTATTAATTTATTTGTAGAGTATAAAATAAAATATCGTTTTGTTTCATTTTCAAACACAATGAATAATGGAGTACTTACATTTTCTAACTACATACTAGCATTTTAACACACTGTACCGTCAACTCTTCTGTTTTTAAATGTGTTTTATCTGGTTTTATATATTTTAGTCTATGTATACATTCTTACGTATGTCTGTATGATTGTTGTCTTTCCCTGTTGCACTGCAAGTGGCTGGTGGAGAACAGTCTTTTCATTTCCTTTATGTAAATACATGTGGAACTATGACAAATACATTAATCTTAATCTTATTAATATGCCATTTAGCTAATAGAATAATAAGGTTGATAATATAATACTGGATTTTACCTGCAAAATGTTTGATTACTAACAAAGTAAAAGAGGAGTCTTTTAGGAGTATGTATCGATACTATCCCTCTTAAGTATTTTTGCAAATGTTAAAAAAAAGAAGTGGATGTTCTTTTTGTGCGATATACCCTGAAGACATTTTGACATTTATTTTGGAACTGTTGTTACTCAAACAATTTGTGATCACTCATTGACCCAAAGTTTTGAATATGTATAGTTTGGTTTCACATTTCTGCTCAAACAATCCAGTATTATATTATCAATCTTATTATTCTATTAGCCAAAAGGCATATTCATGAATGTAAGCACACTAATCAGAAACCATTTTTATTGTGTTTGAAAGTGAAACCAAACAATACGAACAATGTATATTTAAAAATAAGAAAGCAATCAAAACGCTGAATATTAGTATGTGCTCTCCATAACATCTTTTAATTAATGTGATGCCATGTTTTTTTCGCCCCCCTGGCGGTTATTGTTAATGTCAACTGTCAAAAATAAAGTCAACATGCTGAAACCGTACGGCCTCAGAGAAAACAGCCTCAGAGCATAACATTGAATTAAGCTGTTTTATCTGAGACTGTTTTTCCTGAGGTCTGACTCTGTTTTATCTGACACCTGACACCTTTTCATCTGATGTCTGAGACCTGACTCTGATGGCTGAGGATGTACGTGACATAAGTATTGTGATAATATCGTATTGTGGGGCCTCTGGTGATTCCCACCCCTAGTCAAAACAATGTATATGGCTGAACCAATATGATTCATTGTGGCCAAATTGTTACAGGGATAGTCAGTGGTGGTGTCTATAATGTGAATATAGATATTAAATTAAATTATTTTTTTAGGGATGGGTACCGAAACCCAATAAGCAATTGTGCTGTTGCAGCGATCGTATTTTTTCCCATAAGGTGCGATCGAATCTTGCAAGAAAGCAAACTGATAATCTATTATAAACGATATGCTGTTCTTCTAGTTTCAATTCAGCCGATTTTTCCATGATGAAATATCAAAATCTGCCCATCCACTTTATTTATAGCCTTGTGTCACTGCTGTTTGTGATTGTTTTTCTTGACAGAGATGAGCAGACAGACACACACACACACACACACACACACACACACACACATGCACACACACACACACAAACAAACATGGTGGTGTGCCATTCATCTGCATGTAGCCTACTCTGCACGTGCTGCTAAGCTTGTGTATTTAAACAGATGAAATGGGTGGCAGCAACAACAACAACAACAACAGCAACAACATCCACCGTGTATTGAAGAAGTTAATCAGCTGATTGATGGGCGATAGCAGAGGTAAAAGCCTGTGTCGCGCCAATGCAGGTTGAAAGGGTAATGGCCAATGGGGAAATACCATCACACTCATTCTGACCAATGGTGGAACTTCCTCACTCAATGACAGAGGGAGAGAGTTTTGAGGTTGTAGGGCTGGTCCGACGGTCCAGCCAAAAAGTAACTTTGAAAGGGCTTTGTGGCTTGTGGCTTCTCACTGATTTAAAAAATACTGGTCTGAGGCCTTCACACTGAACTGGCTTTAAGCCTGCATTTAAAAAAAACTTTATCTATATAAAACATTTGACTTTCTGATGCCTAACCTTGGGAAGTTGCAGTGGCTAATTCATCATTAACATGAAAATGCTTTAAAAATGCCAGGTAGTTGAGGTACAAGGATTTAGTAACTATAGTCTCTATTTAGATAATGTATGAGCATAAGAAATGTGAAAAATCAAACTCTTATCCAAACAACAAAGATCTATAATAGTCAATTTATAAGGGGAATTTCTTTGCAGTTCCTGATCAGTCTACCACTGCCAGATCAACCAGTTATCAACGATCTAGGCCACAAGGTGTCTTACACACAGCCTCAGTCTTCAGGGTTTCAGGACCACCCCCTCAAACTGGAAGAAGAAGCAGTGCAGCCTCAGACGGAATGGAAGGAAGTGTACTCTTTATCTCTAATACGGTAACCTCATGAATTCCATAATAACATATATCCCTATATACTGTACATTACCATAAGTACAAAATAAAACATGTTATCTTTGAACTTGTTTTTCTTCTTTTGCTGTTCCCTGCAGGTATCTCCGTCCAGTAGAATGAACCAGAAAATGACTGCAGAAAGTGAGAGCATTGCCAAGCTGAGTGAGAATTTATCACACGGAGAACCTTCCCACATTCTTCTTGAGGGTAGATTTGAATAATAAGAGTTCATAGTGTTTTTTTTTTTTTTTTTGTTTTTTGTTTTTTTATCTTGTCTGCATGCTTCCGACACCTATACATGCCACAATCAGCTATTATTTCACCAAATCACTTTTTATCAGTCTTTTCATTCTTTATTTTTTTGTGTCTTTGTATACTAACTTACTTACATGAACAGTATGATGAGGACTTTAAATTCAATGATGAAAGGCTGCGTAGAAAAATTTAACCAAAGCTGGCTGTAAACAGTGTATTTTGGTACAAGGTACTGTACATATCTGGGTCCAAATTATTGTTTGTGGTGCATGGACTTGCCATGCTAACCATCCTCTGGTTATCTGGCCAAATATGGAAGCTGCTACTCTCTCTGTACCCCAATAAGAAGCAACCAACAGGGAAGCAGATAATGGGAACGAAGAAAGAAAGAAAGAAAGAAAGAAATTGTTATTTATAGTCTACGTTGTAATGTTGACCCAGAAGTAGGATGCAGAGGTAGAGCAGTTATCTTAAAAGGCAGATTACTTGATCTTTTTTTTAAAAGTGCAATAATTGGTAAGCAATCAGTTAAGGCAAATGGAGCCAGACAGGGAGCTGGCAGGAAGGCATATATAAGGTACATGTATGACAATTTGGCAAAGAGAGTGAGTTGGTGGACCAGTGTCTATATATATATATATATATATATATATATATATATATATATATATATATATATATATATATATATATATATATATATACTAAGTGACTGATAGGCAGGAATAAGGAGCAGAAAATGTGAAAATGAACCAAAAACAAAGCTGAAACCAGGACAGAAATATTTTTGGAAAAGTTTCCAGAGAATTACAGTTGAGTCCTGTAGCTAAAAAATGTTATTTGGAAAGAGCAATACCTATTTTCTATGCTGACATTTTTGCATAAGTGCTCAGTAATCATGATTATTGATTATTAAGGAGAGTTCATAATGCTACCAAACATTGTTTTAAGTACAGAGCGTGAAAAACAATTTTTCTCATTTTCCAACAAAGAAAACAGTAGTGTTGTTGGGTTTGTGAAGTTGTTTCACCTTGCTCTTGTTCAGTGTCAATTTCATTAACTGATTAGTGACATGGAAATAAACATAAATTATATGTAAATAGAAGAAAATGTAGTGACACTGACTTTGCCACTTTATTTAGTGAATGAGGAGCCAGAAGACTTGCTAGTGAGTCTAGATGGCTTTGACTCAGTACCTCCAAATATCTTGTGCCCTGGGTGAATCTTTATAGATGAAAATAATTCAGCTTCTTTTATTTTCTGGCATGTGTTGTGCACCAATGCAGATCAGGCTTATAGCTGCATGACTTAAGTGTACTGCATGCTGTAAAAGTGCACACTGTATTCCTCTCATTAGAGCCTTAAGAATGATGCACCCTATTATTCTTGTGCATAGCTAAACGTATTACATGGGAACCAACAAAACAAGAGCCCAGCTCTGACAGAGTATGCTCTCCCAAGCACCTAATAACAGCTTTTACAGTTGGTAATATGCCATCCTTTGAGCATGACTGAATGCAAAAACCGATGATTAAAATTCCTTAATTCAGCTGAATATAATGTAGCTGGATGTATTCTCCCTACACTGAATGCATGTAAGAAGCTCAGTTACTGAAATGCCTTCATTACTAGGGATTTTCATAGTGCATTATCAGTTCACAGATATGCTGCTGGCAAGCTATAATAACATTGTTGGTTGACTGTTTTGTGTTATAAAGCTTTTTTAATTTTGAAAGTACTGCATGTACTGTAGGAACACCATGCAGTTTACAGCCCCATCCCCCAAAAGACAGAGCGTTTGACAAGCCGGGATCTAAGAAGCTACGGGTCTACAGTGCTGGAAGAGAGAGGCTAGCATTTTCAGGTAAGCTGTGAGCACTGCATCTTATATTCTCTGTGTACGTTGCAATACACAGTACGATTTGGTGAATGTACCATGGTTTAATATGGTAAGATGTTTCATTCTGGTTAACAGCCTCCCCAGATGCTGTACCTGGCCACAGAAAGAGAAGTAAAACCAGGGAGAAGTGCACGCCCCCACCCAGTAGGCAAGAGAGCAAGCAACAACATCTGACCATAACAGAAAAGACAAAGCACCAAACAGCAGGTGAGGCTCACATCTGCTGTGAATAGACAGGGAGCATGACAGGAGGAAGCAGCAGCAGAAGAAGACGTGAACTTTCAGACAGTGATGGTTAAAAATGTCTAAAAAGACTGCGAGGGATGGCACAAAAGAGAATAATATGCATATTGGGTGATATTGGTGTCTACTTTGCATGTTCTGATTTTATCAAGTAGCTCCTTATACTTGAGAAAAATACCTACTTCTACTCTTCATTTATAAATTAAATCACTTCAAAATATTGCATGAATTTTAATGAGCCTCATTTTATGCTGCATACACCATCACTTTTGTTCCCCTTTTTTAATTTTGCATAGCCAACGTCAAGGCCATTTGCAGGATTTTTGTAGGAGCAACTCCTACTCCAGCCAAAGAAATCCCCCCCTTCGCACACACTCACACTCACAGACACACACAAACACAAACACCTACACCATCATTGTCCTCGCAAAATGAGTGCAGATGCTCTGAAAGCTCATTTATGGATTTCTCCACAACAATACGCTCCTTTGCTGCAGCTCTGCCCACAGACGGAACATAGTTGGTTCATTAATGGTAACATGGCACATTAAATAAAAGTCAGAGGGACGTCTCCCGAGCCCAGAGTTTGCCACACAGTGGGCAATTAGAGAAAGTGATTATACTGTGGAGAGGTTCAAATGTGCTCACTCATTCAGATAGAGGTGTCTCTTTGATCTCAGGCCCATCGTGGAGTTTAAGGATGGACATGAATGGATCCATCTTTCATTTAAGGTTTTAAACTATTGTACTGTGGTATCTTTAGTTGCGATGCTGTGATGATGTGTGGAGAGGAAATCCGCTGACACTGTTCTTGATTATGACTCAGCACATTTGAGCTTTATACAGACTTCAAACCTATAAGCCCTTCAGATACTACAGTACCCATATATTCAGGAACATAGTGTCAGATATTGTAACATCACTGTAAGATTTTCTGTTTCTACTTTAACAAAAGTGGAAAAGATTAAAACAGAATGGAAGCAATATTTGCTTGTAAAATATGTTATTTTTAAGGATGTTTGGACAGAGCTGTCATTTCATTAGTGACAACTTTGCAGTAAACTTCTGTTCACTACTGATTATGTTGTTTATTTTGTTATATTCTCATTAAGGTATTAACATAGCAGGGTTATTAACAAAACCTACGAAAATGTCAGTATGTTAGAAATGAATGTTCTCTTTTGTCAAGCAGTGGAATTCATTACAATTTTGCATATTGCTATTATGAATGATTATGTGCATATAATCAAATGAAATTAGAATGGCATTAGTCAAATGATGAGCAAATTAGAAAAGGATTTATTGCTCAGTGTTTTAACCCCTGCTGTCTTGTTTTGGATTTTGTTCTGTAATCTATTATTTAGATGAGTGTAGATGCGCTCCTGCCAAGGAGAGTTCAGGAGCTGCTCCCACACCAGCAGAGTCTCTCTCCTGCTCGATCTGTCCAGGTTTGTCTTGTGACCTGCAGGTCTGGAGCAGCTGGGAGAATAATGAAGGGTCAGAGCCCCAGCTCACTCTGCAAGAGGAGGTATTCACTTTCTCTTCCCAGCCACACTTACCCAAACGAGGGCAAGGGCAGGGTGACCAAGAGAAGATGGAGCTGGGAGATGATCAGGTTTGGAACAAAAGTGGGAGGCGGTATGACGCCCAGCCTGAGGATGACTTTATCGGCAGTGAAAGTGATGAGGTATGTCTGCTTTCGGGGAGAGACACATGCACACTGTACTTTACATGCACACACATTTGAAGTGCATCTTATGGTATTTTGCTATGACACAAGATATATTTCCCCTGACAGTAATGACCATCTGCCTTAAATAAATAAGCAAACTTGTGTTACAAATACACTAACAGTATGGACAAACACCAGATTTCTAAAATATAATTTGTCCATTTTAGGGATGTATTCTGATTTGTGTGCTCTAAATTAATCTCAATTTTGTAGCAAAGTTCCAGTGTATTATGTTATCCCACAGTATGTCCAAAGTTTGATTTGATTCAGTTTATTTTGATTCGTTGCCGTTTACTGCAGATTCAGAATACTTTAACTTTAAAGGTCAGTGGGGTTATTTATCATCAGATAATGTATGAATAGTTCTGAAGTTATAATAAAGAACAGTAGTTTTCTTTATGCTGAGCAGGGAAATTAAAGGGTTGCACTGAGTATACAGATGACTAACTTCAAAGGAATGCTAATTGCTCTTACTTATTTAAAACATTATAGCAAGTTTGATATTTCAGACTTAAGAACCTCATTGTGTTTCGCAGCTGATTAGCTTAGTTTTAATTAAAAAAAAAATGCTATTAAAGTAATGTATTCTATGCACCACATTAAAGACAAAATCCACCCTAAAACACAATAACCTAAAAAAACAGATACTGTAAATGTCTGTTGCATGCATTTGTCAAATCTGATGTTTGATGCTGCATTTTTAATTGTTTTTGTTAATAACATCCAGAGACTGCAGCATTACTGATAAGGTACCAAACATAGACAACATGCAACTGTGTCCGCATATTTCCAAGGTATTTGTAATGGAGTCGAGAGGAGAAAATCCTCTCTAAAACATTAATAGTAAATGTCAGGCTTTAGTATCATTAACTCAGGGCTTTTCTCAAGACTCACTGTTATCCACTGACATTCTGTGCATGTGCAGATGTGCATAGAGGAAAAACAGGTGTAAGTGTAAAACAGGTTATGTGTTCTCTTTTCAGGTGACCTTTGTAAACTGCAGGTACTATACCTGCCCTAATAACGAACTATCAAAACACTTCTAAAAGTAACCACCAACCCACCAACTATAGGAAAGTATTGTCTGGGCTTTGATTAGCAGAATATTGTGTGCATTGTACAGCATATTTTCTTCTTCTCTTACTTTCTCATTTTTTTCCAAATGAACTTCTGTACTCTGCTGTCTTACTGTAACTAGGACAATTCACTTGTTGTTGCCATGCCTTTATCTATGTAGAGCCTATAGAGTTAGTTATTTTCTCCATCCACCTATGCATGTAAAAAAAAAACAAAAAAAAAACACCAATGCAACTTTTTAGGGAATGTCCATCTGCATTCTGGGAAATTAACTGATATCAACCAGCTGAGGTTGAAAACAAATTAATGCATACAAATATTTCATTCCAACAGTTCTCAATCAAGTAACACTAAACGTGTGTCTGATGTGGGTGTTTAAGGTAGCACTTTTCCAAATTAACACATTAAATTTAGCTTCCATCACTTGAACTATGGCTAGAGGGTGAAGAAAGAAGCATGTAATTTCATTATGGGAAAGCAGAGTAAGCAATTGGGTCCAGTGCAATGCACTCTATTTTGAAACTACCAGAAGAAGGAAGGGCAGTTTTATGTTTTCTGGCCTCGAACTTACAACTTTTCTGTGAGATGGTCATTTTGGAAGTTCTTCAGAGGGGAAAACAAGAGCCACACTTGTTTGCAATATCCAAAGAAGGACACAGTGACTATTTTGTCAGGTATCCACAAAGATCATATATTGGATAACCACAACTAGATAACCAGATGTGGTGGATACATATTGTCGGATACCTAGAGTTATAACATCTTCCAATAGGGCAAAACTGACAAACATCAACTAAGAAAGTTCATTAAAGGTTCTCTGTGGAGTTTTTGATCTCTAGTAGCACTATGGAGCTGATTTTCCTATGAGTAGGTCTCATAGCAAAAATATTGATGAGGGGATGTGCAAAAGTTCACAGCTCAGTGAAGTTATTAACGAAATCCATCACTCCAACAAAACTTGGTTATTAAAATGATTAACAACAGGATTTTTGGTGTACCTTTCAACACAGTGCAAATGAGGAGACACAATCACCACATGATGACTGCTTGCATTGAAATTAGTCTTTAAATATAGCTGCAACACCGCCTTTCCTGACAGGTCGAGAAACATTGATAGAATTGTGGAAGTTTGGAGGGGCGGACTCAATGAGAACTGGTGTACTACTACTATTTTACTCTACTATATTCTACTATTATATATCCAGGCTTCAGTTAAAATAATAGCATCCAGATTATACTGTATAAATTGTGCAACTGGGAAACAATTGGCATGTGGGCTGGAGACTCTCTCTTGATTCTCACATCCCTCATGTTTTAAATTCTCTTCAGGCGGGGGACTAAGTTGTCTCTCCTTCAGGGTTTCTGGTGTGTTGTGTTATTTCTTGTCATTTTGATTGCTCTTGTCTCTTGTCCTTGACAGAGGGAGCAGAAGGTTGACACAGGAAGTACAATAGATTTGAGATGATGAACATTGTTACTCTTACAGATAGCCCACCTGTTTCTAAATAGTCACGTTGGTGTTAGTTAGCCGTGAAGCATTCTCTTGTTGCCCATGGTAAAGTGGTATGACTTCCACACAGTCCATTCACCTCTACATTCACTTCTAATCGTTGGATCTTAGTTTCATGCACTGCAATATTCTTGAGAAGTTTGTAAAAGCTAACTAGCATCAGCTAATCTCAGCTTTTCAGTCACTGTAGTTTACTTAAGTGACACAGCAAAAGGCTTGTGCTATTTGTAGACCATGCTTGTGTATTGCTAAAGAAGTAATACAAGTGTTAGGGTTGTAGCCTCCTATGTCCTTCATAAATGCATCAGCAAAAGAATGTAAGCTGAGCGAAGAAAGCAGGAAGTCATTGACTGAAGATATGTGAAAGAAAACACATTAATCTGTGTTAATGTTGACTTTCAAAAAGTACATGTACATGTACATGTACATCAAATAGTCTTGTGCATGCAAAAAAGGCAGTCTAACACCCCCAGTGACTGTGCTGTTTCTTACACTCAGTTTGACTAAGGGGCTTAAACAGACCAACTGACCATACTTTTGAGCCCCCCACTGTCATTAGCAGTAGTAGTAATTGAGACATGCAATATATTTGGAAAGCCATGGATGCTAGCGTTGCTTAAGTAGATGTACAGTGTAAAGTGCAAGACATTCAACACAGGTTGTGAGACAGTTTTAACATATCACCGCAGCTTTGCATTGCTAGAAGCTTTAGCTTGCTAAGCCACCATATTCTTCCAACCTGGCTATAGTAATAAATCAGACTGTGGTTAGCCATCTGACACAAGTTGGCCTGATTTTGATTTTGATTAATTTATGGCAGGTTTCTCATTCCTCAACTTGGAGCAATATTATCTTTCAAGGTGTTGCATCAGTTGCATGCAATTCTTTTGAGCTAACATTAGTTCTTAAACATAGAGAAATATTAAAACAAAACAAAGCAATAATAACTGAAAGAATGGAGTATGTAGTAGTATAGCATCTGCTTTCATGACAGGTATAGTCAAATGCTAGCTAAAGAGCACATTGCTACATGCCCTTAACACACAGGCTAGCACACACTTATACACACACACACACTGCAAACCCACCTGCTCACAGCCACACCCATATAAGTTCTTTCAATAATACATGTAGTTCATTATTCATTCACTTGGACTTATGAAAATGATAAGTCATTGAAAGAAAAGAGAAAACAAATAACATATGGAGGAGCTGAGATTAAAAAAACCTCAAGGGGCTTATGGTAGCCATTCACCCCAAAAACAAAGCTCAGAGATGAAAGAAAACGCCTCGAAGAGAAACAGCAGAAGAAAGAAATAAAGAGATAGAAACTGTTTAATTTATGAGAAACAATATCTATATTATGACTTTAAAAAGTGTGCTGGCAATCTGGCATATATATATTCCACAATTGTGATCCTCTTGTGTTTTATGGAGAATGACAAAGGCTGGTGTGAAAATTGGGAAGATATTACAGCAGATTGTGTTTAAAATTTGGATTTCTCTTTTGAAAACAGGGTTAATCGAAATATATCGCAACTATATATATATATATATATATATATATATATATATATATATATATATAGCTAAGATATTAAATCAAGTAATCAATTATTGGTCTTGTCAACGTCAGTGTTAAACTGTTGAGATGGTGCAGATTGAATAATGCCATTAAAGGAACACTTCATCCAAAATATATGTTTAAAATATGAAACATTAACCCCTGTAGTCTTAATTTTTTTTTTTACAATAATTTTAAATCAACATTTCAGGATAAGAGCTACACCACGTTCAACCCAGCTACTCCAAGATCTCCCAGTCCAACCTTGGATGGGCAACTTGAAGTCCATCCTGAATCTAATAACATGGACAAAACAACACCAAAGGAGCTCAGTCCAGCTACTACCGGTATGCATTCTCCAACCAGTGGGAGAGCTGAACCAGCTGGGATTGCCCCCACACGCTGCCTCTCACCCAGTGCGACACCCAACAGGCAGGAACACAAGTGTGGCCCACGTGGATCAGAGGTAGTGAACCACGTTCTGGATGAGAACAGCAGTGTATCGCTTTCAAGGAGACTCCTGCAAGAAGTCAAATTGGACTACTCCACACAGCACAAGGTACTGCTTCTATCTACAATTTTAACAAACAAGAGGCCTCATACAGACTTCTATGGTTCTATGTTCCCCTCTTTATTCCAGTTCCCTGCCCACTCTAGCTCGGCCTTGTCTTGCTATTAGCTACTTGAAATGGCATATTACATGATATGGTTAAGCTTAGTTTGAGACAAATAATTAAGGGCTGCTTTAATTTAATGAATTCAACTATATAATCAATGCTATTTTCAACAATTTGTTGTTCTGGATTACTCATCTAAAGTGTTATTGTCAGATTTCAGTCACATGCCAATGCACAATGGTTGTGTTACTTTGGAAAACAGACCTAGGTTGCATCCCATGACAATTATGAACATGGCAGCAGTTGGGAAGCAACTCTCACTCTCACTCTCACTCTCTCTCACTCTCACTCTCTCTCTCTCTCTCTCTCTCTCTCTCTCTCTCTCTCTCTCTCTCTCTCTCTCTCTCTATCTCTCTCTCTCTCTCTCTCTCTCTCCCTCTTGTTAACTGTCCTTTCACTTCCCTGACATTTCCCTCTTTCTGTCTGTTGGTTGCTACAATGTGAAGAAATGGAATTTGGGCCGGAGGTTTTATTGACAACAACGAAAAGCAAGCATGCTAAGGAACTGAACTAAATTATGTGGGTAACTTAATTCCTCACTCAGTGACAGACTTTTCGTGTTTATAGGACTGGGCCCCGCTATGCTGCGGTCTAGCCAAAAAAAGTTGAGCATCTAGAAGGCTCGACCAAAGATCGAGATATTTTTGTCAGGAGTTGTTGGAGATCACATCACAATAAAAAACTAGAGTGAATGTTTTTTGTTTTTCTTTGCCCAAAATTGATGAATGCAGCTTTATTGAATGTACATTAGTTTGATTAAAATACATTGTAAAGTGTTTGTTTACAGTGACTATCATTGCGTCCTCAAGTCTTCAGTAGATGGGCTTGGCTCAATTAATTTCAAGCTCTGGTGGTATTCTGTTTAGCTGTCTTTGCGCATGGTAATATGCGATCACTGCTGATTTGGACAGCGATGGAAGACTTGAAGTAAAAATGTGTAATGCCATGCTGAGAAGGATCAGACTACAGTCTGCTACAAACTGAGGTTGGCCGCTGCTTCAGTTGAAAAGATCCAGGATCAGAGGATAGTCAACTGAAGCGATCTCAAGGTCTGAAGGGAGATCTGTCACTTGCCTGTTGCTTTCCACATTTACGCAACTCACTGCTGAGACATGTCCCAGCATCCTTCATCAGTGCAGCGCTTGACTACTGATTTGTGCCGACTTCAGCAGGCAGCATGCAGTGAAGGCTTTGACTGAAAGGTTGTCAGAGAAATATGACAAGGAGTTTGTTTCCCTACCTGCAGATCTGGTTTATTGACTGCCATCAATTCAACACCAAGAAAATGCCAGGCCTCTTTGCACAAATCAAGTTAGCATAGCACTCTCTTTAGCTTGCTTAGCCACTCTAAAAGAGGGTCAAAACAAAGAATTATGTCCAGCACTGCCTTGAGCTCGGTCTCGGACTACTGTCTGCTGTTTTACGATTTACTTTACTTTGTTGTGGCTCAAGTGTGACTGTGGCAAGTGCAAGGCATTTTCATTGGGATTGCTTTTAAATAAGTATTTTCTTCTTCTTTTTTTACGGGTGAACGTTCTAAAGGAAGAAGACAACACACTGAAGCCTGTTGACTCCAGTGATAACAACATACACCTGCTTAGCAGTCTACGAATGCATGGGGATGATGATGACGAGCTTCGAATGCTGGCAAGTCTTAAAAGGGAGCAGGAAGAAGATGAATGTAGAGCCTCGGGCCTCAGTGCATCTCAGATCCACCACTGTAATGTCAGCATCAGCATGAGCAGTGATGATGCATCTACATGGACACACATCTCCATGGTTTGTACTATCATCTTTTGCTACAACTTGATCTATTATTGTTGATTCTTCACTAACGAGCAACACTCATGTGCTGCTCATCTACTATTTACAATCATTAGTACGTTGTCCCTCTCTCTATCTCCTGTCTGGAATAATTTTTTTGACCCTGGTGGATCCTCTCACTTGTTAATTTCCATTTCAAGACCATAACTTATGCCACCATGAAGTACTAATGCACCTCTTTCTCTAGCGTGTTTTCTGCATTACAAAAGATTATGGAGATAGAAACACATTAATTGGCCTCTTACAGCTTTTAAAAACACACTGGCATAATATCCACAGTTCCCCCCCAGTGACTAAAATGTATTTAGGTCATTTGAAATGATCCCCAGAAGTTTGGTATAGTTTGCGCTTGGCTATTGAAGGTCATTTAGATCAATGGTCCATTAGCATAAGCACATTGCACTTATGATTAGAGAACACTACCCTGTCTGGCCCTACTGGGTCCACTGTAGGATCCCCAGTGTATATAATCATTACAGACGCTGGCGTTATAGGCCTGTTACATTTCCGTACATGCAGGTATTCATTAATGTACTGAGATTCAAGCAGAACACAGTGAATAGTAGTATTACCGTAGGGATTATCATCTCATGGTTCCTTTTAGAGGACACAGAGATGTGGTCACCATTAAAAACATGTATCTTTAGACCGTACAGTTAGTACAGTTTTCCACAAGGACAGGATGAGATTTACATTTGACTTAATCAAACCCCAAAGTGATGTTTACCGAATCAGCTGCAGCACTTTACAATTATGAATACTATGGCAACAGCACCACCATCAGCATATTAAGAAAATGCTTTGCCAAAAAAAGAGAGGAAGATACATACAGAAAGACATAACATTATTTTTTTCAAATACAAATCTAGTTATTTATTGAGACATTGTAACAAATACAACTTTAATAATGATCTAATTTGTGTCTATGAAAGATGAAACCAAGAGATGGTTTTGGGACCTAGGAAGAGACTAGTCACTGTCTGGGGCTGCTAGAACTGACAAGCCATTTCATGTCTCTTGATGCTATGATTCAAGTGGTCCTGCTGTTGCCATTTATATTGTTGCTGTCTCTGCTGCTGAAACTACTGTACCAGCCCAGACGTAACTTCCCCCCCAGGCAATTGTATGCTATGCTTCGGTTACTCATTTGAACACAAAATAATCACCTTGTCGATTGAATGATTGTGTGAGTCTAGATTTCAGACACCTTTATTTATATATACATATATATACTGCATATATTACATTACATATTAAAATCTTTTTAGTATACAATACTCATCCCTTCCTGGCTTGAAATGTGACAGTTTCTTCTTCTACTGACAATGAACTCCAGTGAAGATGTTGAATAGTTAGTTTTGACATTAAGGTGAGCTGTACTGATGGGAGCAGTGTAAAGGACTAAATCCAATCTCAAATGTTTTTACTAAACTAAATGACAGAATATGCACTTTAAAAATGAGACTGGATAATTTTCCAATTTAGCTTTCCATATAAAGATGAGGAGACAATTCTTCTGCTGTCTAAAATTCTGCCAGCCAGTGTTTGTGCCTATACGTTCACTGCAACATAGCCAATGTCCTGAGGAAGAGTTAAGTAATTGTACAGTGAAACAACTCCTTTCATAAATCAATACTTTGCTTTACCTGTCACATCTAAACGAGTTATATCCAGCAACACTTATGTCTTCATTTGAACATTGGCAATGAGCCAGGTTTCTGTGGGGATACAAATGTCTGGTGTAGCTTCACTAAATAACACATGCACAAAGAAGAAGGGATAATTATTAATATTAGATGTATTAGGAGAGGAAATAATATTAAGAGGGAGAGTAATGATAGGTGTGAGAATGGGTAATGTAATACTGCTCGGCCTGAAATTTTGCTTGGGCGTATAATAGGAATAGCATATATACGGAGGAAAAAGCAGGAAAACAGACACTTTAGTGGGCTGTCTGGGCTGATCCACCAGCAATCATCTGGAAACTGCCTTGATAAATAAGGCAGTAAGATGAATGTTAAAAATAAATGATCTGGCACTAGCACTGTTTGGTTGAACATCATTGCCAAACAAGTCTGTACAGCCCACTAATGCTTTTGCAGCGTAGTTTTACAAACAAATGTTTGAACCAAAGGTTTCTGCTGAGTTTATGTCTCCATAGCACAGGGCAGGCACAGCGCCAGAAATTATTGAGTCTACAGCAATGCTGATCAGAGACAAGCAGGGCTCTTTTAGGTTTTCTGATTGTTGTAGCATTATTTGACCCAGCGTGCAGGATAACAGATGATGCACAGGCATGGATATGTAGAAGTGGAGGGATAGTGCAGCTTGAGCACCGGAATAGCTAAATGTTTGAACATCAGTCAAGGAGACTGGTCAAACAATAGAGGTGCCAGCTATAAGAGCCAACTAGAAGTTGGGCTGTGATGAGGACCTAGGCTTAGCCATAGTTTTTTTTTGTTTTTTTCTGAGTCTGTGCAGCAGATAGTTTTTCAGAAAAGTCATCACATTGAGTTTGCAGCTACAGGCAGCCAGTGCTGCTGTTTTCACTCACTGACACATTTTGCTGTTTATTGAAATAATATTGAATCAAGAGGTGATCAAAATAAGTAATGTACTTCTGGTAGCAGCAGATGCGCTTCTTATTCTTTTGGACCCAGGCGTTCCCTTTGATTCTGTAGTTCATACAAGTTTAAATGACCATTTGAGGCACTGGGTTTAATATTACAGATGGAGTACTAAAATGGTTCAGCTCCTACCTCCCCAAAAGAATTTTCTCTATCACCCGACAGGCAACTCATCATCATCTGTACATATTACCTGCAGAATTCCACTGGGTACAATTTTAGGTCCTGTCTTATTTTTAGAAGAGGATTACATAAAGAAGGCACTGGAGCGCACAGATAGCTCAAATTTACTTAAGCAATGCAAGGACTACAGCTTCAGCATGACTGCTTCTTCATCAGCGTCATGTAACGTAATAGCCTTTAAACAGGCACTAGATTTAAATAACCTCCTGAGGCTATAATATGGTCTTTAGCTATGACAAGATGGAGAGGGTAATGCATTTGTGTTTCGTACAGCTGAATATTACTATAAATTGAATGTGAAACCATTATATTTTACCTTTCTCATACTCACAGCTTACAAATAATGTAGCTTTTTATGTTTTAAAAGGCCCCAATCACAAATACCACCCAGCTCCAACCATTTGTCACTCCAGAATAGTTAGAGAACATCTACATTTCTGAGCACATTAAATGATTTTACTGATCTTTTGATCTTGGTTTGTTCACCCTTCATTGTTCACCCATGTTTTCTGCATCTTGCTGCACTCTGTTTTTTTTGTTTTTGTTTTTTTTCTTGTTGTTTGCCAGAAAGGCAGTGATCTTCCATACTTGCCAGTTAACATGGCATATAACATAGAAGAGGTTTTTTTTTTTTTGTCCTGACCTGAACAGGCTGCATACAGATTTCCATAAACTGTAGAAGCTTTAAGATAAATTTGTCCTTGTATAGGTTTTTGTGAAAATGTTTCTCGTCTTGCTTGTGCTCAGCCAGGCAGGGTTGTTGCAGGGTTGTGCGTCTGTAGATGTCACTGAGGCATTGTATGTGATATTGGGCAACTGAGTTGATGTTCTAGACAGTGGTCTCTCCATAAAAGACATGCTGCTCCCTTTGACAGTTTATCTGTCAAAACATACACATTTTCTGTTGAGGGACAACGATCATTTGTCAAGCAATGACGCTTAAATAGTAGTCTGATGGTGGTGGACGCGATGGCCTTCATTACCGGCCTATATTGAATGAAATAGGTTGTTCTGCACCTATACAACATTTTCAATCTTGAAGTGCTGTGAGTGTGCATTATATTCATTTTATGCCCTAAAAGATCACTCAGTGTTTTTTTTAACTTAATATAGATAACTGAATACTGATATTTTTTGGATACATTTTGTAAGTCCTTGAAGTATGAGTATTTTGCGACATTTTGTAACACAACCTTTGACTTTTTCCTTATATTACTGATCCAGCCAACTAATCAGGGTTACCACTATCAGAAGGAAATGAACCCTCTCCTGCAATCAAACCCCAGGTACGTAAGCATGCATCACACACATGTGTAGCATAAATACTTTTCTGAACTTCAAATTTGTAATAAAATGTACACTACAAGACAAGGTTGACAGTTTAAGAATAGAAACAAAACTCTTGTGTCATGATACCACATATTTATATTTGTTACTTATATGTTGTGCATGAAGGTCAGGCTATGAATCATAGAGAGTCATTTTCTTTAAAAAGAACTGACATGCTGTCTCCAGAAACCTAACAACCCAGTACCTTTGCATACTATGGTATAATAGTCGAGAAAATTGCAAGCCACACTGATTTATTTCATGTATTTCCTGACAGAAAATGACATTATGTAGCCTATTATTTGTATTTTGCTGCATGTACATGACACTTACCCTAACATTCATAATCAGATGGTAACCAGTGACTGCAGAATTAAATGTCAACTGTCAGATAGATATGCAAATTGGTATTTTTTTCGCTTACAAATGAGTATGAATAAATTGAGAGTGTGCCAGATACAGTAGTTTTCTTCTCCCTTAACTGCTGTTGTCATTTTCGCAAGTACATACCTTTCATAATATTCACAGTTTTCCATACTTTTCCCACATCTTCAAAACATAGGGGAATTTGTGCTTTTTTAAACAATGTAGCTATGGAAGCAAACAGACTTACACATTTGACCCTGTTAGCCTCCAAGTGACAGGACTGCCAACCAACTGCAGCATTGACTCCTATATTAACTGAGAACTGATATTTCAGGAGAGAAGCAAAAATGGGGACTTTTCTGACCTGCTCTAATTCTCACATTGTTCCACAAATTCCACCGTGTGTTCATCAGGTTCTCCTAGGAGTTACAGTCTTTGAGCTAATAGCAGGAGTATGAGAGTTGTGCCTTAGCTAAGTCTCAGTGAAATGAGCTCTCTAGACAGGAGTCACTTAGACCCAGGGTGTGGACTATTGTCTCCGCCCTCTGGCAGTGAGAGTAATTACACAAAAGCTGTCGACTTGCTTTAGAAAAGTGTCATTTTGGTCTCTACCCCCTTCCTGCCTGTCAAGGCAAGGGTGTAACTTTGGGTTGAGAAGTGTATGTGTGTGTGTGTGTGTGTGTGTGTGTGTGCGTGTGTGTGTGTGTGTGTGTGTGTGTGTGTGTGTGTGTGTGTGTGTGTGTGTGTGTGTGTGTGTGTTGGGGGGAGGGGGCACAAAACAGTGGGTCTGGGGGTCCACTTGTCCCAGTGGGGATTGGGTAATACAGGTAGACTGACATACCGTGGAACCATTCAGATAACCAGAATATGCATCTGCGCTGTGAAGAACTCTAAGTGAGTGAGCAAGGTTGGTTGGAGGCACTCTGTGTACTGCTGATGTAATTACATTGTTGTAGAGTTAATAAACTACTAGTCTGGCTTACCGGATGTACAGTGAGGGTAAAGCCTGACATCCGAAGCGTCTCTCATGCGTCAGATAGGCATTCAACTCCCCTTCTACTATCTCCGCTATCTTTTTTGCAAGGGCACCGTCGCTGCATCCGGAGCTTAGCGCCGCCCTAGACGATTGTGATTGGTTTAAAGAAATACATACAGCCAAGAGCATTTTTCCCCCTACACCAAAATGTTAACTCGTGCAGCCAGACCATACTCCATCGCTGACACGGTGCGGTGGAGATAGGTCTGGCAATGTGAGACTAATAAACTACTCATTCCACATCTTTCATACATGAATGGTATTATTTAACATTTAAAGCCAGCAATTCAGTTTAGTGTCAGCTTTTCAACAAACCTAAACATATTCCACATCTTTTACTCTTCAGAAATTGCCCTCTAGTTACTAACGTATTATTGTGCTTGCCAGATATGACTCTTTCTTTTATCTTTTACATAACTAATGTTAGACAGACAGTGGTTCAAGTCCTTCAAAATCAAAACCAAGGGTTAAACTCACTGCTGCATGAGGAGTCATACAAGGAGAAATCCATCATTGATGAAGCAAAGGCCAACGTCTACATGGCAGGAGCCTCAGTAGTTTATAATGCAAAGCAGCCACAAGACATATTCCACCTCGTTGTACCTGCCTACAGGTTAAAACCAGACTAAAGTTACATTTCTAACCTCAAAAAGAAAACTTATTGGCGAATTGGCTTATATTACTTGAGGAGGCAGCATAATTTAGTGCATCCAATATCAACTTCAGGCGTATACAATGCTAAGAAGAACACATACATTATGTAGCCCAGAAACCACCAAATGAAGTTGGAGTTGACAAAGTGAGGTGAGAGAAAGTGGGTACATCAAAAAGGTAAATTACAACACTTCACCTGAAAATATGTTGTGCGTTGAACATTACAGATGGTTGTTACATAGCAGTGAAAGCGTATCTGGGAGTGAAATCTTTTCTTTATAAGAAGTTAAATGGGCTTTGTAGTTTTCAAGATGAGATGAAATAGAATTATGTACAGTGTAACCCTAATAGACATTTCAGTCAGATCAGTGTTTCTGTAATGTTCATTCGAGGAAAAATTGCTCCGAGTTAAGGCTCGAGTCCAATAGCTCATGGAGGCAGGTTTAATATGTTGAATCAGAGGAAGAGTTAGAAGAAACTCTTCAATGCTATCATTAATAATACAGTATCACACATTACCATCTGGGCAGTATCTAAAGGCTTACAAGCGCTGTATATCCATCTCAAGACCCGACCATGCCTGCATATGGATGGATCCCTTGGTTCACTTTGGAGGGTTGTGGAGACCCTGCATCACCTCACTGAGCCCTGTCTCTGCACATCTCCATCTCTTTATGGGTGTACACAACCATGCGGCATGTTACAAAACAAGACAAAGGGATTGCATCATAGGTCCGCTACTCAAATTATGCAACCACCTCCTCTCTGACACTTTTGATGGATTGATGAAAAGCAAAGTAGCCTGTTGTGAACATGTGAGGACTACCATGCATTTACTTTGTAGATATTTTCATATTTCAATGCTAACATGTTTTGGGGGCTGAATAAACATCCAGTAAGGATATGCTGTTTGATTGAATGTCCACTTAAATTAATATTATTATTGAAAGCTACCTCAAACATACTCCCTGATTTGTATCACACAGCACTACAGCATCCACAGCTGTACTACTGAAATTAGACTTCCCTGCTGTTGAGAGCTACAGTTTTCCTGACAGCTAAAATGCTCCTGTTGCTGTGCTTAATGTTGGCCTTTTCTAGCATTTTAAACTTTTTTTTTTTTAAATTTCATTTTTTATTTAACATGTTTATTTGCG
Source organism: Zingel zingel (assembly GCA_023566125.1). Classification (NCBI taxonomy): domain Eukaryota; kingdom Metazoa; phylum Chordata; class Actinopteri; order Perciformes; family Percidae; genus Zingel; species Zingel zingel. The sequence continues at coordinate 17,856,906 of CM042319.1, forward strand.
TCTGATACTTGTGTCTGCCTTTGGCTGGCATGCCGAATGTGAAACCATAAATCAGGCTGTCACAGAGACTGTGTAGTAGCAATTGAATTGTTTTTACAATAAAGACAATTATGAATGTCAGTACAATTGCCAGGATGTCATACAAACTGAGTTTGGAAATGTTATAGTCAGTATACTTCACTGCTGTGCAAAACAGTGTACTCACTCAAATTAAATTAAACTAATGTATTCCCTTTATCACAGGTATAATGACTTGAAAATCTAAGAATTTAATCACTCTTACCAAGTTCCTTTTAACAGTTTGAAGTCCAATTTGCAGCTCTGTAGCAGAGGCCTTTGTCCTTGAAAATTGCTTTCATTAACTATTGTACTATGTTTCTGCCTATCACACAGTCAAAGGGGTGTTAGAGTGGGACAAATGCCTTTGTTAGAAAGAAAAATCAGAGCCTCAGTAGAGATAACGTTCTTCATCATTTTAAAGGCTTGAGGTAAGAAATTTAAAAATATCTAATTCAGGCTTAAATGCATGGAAAGATGAGATGTGAATGAACCGACCTGTATGCAGGTATTAATTCTTGCATTGCTTTTTTATTTTCACCGGGATGGATTTCATCTATAGTAACCATCGTGCTTAAACATGTATGTGTAGGCATATTTCAGATGTTATTTAATGGAAAGCTGTGCATTTTTACTATTTCATACAGTTGTTACCATATTTCACACGAGAAGGAGTGCTGTTGTACTGAATGTCATGATATCTGGTAAAACAGCACTAGCTTCCATGTGAGATTGCTTTTATACAACAGTTCTACAACACAGACTGTGTCAGCTCAGTCTTCTTAGTCAATGTTTAGCCTGTATTCAACTAGCAAGGACCACACCATCAACCAGATACGTCTGAACAATTTAATGAAGGAAGATGATTGGAATGCGAGGCATGAAGTTGCCGATATGAGAGACGGGAATTTTCTTGTAGTCATCAGTTGACTTGACGTTGACTTCGTTGTGGGGAAGCTTCGGTAGATAATCCGCCGTACCACTCTGACACGACGGACACCCTTAGGATCTAAAGAAGAGAAGAAAAAAGAGGAACAGAAAGAGGGTGGGAGGGAGTGGTGCAGGAAGTGAGAGCGGATGAGAGGAGAGGGTTAGGTGGTATTTATAGGAAGAGGCGTGTTTGAGGTGTGGCCCTGCTCCTGAAACTCTGCTAAAGGTGTGGACACACAGAGCCGATAATCGGCCGTTGGACAGTCTGGCGAGGTCAGTGACTCGAGTCTGTTCGGTGTGTTCCGTGCCATTGTCCGACCGAGGAGCCATCGTCCTTCATTTTGGCCGATTTGACACGTATAATCGGCGGGGCGGCCACTGCCAGCAGTCGGACTCAAATTAACCATCTGATTGGTAGAGTGCTAACCCGGAAACGAGGAGCGGGATGAGCGTGACTAGAGTCTCAAAATCTGACGAAAATCTTTTAAACTGACCTTTGTCGATCTGAAATGAAGACAGATTCAGCAACTGCATGGCCTATTTCTCGCTTAAAAGGTATTTAGAAACACGTTTCAGTGAACTATTTTAGTACGATATGAGATTGTATTCTGAACAAGCGGCCACGACAGTCTGTCTTTGAATTTCCGGAGAAACAAGACCCACGTGATGCGTTCGTCCTATCAGCTGCCGGTTTTCATTTTTGGGCAACAATACAGATTATTGTCGCCTGCTGTTATGGAGACGTATTACGTCTCATCGCTTTGGTGTGTTCCGAGGCACTTTTTTGACCAATTTGGGGAGACTGATCAGTCCAACTGCCTTTTCTGCCGACGTTTGGCTGTCGGCTCTGTGTGTCTGGGCCTTAAGTAGCTTCAATATATATTGTTAAGTTATTGGAACAGTTGTAATGCGGAGTGATACATGTATAGTTAAAAGTCCCAATGATGTTATACTGTATATCTGCACAAATGCTTCTTGCCCACTCAAATTACTTGGTTGGAAATAACTGTTTTACAATTTTTATTTGACATACTATCAAACAGTTCTTTGAGGTAGCGTCATGTTTAGTATTTTTACTCCACTGGTGAGTTCCAGATACCATATCACTAAAGATACATGTACCTACATTAGTGTAGCATTTTTTGTAATAATGACAAAGAGGATTCATTGGCACCCAAACAACATCCTCTTAAGTCTATAACAGTAAAGTTCATCAGAGAATATACTAGAAATGCAAATGTTTTGAACGTAGCCTGCTGAAAGTATTAACATGTCACAATTTTAGTTTAGTGAACATACTATAATGTGGTTAGTGAATGTACTTTGATTTCAGAGGGAGTGACATTATCAATCATTGATAATGAACGTTTGAATTGTCTGCTGTCAGCTTAATGTTGTACAGAAGATTATAGTCCCTCATTAAATATGCTATGATGTGCACTAATGAGATGTTTTAGTCCAAAGGCAAAATATGTAAATGGATAATTGTGGAACTGATGTATAGCCTTAAATGATCATGAATTCTGTTTTACATATGAATCTTGCAGTGCTTCCAAGTAATAATTTATTGTGGCATTGTTCCTCTTACTCCAATCTGTTAAAAAAGAGCAGTGTTGCACTTACTAGAAAATGTTTGATTCATAGATATAGCCTGTGTAGCTCTCAGACGGGGAAGATAAACTCATTTAGAGAAAAAAGGAAGTCCTGCTCTCACAGACACAGACAAGGTTAAGACCTCTACTCTGGGCCAGAATGTGGACACTTAGAAATCACAGCTTGAGTCACGATCTAATAAATGATCCTTCAGGTAAAACTGAGGCGGTGAGGCTAAGTGTGCAGGAGAAGTAGCTCAAGGACAATGGAGGCTAAGATGGGCTTCTGAGAGCACGCCATGATGGGACTTCGTTGTTAAAATGTCATATGGAGGCAATTTGATGTGCGCGGTACAGTAGGATGGTGTGTGTAATGGCATGTGTTGTCATGACTGTGTGCTTTTATGGTCTTTTCCCTAGGGAGTGGATGGATGTGCTCAGCCCTCCCATTATGCCTCCCAGCCAGCAGAGAAGGTCAGGCAACACATGGAACCATTTGGAAGATCTAATCGGAGGTACAGTAATCTTAATTTTGGCCCTTCTGGCCCCAGACACCCTTTTATGTCATTTAAAGTCAGGCAGACAGTAAACAATACAGTGCCTTAACATTAACCACACTAATTGCACAAATGCATACTAACGGAAACATTTACCAGTGTCAAAGCTTCCATCCAAACGATGCACTCAACATGGTGAGAAAGCATGTGACACTGTATCTAATTAAGGGTTAAAACCCATGAGAGTGGAGCTCTGTCCTCCACATAACTCTATAGGTCAAAAGAGACAGGCTCATTACAGGTCTGTACCCCCCAAGACACATCGGCAAGGTTAATTGATGAAACCTTTTCAGTTTACAACATCATTTTTAAACCTCTTACACAATGTGTCTTATAATTAGTTTTCATTATCGTCGCCGACGTTCTGATTAGATAAAATATTCCTCCAGGAGCATACCATAACCTTTTTAGCATTTAACTGCCTGTCAATTTAACAGCTAAATTCTCACACTTTAAAGTAGTGGGGATTACAGGGAGTCTCTTTACAACTTCATAATGTGGTACAGAGAGTGGGGGTCTTAGGTCTAGATTGATGAGAGAAAAAAATGGCAGTGACAGAAAACTTTTAAATCCACCTGAGTCTGAAGGTCACCTCACCATCCACGCTTCTCATTTCATTCCAGTACCAGCTGACAAAGTAGGCCCTTACTCATATCTGGCATGGCTATGCTACTGTACATAGAAAATACAATATACATTTTACATTTACAGTATGTATTTTGTATCTGTACAAACTTAATTGATTTGAATTACTGTTGCACTGCAATGTAGGTTTAGAACAATTACTATCAAGTGTTGCAGGGTGATCTTCTTGCATTATTACAGGACGGGATGAGTCGGTGAATGAAGAGGAGAAGGAGGATGAGTATTTGAATCTGCTCTATGATCCATGCCTGAACTGCTATTTCGACCCAAAGACGGGGAAATACTATGAACTAGCTTGACTCAAAGCTTAAGAGAATCTAAATTAATAAATCAGAAGTTTTTGACAGGGGATGAATGGCATCATCAATCTTTTGAGGCCTATCTTATTGTTTAGCAATGAAAACCCCATTCACAAAAATCTTTCCATGTTGCTGCTTTTGTTTCTGAGAAACTAACAGGGGCTTTGTGTCTCCTTGAATAGTCATGTTAGCGTGTAAGGGAGTGGGACTCAATAAACCAGATACATGCTCTTTGCAAGAAATTGAGTAGTTGCCCATTCGTAGCACATCTGGTAGAAATAGTCTTTTCAGAAGTTTTGGCTATAGCAAATTAACATGTAAGCCTTTTGAAAGAACATCCTGGAGCTTCTTTTTTACCAAGATGATTTCTGAAATTAAATTTTTGCCTGCATGTTAGTATTACAGAAAAGGTCATTTTGTTCTTTATCATAATTTGTGAAAAACAGATATCCAAAATATGTTCATGTGTATATATTGTTTGAATTAAACATGAACTGAAGTGACGTGTTGCTGATTTCATGTGTGGATTTTAATCAAAGTGTCCTGGTTGGACAGAGCTTGTACAGTACTTGCCGTCATTTAATAGCCCAACAACAAGCAAAACATATAAAAGATGATTTATTTTGAATGTATTTGTAAAATTTGTCAAAGTTAACGAGTATCCCTTGTTGTAATAATTAAATTCACATTCAGGTTTTTTTAAGTAACCAGCAGTAACAACAGACGGGCTGGCAGGTCTTTTCGTCAGTCTTGCCAAAACACTGATCACACCTGATGAGCAGCTGACACATATTGATTCATCGTTTTCAGCCTGAGATGAATTGGTGCCTCACAGTGACAAATTAAATGAAAAGAGGAAAACTAATATTCATCCATCACATTGTAATTCCGAGTAGTTTTAATAAAACAAAAGCCCCAACTGGGATCAATAACTGACCATTCAGTTGGCTCAGCATACGGGGCCCAGGTCAGAGGGCAGTCTTTTTGTCAAATACTGATAGATGGACAGTGTACACGATTACATTACATGAAATGTGTCAAAAACACTTTTCACACAGTTGTGTAGTATTCAACATTAAACTGTTTTTTCCAATCAGTAATAGCCAGACGTACCAAAACAAGAACAAGAACCATTTAGAAACAAAATTGAACATTTGAATATACTTAGGTGCCACCATAAAATGGTTCTAGAAATTGTGCATTGAGGAGGACCAATGCTGTATTTAAATGTAATTTCCCCCCTGGGGTTCAATACAGTATGTATTATTCTTCTTTAAGCACCGGTCATATGTTTCACAATGTTGCATTTTAAACATAATATCCCTTATCTTCTAATGCCTGACTCACTGTAGAAATGTATTATTTTTTTGCTAGGAATTTTGAAATGGGCTAATTTTTCTTGAGGCTTGAGAGTGTATTTTTAAATTTGAAATATGTATTGTGTGCAGTAGAAACTACATTTCGCTTTATAAAGTCACGTGACAAAAAAACAAAAACAAATGTCACATGATGTTTTTTTTGAAAGGGGGCGTGGAAATACTTCCAACAGGTGAGGTGAGAACAACCAGGAAGTAAACAACCATGGTGTTTGACCGAGCGCGGTTACGATCAGACAGAAAACATTTGTATTAAATTATTAAAATTGGCTATAATGCACTGAGCTTTATTGTTCCATAATGAAAGTAGGTTAACCAGACTTTAAAGTCGCAAGGATGTCATCAGCACAACAGGTAAATATGTGATAACATGGCAAATTAGATCCGGTAAATGCTGACATGGTCATGAATTGGTTTGCAGATATAACCTTGAACGTGCAAAAGAACAAACACGTTATTATGATCGTGGAGTCAGAGTTGCTTGTCATTACATTCGCAGATGCTGCCCATAACTGCGTCTATTTTTAGGCTATGTTTAACGTGAAAGCTGTTTAAACGTGTTGACACATAGAACAGTATGTGAAGGTGGAAATATGGAAATGTTTTCCTTATTTAGTTTATTTAAGGAATCAAACACAGGCTAATATCATAGTAGTATTAAAATGGATGCACTTCGGTGGAGAAAATATACACTCATTGTTAGGCTCTATCTTCTTTTATTGCACAATAACCTACTCACTATTTTACAGATCTGTATGGAATCATTATGGTTGCCATATTCACTTCACTTCCAGTGCCATAATGCTAAGTGAAATATAAATTCATTAAAAAAAGTACTGTAATAATAATAATAGGTATAACTGACTTTTGGTTCATGATGTCTCTCCATAGACTGCATAATGCTTGGTGAATTTTATAGAAAACTACAAATCTGGCATTGAAAGATGCCGTTCAACTGCAGTTTAGCACCTTACATAAAGATAGAGTATCATAGGGAATGACACGGGCCAAAAACATTGATATTACAAAATGATGTGAATATGTTACAAGTGTGGTGATATCTCATTCTTTTCATATCTGACACCTCCTCGAATGTGATTATTTGTTTAATTGAAAAATCTTTGGGCTGTGTGAATCCTAATTATCACTACCATGACTAAAGTTCTCACTCTGCTCCTAACATTAACTATGAATTTATGCATACATCTGGCTTTAAAGATATTGGCTACTAGTGATCACAGTTCGGATGTGAGTGATCATTTAGTGTCAAAATTGTTTTCCTGCTTGGCCCGTGATTCACACCCCTGCTGTTGAGCTTTTGGGTCGTACACCAGTGTAATCCATAACACATACGCTGTTCAGCTGTCATATCTCCTTCCCGTATTTCCTTTTTTATCTGAGGCACACATCATGAGCTGAGCTGTTAGGTTTATGGGCTGTTTAACTACCCCACTGTTAGATCTTATTGGATTCATTTGTCTTTTGTTTTAGGCCGGGTTAAGGCTTCACCCCGGGATTATTGCATCAGTGATCTTCGTGTCTGTGGCTGCAATAGTTGCTGCTGTATTGATCATCCGAAAATACTGCTTCCCAGTTAAGTAAGCAGACTTCATCAATAGGACTTAACAAGATTATTTAAAAATAATGATTGCAGTAAAAAAACATCACCCCGGTCTGTCACGTAACTTTATTTCAGTGAGGCGACATACAGCTACTCACAGCTGAGGCGGATGGAGGATCAGGGTTCAGCAGTGACAGAGGGGGAAGGCAACAGGGGGTCCTGCATAGAGGGAGAGGAGTCAGATGAGGTTAGTGCATCATGGCTTCCCTGACTGTAGCTTTCACTGTAGTGCACCCCACCGTACGAGCTGACACAGCTGTAACTTTCCTCATCACTTCACATGTCATTTTGTAACTTCCTTTTTTGTCTCCTTGTGACAGGACCTTCTGGAATAAATCTCAGACGGGGATTCTGCTGCTGGCCCGACTGGAAAATAATTTTTTGTGGATTCATTATGTGCTTTAGGGCTGCAGCTAATGTTTATTTTCATGATAGATGAATCATTTGGTCCACACAACTACAGAAGACAGTAAGAAAATACCCATCGCAATTTTAGAATCTGGAACCAGAAAATGTTTGCCGTTTTTGCTTGAGGAACAACCTAAACAATTAATCAGTTGTAAAATAGTTGATTTCATGTCCTGATGACTAATTAACTCATCAATTAATTACACCTGTAGTGTGGTTTATGTTTCTGAATCTGTATTCATCGTGTGACTTGAATTCTTATGAGAGTGTTATTTCTTCATGTCTATTGTGAAATATTTAGTTAAATCTGTATTATTATTGACACTGATGTGTTAACCAGATCCTTGGGAGTTTTAAACATCAAAGTCTGACTCAGTCTGTGAAAACAGTTGTATAATTTCTAATGTGACTGTGGAGGGGCTTCTTAAGTCTGACAGGATAACCCTGATGTATAGTAGCCGTGATACAGACTGACATTTTGGGAACTGCGGAATCCAGCATAATTGTTAGAACATAATCAAGACTAAAAGTCAGGATATCTCAGCCTCTGCTGCAGTCCCCCAATGTTGTGCAAGTGCAATACTATTACTTTTAAAGTTTCAGTTAGAGTTACTAACTTCTTCTCGTCTTTTTACTGTCCAGCTGTCGAAATCCAGTTGTGCGAAAAGAGGAGGTGATACAATTGTTGCACTGACAGCAATACGATTAGAGAGCAGTTGTAAGTAATGTGGGACTTTCTTTGCCCAGGGTTTCACTTCTCAGCCTTTTTTTTTTTATTTTTTTTTTTTTAAGTAGGCCTCTCTCTAACTTTTTTTGCCCTCAAACCTATATGCCCCTTAATCGAATGACTGGTTATGTGAAAAGGAAACTACTTTGGCTGATCCCACTGAGAAACGCGCTGGATGTCAGGCTTTGCCCCTCACCTTTTGCTCTGTGTTGCAGTTCTCAAAATGCTTTCGCTTCAGGAAACAACAATAAACTTTAAACTAGCAAGCTACACGCTGAAAATGGCAAGTTTTATAGAAAATGTGCATCGTGCAACAAGGCAGGACTGCTTGGTTTCGGGGAATGATTGTAAAGATTTACAAAGAATATGTTTATCTTACTGGCGTTTTGGGGCTAATTGCTATTGACAAAGTAGTCACAGCGATACACTGGTAAGAGCAAATTAAGTTTAACCATGTATCCAGCTAATTTAAATAGCTCACGTTACTGTATATTGTAAACAGTTAACTTCATTTAATATGATATGTGGCGTTTTCCACCAAAACAAGTTCCTTCCCAAGACCATTTTGCAGAGCCACCGTCTCTGCATTCGGAGCTTAGCAACACCCAAGACGATCGTGATTGGTTTAAAGAAATGCAACAACTCAGAGCGTTTTTTTCTCCTATCCTAGAATGTACGTGTGGTGTAGCCAGACCTTACTCCACAGCTCTGTGGTGATAGGTCTGGCAATGTGAGTCAGCTAAAATGCTCTGCCAAATAGCATTGGAATGCAAATGCATGATTCATTCCTGTATGATAAAGTATACAATATCTAGTTAAACATTACAAATCAAAATGTAAACAAACTATTGCTATTTGGTATTATTGGCACATTAATTCACATGAGATTAAAGAATAAGAACAAGATAGTTTGCTTAAATGTGGTTAAATATGCCTCAAATTCATATTTTCGCAGCATTAATTCACTGGCAATGTAATGAATGCAAATAATTGGCAGATATTGCATTATAAAGTATGGACACCTTTTTATTTATTCAGTATTATCATCCAGTGATGAAATCAGCAGTTGCATCACATGGAAATTTGACATTTCAGATATTTCAAACAGCCTAGTTGACTTGGAGCTAAATTATCTACCAGTTGGCCAGTTCACTTTGAAATATATTACCCTTTTCATGCTGACATTAACTCACTTTAAGTAAATTTGCTGTAGAGTCCAGAGTCCACCAACCCTTTAATGGACTTCTAGGCTGAGTGGTGTTATTTTTTTAACAGCTACTCAAACTATGTGAACATCAGTGTCACAGAATGCTGCTGACATCTTCACATCAAATCACTTCACTGTGATTTATCTTTTAATTAGTTTGTGATCAACGGATGAAGCAATGGAATCAATCTGTTCTTGTTTAAAGTTCATGTGTTACTGCAGATTTTGCAAACATCTCATGAAAGGGTTCGCTCTACAGTTACTGATGATGGTATGCATATGAAATTCTGGTGTACATTTGAGAAACGTGGGTTATTAAATACATGCATCCTATGGACTGGCTGATGTGTTCGCAACCTGCTTGGATTGTCCTTGTTCTGTCATAACCTGCATAAGCCACTCTTTTTGTCTCTTTTTCTGAAGAGCTTCTCCGCTTAATCGTAAACTTAAATATTGTATTATTCTTGTGGGCAGGCATACTGTTTACATAAAAGAAACAAAACATGGAAATTTGTTTCTACAATGTTATGCCGTCATATGGTTCTTTGAATGAATAATGGTCGTCTTATCGGTAAGAAGTGGTACACATAGACCCTCTGCTGGTTCTCTTTAGTATTACACCATCCCTTAAATAACACTAACAGCCCTCTATTTTAAACTACAAGACAAATATGTAGCCAGTGGCAAGGTTTGGGCGGATGAGGGGAAGAGTTTTAACAAGAGTTTTTAGGTGTTAGACAGGAAAATATTTCATGGCATTTACTGTATCTCTAAGCAGCTTATAATATGCACACATAGAGGGTATAATAAGTGTGCACACTTAGTGTAAATATAATGCATGCTTTTAAGTTTTGTCCTTTAATTCTCTCAGGAAACTGAATTTATTTTATTCAAAGATGGACTACTGACTGGGCAGCTCTCGCCCTGCCTTCACTGTGTGGAAATTAGTTTAATTAAAGAATATAAATTAAAATGTAAAGGGGTTTATGGTGCCACCATTTTGAGCCCTGTTTCAAAATCAGTTTTTGATACTTTACTATTTCCATTTGTTTTATGCTCATGTGGTGCACTGAAGCAGTTATATTGAATACATTTTCTTTGTTTTTTTTTCTTTTTAAGCCATCTGTATGTTTGTGGTTCATTTGTCAAAATAATGCTAAGCAGAGGCTTTATTTCCCTAATCAGCTACCCAACTGTTTCTCAATGGATAAATTATGACCTTATTATGATCTGGCCACAGTAACTTTAATACCAGTCATAACATTACTGTTATGACTTACTGTTATGTTATGAGTTCATTACTGCCTGCAGGGAAATGCTATTTGAGTTTGGACCCCTAAGCCAGGTGAAAACTTGAACTCAGCTACTGTTCAAGGATCAGCAGGGCAAATGCTTACTGACACAAGGGCTTGGCCTCTGGGATTATCATGCCTTTCACCATTTTGAACGTCTGTGATGACTAATTATTGTGCAAACAGTGTTGTCCATCCATCAAATAATGGACTTTAATGCCTTTACAAATACAACATATTGGCCTATTTATGTTGTGTTTATTGTAATAACTCTAACTCTTCTTTGCTGGGGTTTTTTGAAAAAAATCTCAGTGTCATTTACAACATTACCTGGTTAAAATAAGGGTAAATGTTATTTTGTATATATTAAAAAAAAAAAAAAAAAAAAAATATATATATATATATATATATATATATATATATATATATATATTTATTGTTTTTTTTAAATCTTTATTTAGTGTTTAGTGTTTGTGCCTATTTCATGCTTATTTATTTGCTTTTAGTTAATTTCTTTATTCTACAGGCTGTAACATTTTTTATATATCAGCAGCTTTATACCACACATCACATGGCATTTACTAAAATTTATTTATAGAAAAATTATAATTTTCACAGGGATTCTTTAAAAAAAATTAATTTACGTATCCAACTGGAAATATGAAGCTTGTGGCCTTTTTTTCTTCTTCTCCTCTTTGTGTCATTCCCTCTCCAGGTTTCAGATGCTTGTTTGCAAAACAGCTAAACACAATCTGCTGTTGGCAGTAACAGTATCTGTTACTGCTGACAGTGTCCCATATTTGACATTGTAAAAGAGAGAAACTTGATCATCTAGCTCTCAGTGGGTGTGTGTGTGTGTAATGCCACATCCTGGTTTGTATGTAGCACAAGGAGGAGGAGAGCTGACAATAATTTTTTTGCATAACTAAACACCCTCAAGGCATGGTTGTATGAATTATCAGGTAGTGTGTTCACAGATGAGATGGCACCAAAGTTTTTTTGTGTCTACAAAACTTCTTATTGAAAGGAAATACTTCAATTCAAAGGTATCAGCTTTTCCTTTCAGGAACCGAAAGCTCTCTGATTTATTGCAGAAATGAGATGTCAAGGTGAGATTTCACTTTATTTCAAAAACAGGTAGTTTTGGTTGTATGTCTGCCAAATTTCATACTGTATCTATTCTTTGTGGTTGACAGCTGTTTTGCACTTTGCTGTTGCAATTGTCTTCCTCCTCATAACCTGGCAAATCGCCATCAATTCATTCGATGTACAGGAGAAAGCAAGACATATTCTTGGTGAGCTTATTTCTACTTATTACATCATAACTCCTGAGCTACCTCTTCTAACTCAGTTTTATTTGCCACAACTTAATTCTTTTATTTCAGGGTTTAATGTCATAGATCAAATCACACTGAAATCCAAAACAGGTGAATTAAATCATGGCAGAAGTCATCTTTCTAACATTACATGACTTCCACATTTACTGTATGTGTGACTTCCTGCCAGATCAGAAGTACTTTTCTATCTGCAATTTCAGCTACAACAACACCTGAGCCAAAATGCGGCCTCTCCAGAGTCTGTCCGCCTGACCATTTTGCTTTACGCATCAGCAGCGGAGCAGCTAATGTTGTTGGACCAAAGATCTGTTTTGATGGTAAAATGTAGGTATTTGATATGGTAGTACCTGAATTGGATGGAACTGTGTGTGACTCTGCGAAAGTCACCCTTATTGGTATCTCAACAGCATTATGAGCCATGTGTTGAATAATGTGGGACCGGGACTGAACATTGTGGTGGTAAATGGTGAGTAAACATGCTCTCTGACAGATGTTTAGTAGTGTACTGTTGTCATTTAAACTTTTCTGTTAAATATTCTAATTGTTAACAGTTTTGAACTTGGAAACAGCAGCTGTTAGAACAATCTTACCTAAAGGTCCATTAATTAGCCGTTCTGGAGCTTTCGATCATATGACATGATCTTCATCAGCAGATGAAATGGGGGAAACATACTTAAAGTGCTCATAAAAAGGAACATTTTAACCTCTTGACTTTGATAACAATTGAAAAAACTCAATCTTTTTGGTCAGTTGTTGATAACCAAATGTTATGTTGTTTGTTGTTTTTTCCCCACCTCAGGTGAAAATGGAATAATTGAAAAATGTGGCTACCTTAATATGAAAATTGGAAGTAAGAGCTTTTTTAATCTTTTAATCTTGTTTTCAATGTAAAGGTTTATTGAAACCTTAACATGATGTTGCTGTTGTTTTTTGTTGTTTTTAATTACTCTAACAAAAGACCCAGAAGACATCCTGGCGTACCTGAAGGAGATAAAACCTGGAATGATTGTCTTAGTGGCCTCGTTTGATGATGTGGCAACAAAGTAAGTCCAAATCTCAATGATTCAACAGCAAAAATGATTTTGTATAACACAACATGACCCTTTTTTACTACTTGGTGGCAGAATGACAAAAGAAATGACGGAGGTGTTCGTCGGAATGGGAAGCACTTTGATCAAGTCTGTAAAATACCGAGATAACTGGGTGTTTGCTGGAAGAGCAGGGACAGAAAACAGAAGCCTCTTTGAGAAGGTGAGTGAGCCTGTTCTATTTGTGTCAGAAAAGACCATCTATTTTAAAATACGCTAAAAGTAAAAAAAAGCTAAATAATTGATGGCAATACAAATGTCTTCTTCCCTGTTCACCTGTCAGCATGCTGTTAATGATGAGAAAACCAACATTTATGAAAGATGGCCAGAGATGGTGGAGGTGGGCGGCTGTTTACCAAGGACCCAAACTGATGGACATAAACCTTAAAGGAAGTTTGTGATGAAGAGGAGAATACAACTTATTTAAGACTTCACTAGAAAAATTATGACACTCTCAATACTTTTACACTCTTTCTGAAACTCAGAACTTATCTTCTTGGACTTAATATTTATCTAAAATGATATGTCTATGTTACTTTACTTTGTAGTTTTACTACTGCTGTCTGTTCATCCTGGAAGATGGTTCCTTCTTCTGTTGCTCTTCCTAAAATGAGTTTTTCTTCATCCCAAATCAAGGATTTTGTACAGAATGTAAAGACGTCTGAGGCAAGTTTGTCATTTGGTATTCGGGCTATATCAATAAAATTGACTGGACCGGGCTAGTGCTGTTAATAGTAGCCTAATAGAAAATTTAAAAACAACGTTTAAAGAATTGAAATTAAACATTTGACATATTGACTTAAGCAACTATTGTTGCTGGAGTATGTCAACGGTTTTGTCCCTCTGGGATAAAACCAACAATATTCTTCTTCCAGGTAGGTGGAGGATCATTTATCATTTAATTATCATTGAAGACCAGATGCTCAAGTTTTTGCGATCTGCCCTCTTTTATCTCATATTTCTCACTTTTTTCTTTACTTTCCATTTGTAGCACATTTGTTGGATATTATTCCATTTCAGTACCAGAAGTACTCAGAACCTTTACCTTAGTAAAAGAACAGATAAAACTGTGTAAAAACACTTACAAGTATTACTCCTGCATTAAAAATCCTACTTAAGTAAAAGTTATCAGTGTAAGAATGTGTAACCAGCTTTTTACTGTTGTAGCTGGGCGAGGTGGTGCTAGTTTTAACTACTTTATGTACAGTTCAGTAGTTCAGTTTACTGGTCACAAGATAAATATGAGGGGTCTTGAGATGAGTAATGGGAGAGGAAAAACAGAAAAAAGTTCTGATACACATATTTGTATTCATTTTTTTTTTTTACTTTTTAACAAAGCTTTTGTTTTTTTGTGAAATATTTGATCATTTGACATCTCTAGGTCTTGAGCAGTTACTGTAAATGCGACACTTTTATAAGGGGTCACAAAGCAAAAAGTTTGGGAACCAACCACCTTTTTTAACAACGCAGTGTACTTTATATGTAGTACTTGAGCGTATGTACTTAGTTACCTTCTACCACTGCTGTGCACTAAATATTATTCCAGCACTTTTGGCCTGTTCTCCAGAGTTTGTCTTCCACTTGGTTGCTGCTTCCCTGGGAGAATCATTGGTCCAAACACAGAACAGTTCCCTCACTCTAGTGTTCTTGGCTGCTGGAGGAGAGAGAGAGAGAGAGAGAGAGAGAGAGAGAGAGAGAGAGAGAGAGAGAGAGAGAGAGAGAGAGAGAGAGAGAGAAAGAGAAAGAGCGAGAGAGGGTAACCTCAAATTATTAGTGCAACTCTGTCCACTGTGAGCCCAGGAGGTGTTTGTGTGCAGCAACTAAAGCTGAATTCATACTGAGGACATGGGAGTCACCCATGGAAAGAAGGTAAATTGGTTGATTTGTATTCTTCATGTACTTCTGTATTTCTTTGTGATGCATAACACAAGTAGCATTAAGATAACCCAGCAGAAGCATCTATGTGGCAAAAATACTTTATTGGCATGCATTGTGTGTTTGAGAATAATTAAGAAGAATAAAAAACCCAACTGTTGCAGGGTGTGTTCTGTGTCATAAGTGATAAATACAGTGTCTATTCTTGATCACAATTAAGCTTTTGTTTTGGCAGAACTTTATAGTTTTCTGTGTTTGTCTGTCACTGTTATCTCTACCTTTTTATTTTTCAAATACAGCAAGTGCTTGAACCAAACACAGGTCTTTATCCAATGAATAAGCCTTGCCAGGAGAGTGGGCCTTGGAGAGTGTTTACCCCGTCATATCCAATTAATTCTTCTCCACACAATATCCACTGTCTGAGCTTGAGCCAAACAGCATGGCTCTTCCCTCATCAACCAAACCGCATCCAGAAGCAGAGCCGTCATTAAAATACCTCTCTAGATTGTACTTTGTCCACATTCTGATGATTTACTGTCATTTTGTTTAAACTTTACTTGGTTTAAATATTGAATGCAGGTCTTTGAATACATTACGCGATGCTTCTACATTTGTTTTGGGTCTGTATATGCCCAGACATGATGCAGCTGAATTGCAACTAATGCCAAGACTATACATCAAGCATTATGTAACATGGATCAAATGTAACTGTAACTGATGGTGCTCAGAGCAAAAGTATATTTATGAAGCATGTTTCTAAATGCAAGTGTTAATCAAACAACAAACACAGAAAGAATCACTTCATCTATCAGTCCAGTCTGAGTCCCATGGTGAGAATAATTCCTGTCTCAACTATTAATTCTGCTCAAACTCCAGCAAATGAGAATCTCAGTGGGAATCAAAATGTGTTTTGTTTGATCCTTGTCATTAATGAGGTGGCAACCCTCTACCTCACCAGTAAGGGCAGTCGCTTCACTGGACAGCTGACACTTCATTTGTCTGTCAGCATCATAATACTGCTTTGTGTTGCTTGCTGCCATTTGCAAGAAACTGCGTTGGTGACCCGACTGAGAGATTTATATGGAGTGCTATCGTGTGTCACCATGTGTGTCACACTACTCCTACACACTTGTATTTTGAAAATAAAACAGTATAGATAGTGATAAGTTGGTTATAGCTATGAGATATATTCTATTCTATTTGACATGTCAATTACTTTTTCTGTTGACAGAGAGATCTCCAACATTCTACAGAGACACACCTTAACGGGTCTGGTGAGAAATGTATCTATCGTTATAATCCTAACGAGGCGGGGGGTAAGCTGTTTGACAGTTTTTGTGTGTTTTGTGTGACTCAGGAAAGAAACTGTGCAGAGGTAGCACATGCGGTCACAGTTGTATTTGCTGCAGAAGCACTGTCATTGATTCTGTCATTAAAGAGTAAAAGGGTCAGCCAGAATTTGTTAAGTCAATAGACTGTTATGTAGCTGTCAATAAACCATTTGCCTGTGACATACAACATTCAAGTCTGTAAAATGTGTTTTAAAGCACGACTTTGTTTTAAAGGAAGAAAAAAATCACAATCTTTCTTTTACAGATTAATAGATGAATCCATAAGCAACAAAACACACGCCCTTGTGAATTTCATAACACTCACAGGGTTTGTTGCTACAGCATTACTTGGTTCCTTTATAGGCCTGCGAAGGAGGGTCTGTCTAGTCCGCACAGCATTCCGGGATGGGAGAAAAACGTGCTCTGGTTTATTGCCATTTTGTTTAAACCAATCACAATCGTCATAGGCGGCGCTAAGCGTCGGACGGAGCCACGGAGTCGCCGCAAAATAGCCTCGGAAAGGAACTTATTTTGGTGGAACGTGTACATTCAAAAGTTGTTTTAGTCGTGCAACAGAAAACGCAGATTGGACAGATAGTCTAGCTAGCTGTCTGGATTTACCCTGCAGAGATCTGAGGAGCAGTTAACCATAGTCCTCATTAATCCACCGGAGTTTAAAATTCCAACACAAAGAAAGTGGAAGGTACCAGACATCCGGCCTGGAAGTGGAACGTTGTGGATTTAAACTAGGTCTGGTATGACCAGCAGCTTTTGGGGGCTAATGTTTGCTAATGTTAGCAAACGTTCCACAGATTATGCTCTGTAACTAGCTGCGACAATATTTTTTCACCCCGCTTGAAATCATTCTGATTAGAGCTTCCAACTTAATTGATTACATGGAGGCTAAATAAAGTGATCTGATAAGGTGTGCGTTTACATGCCTCAAAACATTTAATCAGAACATAACTTATTTTACCTGAACAAAGTGATCCCGCCCAATGTGAAGCATCTAATCTGCTGCAGATATACTTGAAGAAGAAGAAGTTTTTAACTTTATTTGGTTCGCTGGATTCCGGGTTTGTTCATCTTTTCCAAAACTCGTTTATTTAAGCATTTCGATCAACGAGGCGCAATAAACCTCACATATTTTAAGTTATATCAGCCACACAGACCAGTTTTGTTTTACCACCATGTTTATGTCCCTCCAGGAAGCAATGTCACTTTATTATCCACGTGGGACAAGCATACGCTGAAAGAATATATTTATTCCAACCACAGAGAAACGATCGTGTGAAGCATTTACATTAGTTATTATTAGTTAAGCGCTAATATTTTCCTTTTGAATTAATCAACCAAAATTTACACAACCCCTCTTAAACCGAAAACTACTTCCGATCGCGTTGGATGGGACCAGTCTCTTTCGATTGAGGTGGTTGCATGGGGCATTTTTTTTTCTGATTGGACTATTATTCTAATTATTAATAGTGGAATATTAGGGTCTAAACACACCTGACATTTATTAGTCCAAAAATACACGCACATGACCTATAGACATGCATTGATAATTGTGGAGAAATGTTGTGATGGTCTGCCGCATACCAGGCATCCCAAGCAGTGCTCAGGGGCACCTCTCCACCAGTCCACACTAACTGGTTTTCCAAGGTCCAAGGTGCTCCCAAAAGATTGCCATGGTGTCATTACTATCAAGGTCACTGTAGTTTGTTGTGACACTACTCACTGAAACTGCACTTCTGTTCTTTTTTGCTTCTGTATATGGTTGTACACCAAGGTTCTCAGGTCATTTCAAGTCTATTTGAGGCTGCAGTTTGTAATGTGCAAAAGTCATGTCATCTATACTTCCTAAGGTCTCAATATCAGGGAGAACACTGTAAATACTTGCATAGAAGACAGCTTTGCTGAGTGTACCTCCCTGTGTTAATTCATGTGAGCTTTTTCTCAGTCAGAAAAAAAGCATGTTTTAGTCGGACTGATAAGCAGATCTAACATTTATGCTACCACTCCACCATATGCCCATGATTAAGATACTGTCAAATAAGAGTACTCCAAAATAAAAAATAATAATAATCTTGACCTTGAAGTTTATATTGACCTCGGAAATAGCAGTTTGGCTAAAAATGGTTAGCTCAGGGTCGATTTACTGGACATTTTTTGTAGCATTCAGCTCCATCTGATTTCAATCATAAACTGATGGAGTTTGCTTAGTTGTCAAGGAGATGATGAGTTATCGGGGGTTGTCTTAACTGCTGTCTCTGTTCAAATATGGTCTCTGGTGTCAGAGGTGGATTGTGTCTGTTATCTTTCTGCAGAGTCACTTAAAGATGCTGCAGTAAATATTAATAATACTTAAACTTATCCAGCTGTAATGGTTTAACTTGTAAGAATGATGAATACTTAATGTTTTTTCTTTAGCCTCAGTAATGCAGACACACCAAATTGAACAGCAAGACCGACACTCGAAGCCTCAGGCTCCTCCGTCCCAACTACAGAGTGTGGAGGAGAGCAGTAATCTCATCAGACCGCAAAAACCTCTCAATCCTGTAACGTCCTCCAAGAGCCACCAGGAGCTCCACAAAGAACTGCGGATGACCCACAAGAGGTTGGAAAGACACACAGACACTCGTAAACAGCCGCACTTCCCTTTCATTGTTTATTTAAAGTCCTTCTGTGTTCCTGTCAGGAGAGTGTCTCAAGAAGGAAAGACTGAACTCCAGAAGGCTTTAGAAAAGAGGAGATGGGAACAAAGGATGAAGGCGAGCAGGGATCAGGAAGAGGCAAAGAAGAACAGATCACCACTTCATCAGGAACTGTTGAAAAGACATCAGAGGCTAGAAAAGGTTTGCAGAGCGCATGCTCTTTTTTAACATTTTTTTCACAAAGGATCTTGTCACATGATCTGACTCAAAGAATCATCATAGTGGTTGACATTAAATGAAATGATCTATTCTGAAAGCATACATTACTATCATAGATCATATCATACACTGTCATATAAAAATTCTCACAGAAGATTGACATTGGTGGTCTGTGTGGAGCAGCATGTGTTTCTGCAGTCAACCAGTGGAGGGCAGTGTAGACTTAGTTTCAGACACTGCTGTCCTGTCTGGGTTCCTACAAGAAGAAAAAAAAACATTGATCTATTAGACCATATACTTGCATTATGACAATGACTTCTGAATGTTGTAGTTATATGAACTAAAAGACAGCACATAAAGATATAGATGTTTTAATTTACAAACCATTTATAAATATTTGCCTGTGTTTAAGAACTATGGATTGTGTGGATCTTCCAGGCCTTTACTTTTAGGGAATTAGCTCCAAACCTAGACATTCGTAAAATATCTTGTGAAAATGGGGCTTGTTTATCTTGGCTACACATCTCAGCTCCACATTTGTTTTGGTATATTTTTATTTATTTTTACATTTTCTTCACAGCTCGAGAGAGACAAAGGACAACAGCGAGAGGGGCCAGAGTTCCTCCGAGTCAAAGAGAGGCTGAGAAGAACTGCAGTGTTAGATGTAGAAGGAAAAGAAGTGTGACAATTATGATTTGTGATTGTATGTGCATGTTTTGTGTCAGCACAATGGACCGTTGGTAATAAATGATTGGGCGGAGAGACTGATCTTATGAGGGCTTTAAAAAAAACACAAAAAAACAAAAAACTGCACAACAAATAGATATTCAGTAGTCATAATGAAAACAACAATCAGATAATGTGAAGTAAGACATTTGGCAGCCAATCATCCCAGTGATTAGCTGAGCAAAGGTGCAAGAGGTTAAAGGAGCAGTCAGTATTTTCTGTTAGAAATCAAAGTGTGCATGTATGAAAAATATATTAATGATTCAGCTTGAGTTACACCATAAAGTCTACATGGCTGAATTAGACTGCTGGGTCATGATATAGACAATGATCCCAGCTGAATGTGTCTTGGATGATTTATACAGCAGCTGTACATGTATCATGCCCCATTCTATTTTCTTCCTTAACAATGCAAACAGAATTCACACCATAATAAGTGTTACTATTTTATTACATATTTTCTATGTGTCTGTAATTATATGTATTGCTACTGTTTCCACAATACTCAACAAGACACCATAATTTTGGGGTATTCTCTTTTCCCTGCACATGTCATTGTTTAATAGATCCATGTTAGGTGAAAAACAATAAAAAGTCACAAACACCAGGTTCTTGTGAACATTTATTTGTTTATGAATGACGGGAGGTGAGGATTTCTTTTAGAAAATAATAGAACATAAATCTTCGTATGAATAATTATCATTATATGTATACCCGAAGAATAATATATATATATATATATATATATATATATATATATATATATATATATATATATATATATATATATATATATATATTGTAATACAATCCATGATGTTTATTCTGGTAATTCTTTTGAGGCTGTAGTTTGCAAAGGTGCTATTTGGGTTGCATTACATTGTACATGTGTTCATTGTTTGTATCTTTGAAATCACTGGTCTTGCATATTGCTCACTCAGTATGACAATATACAATATACTATAAGAGGTAGCTTGATAAATAGTAAAGAGGTAAAATAAGTAAATTATACACTTTATTAATTTATACACAAATTCAGTGATCTTTTGTATCTTGCATGTCATTTGTAATCACCACAGTTCAAATGTTTGAATCGTTTCCACAACTCAGTGTTTTACGTGCACATCTAAAAGTAAAGTTATTGTATAATGACAGAACACACAATGCATAGACAAGGAAGTTTTATTTTCATTTCCTGCAATCATATCTCTGTGAGTACAAATCACTATATTTTCTCACATCTTGTTAAATAACCCATGATGCATTGCATCCATACATTTGTAGCTCAAAACAGCTTTTACAAAAAAGGATATACAATATATACTTATATTTATATATATAATATACATGTGTTTCTTTATGCATTTAGATGTGTTTGTAATGGGTAAAATAAGCGTCTTTTTTTTTAAACACAGCCAAGTCGAAACAAATCCCAGGTAAGGTCATCATTACATTATCAATATAAGGTCATTACATTTATATTAAACAAAAAAATAGCCAGGTTATTAAAGTAATTAACATTGGCTATCTTACAGTTAACATGAAGCCCTTCACACACAGTTTGCATATTTTCCACACTTACAGTCATGTAAATCTAGAGTGATTGCCTTCTTTTATTGTACTATGGACCTGTAAGTATCAATGACAGATCGAGGAAACTGGTTTTATGTGGGATTGGTTGGCTAGCTCTACAGCTAACTAATAACACAGCATTGTGTCATGACTTACTTTAAATTAACAATGGTATGTTATGATTAATATCAGGATTAAAGTAGTTTCAGGGAGATTTTTTTTACATTACATATTGTGCCGAAACATCGTCATCCTTCATCTGAGCCGTATATTTATAAGATGACGATATATCTGAATCTACAGTAAAACATCCCCACTTCACTGTATGGCTTTAGTGCTGTAGTTCGTCTACCCAGGAGGACAAATGTCTGCCATGGGACACTGAAAGCTGCTCACATGGCAGACAGGTAATGCTTCCAGCACCGTGATGTTTTTCTTTCATGTTTTTTACTGTGGCTGGCACCTGTGTAAAATTAGGATATGTGTATTTTTTCTGCTTGTGCCTGGGTATCAGTGAATAATAAATAGATTCAACATAAGCAACGGCAAGAAAACAGACTGAAAAAAAAACTATATTTGAGTTGTAAATAAACATAGTACAAGAGAAATGTCACTTAGGTAGAGACTTGACCATCATAGTCAATGCAAATGATAAGTCCACTGTGCTGTGTTGTACTTTGTCAACAACGTTACTTCTGGTGTTACTTACTTCACATTATATACCTCAAAATTACAGAATTACATCATTTTTTCAATACAACAGAGTAATAATAATCATGTGTGTTTATACTAATTGATCATCATTCATGTAAACATATTTAACCAGGTCATGCAAACAGTAGACCAAAACTTCTTCCACTAGAGGTGCACAGCACAGAGCAGGCAGAGCGCCCAGACTGAGATCCCTGCGACTCGGCATAAGACCCAGAGACTGACAGCAGGCTGATATTTAGACGCTTATCAGAAACAGAACAGGTAGGATGAGTGTGATATGAATATGATGGTTTTCTTCCCACTGACAGTAGATTCTCAACATAATCGCACATTCAAAATGACTCCTCCTAACATGATGTGAGCCCAGGGAGGAAGGTCCGATTCCTGTGATTTACAGACTTCGACTTTTAGTCTAGACGGGGATCTCAGTTTGAGCCTCTGATAACAGCCATAAAACTAAACAAAAAGAAGTATTCTTTTGATATTCATATGTTTTGATGTTTTTCCAGACGCATGCAGTCACTCCAGGTCAGAACCGCTCTTCACAAACCCAGTCTGAGCCAGAATATAGAGTCCATAATCCTCAGAATCACCCTCCACTTTCCATAAAAAGGCTTTAAACAAAAGTAATAAATACTTATAAAAGGATAGAAACTCACTATATGAGAAAAAAAGACAGAATGATCAAACAGAACAAATGGACAAGGTGGCATCGGCAGTGAAGTCATGCCTTGAGATTAACTCTATTCAACTAAACAGCTACTTGGTCAGTAACTAGACCGAGTCACATTGATGGGTAAGGAGTTTAAAGACATGCAGGAGTAGCTTTCAGTATTTCCTTCTAGAAAGCGTTCCCCTTTTCTTTGTGCCCTGTCTGGCCAGATTTTTGGAGAAAGCTGCCAGTAATGTAGACTGTGTGAGCCAGATGGATGTAGACAGACTGTAATTATGATTAGAGGTAGATGTGACAGATAATGTGAGAACAAAAATAATGGAGAAGACTCCAGAGGTGTGGATCCATCCTGAAGCTAACATCCAGAACCACTTCTTGTAATGAACACACATGATCCCTAGTCTGCTATAGCTGCACAAAGGACAACTACATGTAAGGTTGCTAATCATGCAGACTGGCCCTTTCTTTAAATCACTGTCCACTCGGAACAGCCTTTCATTCTGTTCTGAAAAAAAAAAAAGAATTCTGTGTCTTGAGTAGGGATGTGTATTTTTTTGTTTTGGACTAAAAGACTTACAGTATGTTTCTCCACACTGGGACAGTGACCTGCTCACTGTGGATGTACTCTGGTGGACACTGCCTGATAACTATTCTGCATTCCTGGCCAGACTGGGCGGGCGGACGGGCTCTGGGCGCTCCAGGGATACAATGTCACCATGACAACAGGAGGTTGTGCTCAAACTCGACTGGCTGGCCTGCAGCAGTAGGTGCAGCTTCTCAGGCTGTCCCGATCTGCGCTGCCCTCGGTGCTTCCACGACGGCCATCCTCGTAGTGGGACACTGAAGAGAATAGAGCAAAACAAGGGAACATATGAAGACTGGCATTTTTCTTATTCTCATAATTGTGGCCATTCTAAATATGGGTCATAATATCTTTGCACTCACCACCTCCTTGTGGAGCTAAGGGAAATTTGACTCCTACAAAACAACAGATATTGGGGCTTCCTAAAGCTTTTCCAAATAAAGTCAAATTGTGCAGAAGTTAGCAAATGCAGCTAATCCTGGGTGCTAATTTCTGTGTTTACTTTCAGTGTTTGGAGCTGGCAAGTGCAAGGTAAGCATGACAAAAAGGTATAACGGTCACAGTTATGAGAATAAGACCCAGGTTGACAATACTATAATTTTCTTTTAACAAGTTAAGTCATATTCAGGAGCAAGGTCATGCCTCAGCTAAACCTCTGATCGCCTGGTGATGTAGTATAGTAACCAGTATACCTGGTTGACCCATAGTCTCCTGTTTGACTCAGTCTCTTGCCTTCATCCACTCACCTCCATCCCTCTATCCCTCTGTACACTCATTTATCCCCTTCATCCTCCCTCTTCTATTCAATCCCATGCATACCTCTCCATTCTTCCCCTTCTCTAGGTACTGTCTGAGTCTCCTCCTTTTCTGCCTTCTACACATCTGTATGCTGCATTCATGCCATATGGGATAGATGGTACTGTAGATTTAAGAAAGATTCCCACTATTAAACCATTCAATTTAGTTGAATTATCTTACTTTACTTACCCTTTAACTACATACTGGGTCATAATTATTGTAAGTGAAAAGAGCCAGAAGAGAGTGTTTGTTCATTCACTGTAAACTGATAACTTACAGCTCTCCTCCTCCCCATTCCCCAAATCATCTTCCTCCTCCTCTTCCTCCGGGAGCAGATGTCCATGGCAGGGACTGGTGGGAGTAATCTGACTGGGTCCCTCAAGACTAGTGCCTAACTGCAACTTCCGCATGTGGCGCACCACCGCTGTGGCATTAAATGCTTGCTACAGAGAGAGAGAGAGAGAGGAAAGAAAAACCTGTCTGTATGTGACAGCTACTGAGGGAGAAAAACAGCAAAGGCGTACAAAATGTTCTCCTGCCAATCTTAATACTGCTCTTTCAGCAGGCTGATGTATGATTCAGCCAAGGCACTGACCTTCCATTTACTTTTGGCAAAGTTCTTCTTGATCTGAGCGCTGACAGATTCATGGATATTTTTGTCCAGAGCTGTGTCTCCACAGATCCTGTAAAGTCAACACGAATTTGAGAATTTACAGGCAGTTGAGGCACCTGGCTAGGGCTTATCATCGTATTATTTGCAGATTAGTAGATCGACAGAAAATAAATCTGCAACTATTTTGATAATTTTTGATAACTTTAGCTAGTTCCAGCTCTCAAATGTAAATATTTGATAATTTTCTTTTCAGCTCTGTGAAATTACAATGTGCATGTATTTACTTGTTCACTACTTTAAGAGATTCATCAATTAATTGAGAAGATAATCAACAGATTAATCTATAATAATAAAAAATTGTTAGCTGCAGACCTACTGTTGATTATTTTGTCAATTAATTGAATCATTTTGTTTTTACGAGTTTTTCGTTAAGTCTGTAAAATAGCCATTATAATTTCCAAGAGCCCAAAGTGATGTCTTTAAGTTGCTTGTTTTGGTTGACCAACAGTCCAAATTCCAAAGATTATCAATTTACACTGATATAAAGCATATACACGCTGCACATCCTCACATGAAGCTAGAGAATGCTTGATAAATGTGTCTAATCTATTACAAAAAAAAGTTTTTTGTTCCTTTAATCAACAAATTGACAAATATTGTAGATTTCAGCACAACACAGCCATATTGAAAGGGGATTAGTAAGTATGTGTATTTATATATATTTATATATATTTTTTTAGATATATAAGATCATTTGTATTTTGACTTTCTCACCATGGGTGCTGGAGGGCCTGCTCACATGTATATCTCTTCAAAGGGTCTTTCTCCATCAGGTGACAGATGAAGTCTTTGGCTGCAAACAAAAATCAAGTTCATGGTGTAATAGTCCACTCCGATTTGTTAGTTTTCACTGTTGAAACTGCTGTACATATTTTTTGTAATCACTAGTACCTGAATCTGAGATGTCATCCCAGTACGGAGAGTCAAATTCATACTCTGCTTTCAGAATCTGCTCAAATAACTTGGCATCATTTTCATCGTAAAATGGAGGATATCCACATAACCTGAGGGAGCGATATAGGAACATATTCATTACTGGAAAATTATCACTTTACATACTTCTCAGTGATAAATGAGCTTAGACTTACAGAATATAAGAAATAACTCCTATGGACCAGCAGTCCACTGCTTTGCTGTACGGCTTCTGAGCGAGCACCTCGGGAGCTGGGAAACACACACACAGCAGATATTCAGGAAAATATACGACACAGACAGAGCAGCAGTGGGGGTGAATATGAGTAATCTTGACCTTTTAGTGATACCATGTGATCTGGTAGGGCACACTAAACAGCTAGAGAGCACTTGTGAAACACTTCCAATTGACTCAGTAGTGGATGAAAGAGCCTCTCACAACGCAATGAATAAAGAGGGGATATCAGTGCTGAGCTCACATTAAAGGTCCTATGACATGCTGCTTTTTGGATGCTTTTATATAGGCCTTAGTGGTCCCTTTATACTGTATCTGAAATCTCTTTCCCGAAATTTAGCCTTGGTGCAGAATTACAGCCACTAGAGCCAGTCCCACAATGAGCTATCCTTAAGACGTGCCATTTCTGTGTCTGTAACTTTAAATGCTATTGAGGAGGAGAGGGGGGGGGGGGGGGCAAGGTGGAGGGTGGGGTGTGGCCTTCACCAACTGCCATGCTTCACTCGTTTGCAAACCATGATGTCTCTCTCATTCTCTGGGCGGGCAAAATATCATAAATATTTTTTTTAAGGTGCATAACAGTGACTAACGTTTCGATTACATCTTTGATTACATCTTCATCGGAGTCCTTGGACAGAGTCCTTGGACTCTGATGAAGATGTAACCTTATATCAAAACGATGAAACCGGCAATCCTTTCACTCTACACTGTCTTGTCCTGCCCTGGTTGCACTGGATTGTTGTGGACTGCAGAAGCATAGAGAACTCTCTCCTTTCTAAAGGGGAGGTAACCTTTCCCCTTATGACGACATAAAGGGAAGATTCCAGATTGGCCCATCTGAGCTTTCATTTTCTCAAAGGCGGTTTGAGAAAAAAGCGGCCCTGATACCCAGGGCTCGGTTTACACCTATCACCATTTCTAGCCACTGGAGGACTATAGGCAGGCTGGGGGAACTCACATTAATGTTAAAAACCTCATAAAGTGAAATGTTCATGCCATGGGACCTTTAAAGAGAGGCGGTGGTGAGGAGAGTCTGGCTGACCACGAAATAAATGCCTTACCCACGTATCCAGGAGTACCGCAGGCTGTGGACATGACACTGCCTGCTCCCTCAATCTTTGACAGTCCAAAGTCACTGATCATAATTTTGGAGTCTTCATCTAAACTGTAATACAGCAGATTCTCTGGCTGCAAAGATGAGAAGAGCAATCAAAGAAGTTTGCAAGGGAGAAAAAAGGGCCAACTGCAAGCCAGATTGAGCTGTTATATTTCTGTCTATGATACCTTCAAGTCTCTGTGGACGATCCCCATATCGTGGAGATATTTGACTGCATCCAAGATCTGGTGGATGAGTTGGCTGGCATCTCTCTCTGTGTAGAAACCTTTCTCCACAATCCTGTCAAACAGCTCACCTCCAGATACCCTGCCAGGTGAAAATCATGGAAAACAGCTAAACATTACTGGTTTTGTATTGAATTTGGGCTGCAAATAAGGCTTATGCTGTGCAGCTAAATACTGTTGGAACCACACAACTTTTTTTAAAATTCTGGATACATAAGTTACCAAATATATCAGGCTGAATTTGACAGAAAATGTGTATAAAATGATACATCTAGACATCTAAAATTTTTGGTGGTGTTAAAAATAGTAATAGATGAGTATTTGAACTGATACAGATTATTTATGATACATATATGATATGCTGTATATATGAATATATATGACACTAGATGTAAATAGTCCCATTTTATATGCTAAACCAAAAATGTTTGGCATTTCTGATGATGCAAATAATTCTTTTGTAAATCAACAAACTGATGACTCAAATCTGTACAGTAAAAATGTATGCTAAATGCACCCCTTCTGTCATACAATTGGTCCTTGTGTAAGATAAAGAGAAAAAAAGAACTCACAGCTGCATGACAAGGTATAGGTGGGATGTACTTTCAAATATGTCCTCCAGCGTAACAATGTTGGGGTGCTTGATTCTGAGGAAGATAAATGAACAGAAATCAGAACATAGAATATGTTGCATTGTTTTAATTGAGCCACATTTCTCTCATGCTTACTGGCAATTGGTCACCAGATGGCATTCTTGCTGCATACTTCAAATTTAGAGTGGCCTGTTCTCTCTTTTCTATGAAAAGCCTGACATTTCACTGGGATCAAAACTTTGTTTGTACTCCTCTCCTAAAATACAAACTGTCAGATCAGATACAGAAAAGCTTCAGATACTGTAACTACCTCTTGCTAAGAATGACAATGACCAGTGATATGCAGCTGGAACCAGTAACAAAGAACATCTTTGGAGATTATAGCTACAGGGCTTGACACATTAACTATTAAAAAAAAAAATACTATTCTTACACACACACAAAAAAGATAAATATAATTGGATCTTTTGTTGTTATGATACCAGCCAACAGACAATCATGCATCTCTCTTGGCTCTCAAGTATATGAACACACCATCGCTGTAACAAATCAGCAGCTGAGATGTGACTTCTAGTAGAAATAGAGAATCCCTCTGTGTTTTTTTCAGATTAACTTTGTTCACATCTCTTGCTCTCATGGCTCTGTTATTTATTTAACAGTGACTTTAAGTATTTGGCCAAACTCTCCTCCTCCCATTCTTCCATATCTCTCTCCTTCTATCATACCCCACCCCCTCTCCACTTCTCCACCCTCTATGTCTCTTTCTCTTTCTTCAATGCACTGCTGCGGGGAACTCCACACCATCTCCGCCTCTGTGTGCTGTTGCCCTGGCAACAGGGACACTAAAAATAGGTCTATCTTCTTTACTCCTGACATTTCCGGTGCACAATCCTACTGTTTCTACTGACACCATGCATTTAGTCACCCATTCACTTGACCCCTTGCATACATTGTGCAACTGCACATGCATTGTTGGAAGAGGCAGCCCTGACTAATTCCTCCCGCTGGACACAAAGCAACAGCTGACGCATCGCAAGGAACTTCAGTGACCTTACCTGTGTAGTACTGCAATCTCATTTTCAATGTTGTTCTCTTTGCCTTCCAACGCTTTCTTAGGGATGCACTTGATGGCTACCAGCCTCTGGGTCCTCTTTTCCTCTGCTAAAACCACCTCTGAGAAAGCTCCCCTAAAACACAGGCAGTGGAAACACACACATAGCACACACACACACACACACACACACACACACACACACACACACACACACACACACACACACACACACACACACACACACACACACACACACACATATATGCACATGTTAGAGAAAGAAAGAGAAATGTGTGGGAGTGTGGGGCGAAATGGACAAGATGGGAGAGCTAAAGTAGGATTCATTCTTCTCAGGCTACAGGCCATGATGGATTGAAAATGTTACACAAAAGAAGGTACTAATGACATAATATTTAGAGCTTTTCATGCAAATCAAATCAATCAATACTTGATATCTTTTCAGTGCAAATGTGTGTTTTTGGTTGATTCCCACCCTAAATAAAGTCCAGTTATATGTATGTGGCCTGGTCTCTCAACTAACCACAAGCTTTTAAAAAAAGATCTCCAAATACCCTCCATTCCGCTATTTGTGTTTGTGTGTGTGAGTGGTGTTTAGATGAATAATTTAAAATGGTGACATTAGAAAAAGTATTTTAGGGAGGGCTGAGAAAAGGCTCAGGAAGTGAAGCAACAGTCACATACAGACATTTGTAGTAATATCCCTTGTTTATAAAATAAAAATAAAATAAAAAAAGAAACAATTTTTAATCTATTCAATAATAGATACAGTAAATGTAGTGTGGCTGTTCCTGAGGGAGACTAGACTGCATTATGGATTATGGTGACGGTGAGAGGGAGAATAGTGTGTATTTTTCCGTAGGAACGTGGGAGAGAGCTCAGGAGGATCGTTAGCAACCGCAGGGCTCCTTTACATGTGTGTGTGTGAAACAGCACCGTCATGCAATGCACAATGGGAGTTCAATGTTCACGTTTTAGCAAATATTCCCAATTATTTTCCATCTGTGAAGCGTGTGAGGTGTTCTCAATCTTAACTTCATTTAAGTGCGCAACCTATAATAAAATGATGCAGACGTCACAGTGCTGTTGTCAATAAGATAAGATATGGAGGCAAACCACTCTCACTTTCTGTTTATTCTGCTTCTAATGGTTATTAACAGTTAATTACAGAGCGGAAGAGTTATTGTGCAAACCTGACCATCTCCCAGTACACCGCCTCCCATCATCATGTCATATTAAATGCCCAATGTGGATCTGTGGTAATCCTTTGCTATGTACCGTGGCCATCTTGTGCTCAACGAACCAGCGAAGCAGAAACGTTTGCATAGTGAAGCTGATGCACACGAGGAGAGACAATTCTCACACATATCTCCGGTTTCATTTTTCTAAAAGTCCTTAAAATAATCTAAAAGCAAAATCACATAAAGCACCAATTTGCATCGACCCATAAAAGCATGTTAATGTGTTTAAGTCTGCAGCATTTACAGTGAGGGTTTCCTCAAAGGGATACGCTCTACTGTAACCCTTTTATTACTCACTGTTATCAGTAAGTAATAATCTATTTAGTCTTCTTGGCTGTTTAAAATAGAAGGGTCAATGGACCAGACAGACAGGTAGAACCCTAAAGGTGGTGACTGACGTGAATTTATAGTGGAAACTAAAAACGATATGTTTCTGTTTCTGGCCATGCATGGAGAGAAAGCTTTGTTGGATACAGGGCTGCAACTAATGATTATTATAATTATAAAAAAATAAAAAAAATGCCTGTCACAGTGTTACAGAACCCAAGGTGGGGGTCTTCAAATGTCTTATTTTGTCAGACCAACAGTTAAAAACACAAAATATTCAATTTACAATGATAGAAAACAGAGAAAAGCACTAAAATCTCACACTTGAGAAGTTGGAAGCAGAGAATGTTTGGCTTTTATGCATTAAATTGAGTTTCAAAATGATTATTCAGTTATCATAATAGCAGCCAATTCATTTTGTCAATCTACGATTCAATTAATCCACTAATCGTTTTGGGGCCATTACTGAAGCAAAACTATTTGCAAATGTGTGTGGAGAGTTGTGCAACTGTATCTTAATCTGTGTGTGCGTAATCAGATTTGTAAATGTGTAAAATAATCTCTTAATGGGTAAAGAGATTTGTGAAGGTGTACAGGAATCTGCAAATGTGTGTTCAGATTTGCAAGTGTATTAAGAATTTTAAATGTGTAGACAAATCTGTAAATGCGTACATATATATTATTGGCTGAAAAGTCTTAGTATTTTGCTCCAAGAGCTGGAACTACAGACAATATATCAGTTACAACTCAGCAGGCCTCTTAAATGGCTGTCTTTTTACACATTACTTTTGCTACACTTCTGCTGTGACAGAGAACTGCAAATATGTGTGGCGATTTGTCTGTACCTCTATGCTCGCATTGTTCCTCAGTAACAATACAGCCTTTTTTTCATTTACTTATGTTTCTACATATTTAAAAATCTCAATACACTTGCAAATCTGAATACAGATTTGGAAATTTCTTTACACATTTTCCAATCTGATTACAGACATGTGGATTGAGTTACAGTTGCACAACTCTCCACACACATTTGCTAATAGTTTTGCACAATAATGGCCCCACAGTTTTAGCTCTAGCTGGTTACCTTCTAAATGAATCAATCTGAGAATAGAAAAAATGGTCATGTGAGCCCCAACCACGGCTGTTTCTAAAATATCGGTGAGCAGTGCAATATGGTGCAATGAGAGCATTGCCATCCTCAAAATCCAGCTAAACAGAACATTGTTTTTTTTTATGTAACAGACCCTTAAATACACGACTAAATAATGTCATTTTCAGTTTAAGAAGAACCAAATATGACAGTAACAACAGTATCTGTTATTTAATCCATTGTCACCACTCCTATTGTCACAACTGTACTACATTAAATATCTGATTACAAATTTTGACTTAAGTTTATATTGTATGTGACCTGATCCATGCTTTTTCTATGCTACTCCGAAAAAAGAAGAAAATGCTTGCTTACACTTCTCTACTGTTGCCTTGAGACACATTGTAATTAAGCACCCAGTTGCTACTTGCTAATTTGTACTTGGAGACTTAGTAGGGGTGGGCTCTCAGGGGGTTTGGGAAGAGGAACAGCAGACAGAGGGAGACAGGAAGCTGCTGTAGCTGTTATTCTGAACCGATGCCATTTAGTTACCAGCTAATGTGTTAATCTTAGCATTCGACAGGAGTGAAATGATTATTGTCCAGATTTATAAACTTCAATTTCTTCACTCTCAGATTAAAACACAAATTTTCTGTTTTCCATCAGTAATCAGCAACAGATCTCTGACATGTTGACACATCCTTTTATCTAGTTTATGCCAATAAATCCTGGCATGCACATTAATAAATATGTTGCATTTGAGTCATTGCATTGGCCTCAAGACTCATAGCTGACGCTCTGCTGTTCTTCTGTACATAAACAAGCATATTTTTAGACTAATACTAAACCTCCACAAGATAGATAGATAGATGGATATATGGATAAATGGATAGATAGATAGATAGATAGATAGATAGATAGATAGATAGATGAAGCATGACATAAAAGATAGATAGATAGATAGATAGATAGATAGATAGATAGATAGATAGATAGATAGATAGATAGATAGATAGATAGATAGATAGATAGATGAAGCATGATATAAAAGCCCTATGTCTGGTAATTTTGCATCTGTGAGTGATGGTGTCATAAGCAGATCATGAGCTGCCCATATGGGAAAATATTGATTCACAAATTCTCATTTCGCTGCAGTGCTTTCACTATGATACGTGTGCTCTTATTGGCCCCTTCCATGTCTGAAAGGCATCACCTAAAAATTCTTCATTATGAATTTTAACATGATAGATGTTAACTACATGGATGCAGACACATGCTCTAGAACAGGGGTCTTCAAAGTTTTTAAAGCCAAGGACCCCTTAACTGAGAGAGCGACCCCTTACTACATACTGTAAAGTGTAAACTGGGCCTACAATTACGTGTGGGCGGCCTAAAGCCTTTATACATACCTTTTTAGTGCATAGAATGCTAAGCTATTAAAATAATTGTTGGTATGATTTTATAAATCATGTTTTAATGGTAACATACATGTGGCACAGTGAATCCGTAGGAAGAACTGTATCTGTGGATGGCTACCTTAGAGATTTCCTTACCAATTGGCCAGTAAGCCTATCATCAATGTGCTTGTTTTTACTCACAAATAGGCTGTTTTATATTTGCTTATAATTTATTGGATTCATGTGAAGATATTTTAATTTTTGAAAAAAAAACTTCAAAAGTTGCAAAGAAACTCCCTTCGTTAATTTGGTTGGTAAACTCCTTCCCTAGTTCGTAGTAGCTAACTAGCTAACAAGTGATAAATTAAGTTGCACCATTAAAACGTAAGAAACGTTTGAAATAGTCAAGACTTTAGTAATGTGTAAATCACACCGTCCAACCAAAAGCAATCAATCTAAGCAGGAAATCCCTGTAGCATCACAAGCTGTAGCATACATTCCAAAACTTGTGTAATGTAGGTATGACTTGTTTTTATTTATATATGCATAGAGGGAGACATATGTGTGTTTCTAGCTGTTTAGAAAGAGTGGGGAAATATCTGATTATGCTGACCTAACTAAGGCTATCAAAACATTATCATACCATTTGAGGTAGGCGTGTATTATTTTTGTGAAATGTAATTTAAAATCTTCCTAGGTTATATTATTGTTAAGCACCATGTACCATGTTTTTTTATTCTTCACTTTAAACAGGTCAAATATTAGCAAGCTAACGTTAGTTTTGTCAGTTGGCTTAGCTAGCTACTCAACAGTCACACATAGCAGTAACTGGGTGTTGTCACAGTTTGTTCCTCTGTGCCTCCTCTTCAGCCACATTCTCCATTCCCCAGGCATGTCCATTGCCATTTTCCTTCCATCCAGCAGATGTCTTCGGACTGTCCTTCCATTCCCCATCACCTGGCTGCTACACCTACCTACAAACCTGCTTCAACTTGTCTCATCTGCTCTGCCTGGCCTTCCCAGCCCACCTCCTCACCACCCACCTGCCACCTTCCCATTCCCTCTGATTAGATTCAACTCTACAAATACCAGCCCACTTCCTTTGTTCCTTTGCCAGTTACATTGTTCATTGGATTTCAAACAACCTTTTAACCTGACTCGATCTGCTCTTGGTCCTGAATCTGTCAACAGTATCTGTACCTGCCTGACTACCAATACCTGGCTGTAAGATAATTTAAGTACAATAAATATTTGAACTGCACCAATCTTTCTGTTTCATCTGTGTTTGGGTCCTTCCCCTGCTGCCTGCACTTCCAATCGTGACAGGTGTAAATATTTATTTACAACTAATCTCTTGGTACTAACTAGTTTGTGTGGTGCAACCCGCTTTAATTTAGTTATGCGTACATTTCCACTTAGTAAACACTAAACACGTTATAACTAGGCTAAGTTTGTGAACAGCTGGTGCAACTATCTCCTGGACTAGTTACATAATTATGAACTATGCGATCAGAGAGTGTGATGTAATTAAATCCCATTGCACTCAAAATTATGGATGTTTGTAGCAATGTTAAATATTACTTGTTTTTTTTCTTAAGACACTATCCATCAGGCAGAGTCAGGCCCCTTGGACCTGTATCAGACAGCTTAGAGCATCCGCAAGTCTATCGATCTCACCTGATGCAAGCGCTCCCTTCAAGCCCAACATTCCTTCCAAGTCCTGAAAAAGCTTTTCTCTTTTTAGCCTTAATCCATATTGTGTGTGTGCTTGGCGGTGCGTGTTTGAGAGCGAGAGACAGATGGAGAAGAGTGGATATGTGTGGATATACAGTATAATCTAATTCCAAACAATTTCTAGATTAATTCTTACGTCGGAATGTAAAATAACTGTATGTATTCATATCAACAAACCATGGAACTGGACCATTCACTAACAATTGTACAACTGTGTGTTTTCCATCTACTATACTAAAGTCATGTGTAGGTCAAACCTCTTAACTCCTCTGCTCTTCTCTATAAACAACCAGCATGAGTGCTTTCCAACAGTGTTGTTGTTAGTACTGCATACTCACAATGTTTATGCTCCTACACATTATCTACATGAGTAGTTCTTAAAACTGGCTTCCCCCATTATCTTGTTTCTTTTTTAAGGCACCAATGTTATGCATTGTTTCTGGGTACAACATTCAACTATCATACACCAAATGTCTCTTTCAATTTTTTACTTAGGGCTCTCCAGAGGTTAAAGCTCAATATGTATTTTAATATTTAATGAAATAGCATGAAAGGGGTGCTGGTACCTTCTGAGAACCAACCAACTTCTGCAGCTTTTTGCAGGTTTAGCTGATTTGAGCTCAGTGTTTTCAGTTGGCAGACACAAAGGCCCACCATATTCTCAGTGTTTTGTTCTACAACTGCTCTGTAGCATATCATCTATTTTGTTTGGTGTAGAGTTTTATGATGGCGAGCTCTGATAAGAGAATTGAGCATCAGCAATACACATAAGAAGTGTTCTGCTGTGGATGTTTAGAACTCCCATGCACTTAATTTCTGTCAGACAAGCTGCCAGCTTGCGGGGATATCTCTGTCCACAGGACTCGTAACCTGAACTAATGTCCATGCATCAATATCACATCCAACACATCAAACTATGGACAAAAGTTACAATCTCTCAAGTAATTTCATGGGACATTTAATCAAACTATTAAAAAAGACATCCATGATGCCAACGTCCATGAAAGACAAGGTTGTTACAGAAGCACACACTATTAGTAATTACACTGATTACAACTGTAACCCATAACAGCTACAGTGATGGGTAAGCTTCTTTACTTTCTTCCCCCATCTACAGTCTTTAACAAAAAGTGCCTGGGTAAAGACAGCCTCCAGATGACAGTTAAGAACACCAGTTAGCTAGAATCTTAAAGTGTGTTACATCTTAATTTGACAAAAAAGCAACCAGAGGTATGGCTCCATAATGACTTTGAATACTCAGACAGCGTCATAACTCCAAAAAGGCCAAGGCCTCAGAAGTATGGTTGTAAAGAGTTCTATCAGAGCTTTATACTTCACCTGTCTCGTTCATTTCATTCGGGGTAAATGTCATTGGAGGAGAACAGTGTTAGTTAAAATAAAAAAAATAAAAAAAACATGTGCGACCAGAGTGAAAGACATGATAACTGCAGAGTGGGGTAGTTGTTTCAATCTGCTAACCCTACCTTGAGGACAGCGTGTCCTGAAGTGGATTCCAAACAGAGCTACAACTGTGAGGATTATCTGGATATGAATATAAACTTTCAACATAAATCAATTAACTTCACACACTGAATTCCTGGATAAAGCTCCTCTGTAATCTTCTCTCCGAGCATAAGGAGCTTTCCGTCAACACATTAATTCTGCCCTCTGCCAGGTCCAGCTATACTGACAGAAGGGAAAGAATATTACTACACCTTTCGTTCCCCATTTGTTTTTAAATGAAAGATGGGAACATGCTATCCTGGCAATTCACTCTTTTAATCCTTGTTACATAACACTTAATATCATACTTCGAATTACAATCAATGTTTGAAGTTCTTGCGAGTCTCAGTGGAATCATAACAGAAGTTATCAGCGTTTAGCAGCAGTTGAGTGAATTCTCAAATAAACAGACTGCTGGTCAAAGTGCATTGCATACAGCATGCACAGCTCTGAGACAGAGACTGATGGAGTCTTATTTGATGTCCTCCTACAGCACTCGACATAACCAGACAGCCTTATCATCTACCCACTGCTATTTCACTTCTTTGGATGTGAACCAGAGTTTCACAGTCATTAAAATCTGATTCTGTGCAGCCTCTCTGGGGAAGCAGGTGTGATTCCACAAAGATAGAAAACAACCACACTCCATATGGCACACTCGTCTCATCACAGGTGGACGTGTGCTAGGTCACTTGTACTTAGTTTGGGGGGGTGGAGAGGTGCCCCCTGACCATCTGGGCTCAATCCTGTCCCCCTGGAGAGCGCAGTCACAGGTCTGTGTGAGTCCAGCCCTCAACATTACAAGGCAACCTTTCTCCTGCTGGTTGCAGATTAATTTTGTTGTTTATTACCAAAAAAAATTGGATTCCAGACTATGAGCAACAGGGAATATAGGGTGCCGATATGCAGACCACACCTCATATGTAGGCGAGTTGAACTTTTAAAAGTTTTTCAGACAAATCTTAGGCAGCAGCTGCAGAAACAGGTTCATGTGATCTTTCCTTTTGCCCTGAGCATCTTGACATCTTAAGAAATTAAGAGAAATACATAACTTGCACTGCTTCGTTCACACAACTGTCTCTCACATCCCTCCAGTTAACCATCACATGGGCAGAGAAAGGTGCAGCTGACTCTTACACATTCAGATATAGACAGGTTATATATAAAAAATGACAGGTTTCATTAATTTGTATTATTTGTCAACATAACTCAGGGACAATAAGAACAAACCACTGAATTTAGTTAGAATTTAGTTTCAGTGGAAATTGCTGGATGAAACATGAACTTTCACTGCTTTCATACAAAGAGCAACATGTTTGTCACTGACGACAGCCGCACGTCCATTCAGGGCTCTTCCCACTCTCCTCACAACAAGAAAACCAAGTCAGAGCTAACATGAAGGCCTAATTATCATGTGTTCTCCACATTATGCACATTACAGTATCTACACTGACCTGGCAGGATTGGCTTAGATTAGTGATTGCTGCTGTACTGTACAATATAGATAATTTGTGTTGAATGGCTAAAATAAAGTCCCCTGTGTGATTCTGCCATTAACTGTCTAAGTGATATTGTTTTAATTACATACAATAGTGTGATATTTGAAATACTCATGTTCACAAATGCTGGCATAATGTCCAAGGCCGGAAGAAAGAACTGACCATGTCTGGTAACAAACACACTCATCTGCAACACATGACTGCACAAACATACTGTATTTGCCCGTGCAAATGAAACACATGCATGTTAAACACACAGAGTTTCGCACGCAGCTCTAGCTCTAGCACTGTCATTTTAAACTCATGATCAACTCACAGTCATGGCTGTAATAAGAGACCAACTTGGAAATATGCAAGTTGCTTCCAAAACTAGATTCAGTTAAGCTGTTATTGCTATTGTTAATATAAACTATGCTATTTATTTTGTATTGCCTTTAATCAGTCAATCCATAATCCATGTAAAATGTTTTTGCATAGCTCAGGAGAAAGTCAAATTGGCCAGGAAAAAAAAAAAAAGTGGGCGTCAGCATCCAACAGCGGCCAAGGACAAGGAGTGAGACAGGCACGTCCAAAAATGTCAGTCAAGTTTCTTGAGAGACTCCAGAGTCCGGACTCAAATACTGCAGCCCTGACAGCATGCAGATGGGGGAAAAATGAGTGGTGGGCCCCCTTTAACCCCTTGGTTTTTCTGTGAATTGTGAATGTATTTTGTTACCTGCAAGTACACATTAATTACAGTGCACACTGCAGACTACACATGGCAGATTAATTATATTTTGCCTCAAATTCTGGAAAACAACCAGTGCTGTGTGATTTAACACAATGTGATCCATAAAAGACAAAATATCTGATAATAAAGAATATATGTGACAAAGGAGACCCTATAAGATAAGGCCTCTACCACATATTTAAGGGTCCGTTCATCCAAATCACACATAAACATACTTATTTTGGTAGTGTGCAGATAGTTTTAGATTCATTTTCCAAGGCTTTAAGGCATTCACTGTTGAGACTTCTGCAGCCTCCCCAACACAATAGAGGAAATTGAACCATTGCAATGGAGGTAAATTGAGCTAACATTATATTTGAAAAATGTAAGAGCTTTGCTTTCCTAACTGACACAAGCTAAGGCGTTTGGGGCCCTGGTGCAGTTGCCCACTTTTCCTTATCGGACATCCAGCCTTGCCCTGACAACAGCACTAAACTACCAACGCAACTTACGTTCCCAGCACTTCTTTGAAGTCATAGTGTTCTTTGATGTCTGATGTCTTCTTTTTCCATCCATTTCCATTCTCTCCAAGAGGCATCCTACAATGCTGATCAGGTTCGCCACACTACAGCTACAGGGCAAAAAGAAGAGATTAAAAAAACAGTCAATAGTCTCAGAGCATGCAAAACTAAGTTTTGACCCACCACATGTGTAATCAAATCTAGATACATCTCTGATCAGAAGGATTGTGCTAAATCAAACCAATGACTGGACATGAGATTTAAATGAAAATAAGTGTTCAAGACAAAAAGTCCCTCAAGGGGCAACATGGTTTTCATCCTTCCAGCACACAGTGGGGAAAATAGATAAGACTATGGCACCCTTGCACTGTATAATGTACTTAATTAGGAGTATGTATAGGCCTACTGCAAGATATATTCTGCCTCAGTATCAGTTCAATATGTCAATTACAGTTTGTCTAGTCTCGCATTGCCAGACCTATCTCCACTGCGCTGTGGAGTAAGCTTGTCTGACCGATTGTTGCATAAAACCTTCAGCTATTAAATAAACCATTGATTTTCCTGATAAAGTGTCCTGGTTATTGCAGCAAGTTTGCTTGGACTCAATGACAAGTTGGTATATGCATGATGATTGATTAATAAGAGCTGAAATGTCAAATCAAAGTAAAAGAAACCACTGAAGCTGTGGGCCTGGCCTGTAGCCTACTGCAAACTGTCTTTAAAAAAAAAAGAAAAAAAAAAGATATCAGACTGAATAAATCAGAGATTTCACTTTTAAAAGGCTGTGACAATGTTAAGAACATAACTATTAATACGAAATAGATTAGGACACAAATAAACTTGCACACTAAAAACTACAACCCACAACAACTACAGCGTACTTTGCTGACAGCCGACATAGCAACAAATAAGAAAAAGTAGGGCAAACAGTGCAGCAGAGACAGTCGCAAGGAAGGGACCATACACCGTCGCAAAAACAAACGCATGGTCAGTAGAGGCAGATACCAGCTGGGGGACTTGTGCTATATTTAACATCCGAAGCTTTTAAACAATTAGGCTAGGTTGCTCTGAAGAAAAACAAATCTGAAATGGAAACGGTAGTCTATATTCCACTGAGAGGTAGATAACCTGCTCTGCACTAAGGTGCAGGGCGTGAATGGAGGTTGAATGGGAATTAAACCGTTTTGCCGGTGCGATACGTCTGCAATACTTAAAATGAGTCCGATTTTCGTGTGGATCATGCAAGTAGGCTACAGAGAGAAAAGGCGGTGTGGGTTTGCGAACCGTACCGCAGCGCTCAAGGGTATGTCAAAGGAAGGCAGCATCTCTGGGTTAAATCATGAGGCTGCAGACATGCGACACGGAGGCGCACAAAACAAAGCTTTACAAGTTGTATTGCTGTAAAAAAAAAACGTACACGATCGATGATGCGTTTCGGTGAATATATGAATGGGAAAAAACATACCTAAACGGCGATCTGTGGCTGTGATGTGTTCTCCTTGCCTCTGGGAGCGATGTGGCTGCTGTGCTTGTGCGCAGCGCTGGGTGCGCTCAGACTTCTCCTGACGTCAAGAAAACCAGACGTATGTGGACATAGTGCAGCACAAATTCACTCACTGTTCTCTTGAAAACGAAAAACGTGATCTGCGATTCACTCCATGACAGACGAGCCACCGTCTACAGGCTTTGTGAACAGCTTTTTTGTACACCTTGTTTTCTGAAAGCTTCCGGCAGCGCAGTCGATAACGCTCACTGCTATAGCAGAGTATGACAATTTTCCAGGTTTATTTGCAAAACAGGCATAACCTGTCACTGTAAATAATTTAGTATACAACACTGATAAGAATAATAAAATGCAAGTATTTATAGGCTACTGCAAATATGCCGCACAATGAAGGAGTAGGGTAGGTCTACGTTTTAAACCAAAGGCCTAATGAAGGCTACTTGCAGGGGATTAATTGTCCACAAGGTGTTATCAAACAGAGGACATTGATGGTGAATGATGATGTGCATCTTGCATTTTTTTGTGTTTTTCTTTTATTCTCAGGTAGATGCATAACAGTTGAA
The DNA here is from genome assembly GCA_023566125.1 of Zingel zingel. Taxonomy (NCBI): domain Eukaryota; kingdom Metazoa; phylum Chordata; class Actinopteri; order Perciformes; family Percidae; genus Zingel; species Zingel zingel. The sequence continues at coordinate 17,898,101 of CM042319.1, forward strand.
TATATTCTGGAGGTCTATATTGCATCGTGCTGTAAACACAACAGCCGATCATTTCTATTACCCAGCCTATCCCCAAACCATCCAACCCGTGGTCCCAGCAGACAACCAAAGGCAGTAAATACTGAGATTTTGACTTTCATTGTGCTCACCTTCAACAGGTACATTTCTAGGCAATTAAGTTAGATGTAAATAAGCACTTTTTTTATATGACACCACCCAATTTTGGATTCACAGACTGAATACAAACACTATCAACATCCCTGTAATAACACAGCTGTTTGGTCATTATATTGGACCATGGTCAAACCCATAAAGTGTTCTACTTTGTAGGAATAAAACTGTCATTATCAAAAATGTTTGAGGTAGTGACTGCACACTCAGTCCATAAAAACATATTGATCAAAAATATTTTTATTAAACACTGACAACAAGAGCAATGTGTTTTGCTTAGACCTTCATCAGACTCATCATGCATCAAAAACATTGTTTTTGATGCATGTTCATCTCACAGTTACCAGCACATCTAGCTCCACATAAAAACATACACTGTGCACAAAGTTACTTAACACTTTGTAAACACATCTTTGAAAGTGCTACATATAAATAAAGGTTGTTGTTGTCGTTATAGGGTTTAATAGGCTACTTGCCATTTATACCTGAGCCATCTTCAAACACTCTCTTGGAGGCCTATTAATATTACCATAAGTGAAACATTTACTCAATGGCTAATACATTATTTGGTGCATTACTATTCCTACACTGAAGGGGGCAGCACTGTCTCAGGTGGCGCTTTCCTTCTCTACACACAAACACAACGTCGACTTCCGGACAGAAGTTTTCAAACAACACTCGTTAGCTAGCTAGGCGTTACATTTTTTTTGCTCAGGGAACTACGCCAAGCTTTGCCGAGTTTTGGGTAAGATTTGCTTTTGAAAATCAATGTATTTATTTATTAACCCAGCTTGCACATGTTTTTAGTAACTTTAGAATATTTAGCTTGGCTTTGTTGTTAGGAAAGCGGCTATCCAGCAAGGATAACATGCTAACAGCCTGTTTGCTTTGTTTTACACATCCGAGAGGTGCTAACGCTAACCGGTTGAGTTTGCTCTTGTTCCGATTTTAGCCTTGTTGTGGAATATTGAGATGGACGAACAATGTTCCCTTTAACTTAAATGAATCGCGTGTTAATCGACAGTAACTTCAACTTTTGTATTTTTGTTTGTTTGTAGCTAGCGGGCTAGCCTGTTGTTAAAGCAACCAGCGATGTCAGCGAGCTCCAAGAGGAGAAGAGCCACTTCACCCTCCAGCAGTGTTAGTGGAGGGGGGGACCTCGATGATACCTTATCCTCTACACCTGGAAGTGGAAGAAAAAAAAGAAGAATATCTAATGTTCCTCCGGTAGATACGGTAAATGCGTTTTGTATTTGTATGTTTTTGCACCAGGCTTTGTATGGTTTTAATCGATCTTAAAATAATGCTAAATTTTATCTTATTCATAATGTGTGCATTAGTTAACAGTTGTGAGATTTTTATTAACGTTACGTGTTCCCTCCAGATTGCTGTATGCCATGAGCTGTTCAATGCTGTCAGGGATCACAAGGATGACCAAGGCAGGCAGCTTTGTGAAGTTTTCCTCAGGGTACCAAAGAGAAGGTATTGTAACAAAAACTTAAAGGCCCGAGTAAAGCTTAAAATTGGCTAAAATAATTGTGGGTGGAACTGTCCAAGATAACCCTTTAAGTAAACGTGGATAACAACCATCTTACACTGTGCATGTCATATTGAGATTTGACAGTCTGACTGGTGGGTGGGTCTCAGACATAAGGAGATTACACTGATGTCTGATCGCGTTTGTTCTCTTTCAGGAATCAGCCTGATTATTATGAAGTGGTTTCCCAGCCAATTGATATGACAAAAATTCAGTGTAAACTGAAGACAGAAGATTATAATGATGTGGAGCAGCTTACTGCAGATTTCCAGCTCATGTTCAACAATGCCAGATCATTCTACAAGGTAGGGAGACAAAACGTACTGTAGGGCTGTCCTCCACTGCTAACGAAATTCTTAGTCAACTAATCGATTAGTTGATTTAACCGACAGATCTGTAAACTGAGTTTCTCCACAAACAGTCATGCAAAAGCACCACTTTTAAATCCTGTTTTTACCACAGTTAAGTGGTAACTGTAAATAAGTCGTAAAGCATGAAAAAGGATTAAAAAAAAGACTAATTGACTTAAGAAATTTTAGTCAAATAAGACTAACACGACCGATTATTTGACTAAGAGGGGGCAGCCCTAAGGTACTGGTACAGTATTTATTTCACTGTAACTGGAGAATTATTGTGTCAAGCCATATTTTCAAAACTGTATATGTTCCTTTTCATTTTTAACAACTCAGCGTGACACTGAGGAGTACCAAGCTGCATGCAAGCTGTGGGAGGTATATTTGCAAACAAGGAGTGAGTTTGTGCAACCTGGGGACGGAGATGAGGATGATGAAGATGGTGATGATATGTTGGACAATCCAGGAATGTCCACTGAAGATGAGGTACATTTAATTTCCCGTGTGTAACCTCATAAAAATTAAACATGTTTTTATTCATGTTTTTTAAATGTTGGAGGAGTGTTTGGGTTAAGTAGATTAATATGCTTTTCATGGAAATGTGTGCTTGTTGTTGCAAATAACAAGGACCAAAGAACTAATGTATGCATATTTATCCTTTAGACCCCAACTGGCAATTTGAAGGAGGTGCTTGAGCAACTCTTGGAGGCTATAGTGTCACACGCTGATCCCTCAGGGCGTCTGGTCAGTGAACTGTTCCAGAAATTACCTTCCAAAATGGTAAGTCCTTGAAGAGTCTTTGGACTTCAAATGCTGCCCCTGAAATTGTTACGCATTCTTGACATTTACAGGCCCGTCTGTCTTTCCCAGCATTATCCAGACTACTATGCCATTATAAAGGAGCCAATAGATCTGAGAACAATTGCTCAAAGAATACAGGTAGTGACAGATTGCTTTGTCGTGCATCATTCATCTTAAAAACAATCTTCATGGTGTTTTGTTATAGCCAGCACTAATTTTACTTTATTTGCATAGATTGGATTCTATAAAAGTGTCAGTGCGATGGCTAAGGACATTGACCTGATGGCCAAAAATGCCAAAACATACAATGAACCAGGATCTCAGGTTTTCAAGGTAAACTCTTTTTCTTGTTTTTATTTTTTGATGTAACATCCCAAATATTAACAATTGTTCTCTTTTGTATTGTATAGGATGCTAACACCATAAAGAAAGTCTTCATCCAGCGGAAGACGGAACTTGAACACGCTGAACCCACTAAATCTAGTCTACGCATCAGGTATTAAACGACAATTGCATAGTTTTTAGTGTATTATTTTTGTCTCAAATACATAACAGCAAATCATTCCTTGACAGAAAACAGATTTTTTTCAGAATCTACATGGTGAATGTCTTGTGTCTTTACTGTTACTATTCAGGAATCGCAGGTCTGGCCAGGGGGACCGACTGTCTGGAGTCAGTGTAGCTCTTCACTATGGCTCAGAGAGTGAGGACGACCCTGTGCTCTCTGGTAAGCATTAGCGCTTTGGGCTGCAGAGTAATCTAGCTTGTTTGTGTTGAAAAAAAACAAAACTGTTTGTGTAAATGTTTGCAGGCTCTGTGTGCTACGACGAGGGAGAGTCAGAGGCTGAGAGTCAGAGTTCTAGTATGGAGATGAGCAACCCAATCTTCCAGTTGTATGAAGCTGTGAGGGGTGCCAGGAACAACCAGGGCCAGGTCTTCTCTGAACCTTTCCAGCACCTGCCCTCTCGCAGGGAGTATCCAGACTACTTTCAGCAGATCAAACAACCCATCGCTCTGCAGCAGATCCGGTAAGGAATGACCCTTCAGTAGATATGTTGAGACAGATTGTTAAAAAGTTAGTGATGGGTTTTATTTGTTGAATTTTTTTGGTGTGGTAGATGCACCTTTTTACGAGCAAATGACAGTTATAATTAAGAGAAATTCAAGTCCTTGATATCCTTTTTTGGTCATTTTTAAGGGCAAAGATGAAGAACGGCGAGTATGAAAGTCTGGAGCAGATGGAGGCTGACCTCACTCTGATGTTTGAGAACGCAAAGCGCTACAACATGCCTAACTCAAGCATTTACAAACGGGCCTTTAGGCTTCAGCAGATCTTGCAGGTAAGGAAATGCTGGCCGGTTATGTTGGAAGATGTTTTTATTGTAGTTAAGCCAAGAATGAAAGGTAAAAAAAAACATAATTTGACGCAGAAAATGAAGCATATATCAGGAATAGCCCAGTGAATGTAATTGTCCACTGAGGTATCCGTCTGTCTGTTGATCCGTCTGTTGGTGTAGGCCAAAAAGAGGGAACTTCTCAGGAGAGACGATGAGGATGGAGACAGCATTCTGTCTTCTGATGCAGGGAGCATCAAGAGGAAAAGGTATGCAGGTTTTTCTCTCTCCTTTTGATATTTCTTTTTTTTTTTTCTTTGAATTTTGGATCCATTGCTATTTCTCTTAAAAAATTGAGAATCTGTAGTTTGCGTGTGGACAACGTTACAAAATGCATCACTCCTGAAGCCTTGTTTGTTGTCTGTGTTGCCATCCATTCATATTCTACTTTGATTCTTTTTCTTTTTTTTAGCCACAAGAAAAATGTCAAAAAGAACCGAATGAAAACCTTATTCGCCGCTGTGACCGAGGCTAGGGAGGTTGGCACCAGTCGTCGTCTTTGCGATCTGTTTATGGTCAAACCATCAAAGAAGGACTACCCTGACTACTATAAAGTCATCCTTGAACCAATGGACCTGAAGACCATTGAGCACAACGTCCGCAATGAACGCTACGCGACAGAAGAAGCTCTGATGGAAGACATGAAGTTGATGTTCCGTAACGCCCGGCATTACAATGAGGAGGGATCTCAGGTAGACAGTTCATACAGTAAAGTATGCAACGTTAATCTTTGCTATTACTGAATGCAAAACAATCTTGACATGAGCTATATTTTTCTAACACTACCAATTTTTGGATGGTTAACGTAGGTGTATAATGATGCTGATATTCTGGAGAAGATACTGAAGGACAAGCGTAAGGAGTTGGGACCTCTGCCTGAAGAAGAAGATGTGGGCTCTCCCAAACTGAAACTAAGTAAGTTTGATCACATCAGTATTTTTGCATGTTTTAGCCCATTTATGTTAAGTCGGGATACATTTTACAGCATTGCCCAAAATTTTCTAATATATACCATAGCATTTTCTAGCCTTCGAGGTAGCCATAAGTTTCATTTCATTATGGTATAAAAATGAACTCACAGAGGCTCACAATGGCAGCTGTGAAAATAATGGTGACCTGAGAGACTATTGGGTCTTTGCAGAGGTCTGCACTCTATTGAGGGTCCTCATGTTGCTGTTCATACCACAGTTTCTAGGCAATAATTTTGGTTTTACAGTTCTGTGTCTAATCTTAAGGGCTTTTTTTTGTTTATGTAGGAAAGAGTGGTGTTTCTCCAAAGAAGTCCAAATACCTCACTCCTCTCCAGCAGAGGTTAAATGAGCTCTACGATGCTGTGCGAAACTTCACTGACCGCCGAGGTCGGCGTCTAAGCACAATCTTCCTTCGTCTGCCATCTCGTGCTGAGTTGCCTGACTACTATGCTACAATCAAGAGACCCATCGATATGGAGCGCCTGCGGAGCCATATGGCGGCCGGCCGTTACCAAGACGTCGAAGCACTGGTGGAGGACTTTGCTCTCATGTTCAACAATGCCTGCATTTACAATGAGCCAGAGTCTCTGATCTACCGGGATGCTCTAGTGTTGCACCGGGTGCTGCTTGAGACACGCAAGCAGCAGGAGGGAGGCGAGGACTCTGGGCCTCCTGCTGTGGGACCTCTGGTGCGGGAGCTGATCAGGAACCTGTTTGTGTCGGTGCTGGGCCACCAGGATGAAGAGGGCCGATGCTACAGCGACTCGCTGGCTGAGATCCCCGCTGTGGATCCAGACGCCCCTGAGAAACCACCGCTTAACTTTGATGTCATCAGGATGAACGTGGACCGTGGCCGCTACAGGAGACTGGATGTCTTCCAGGAACACATGTTTGAAGTGCTGGAGAAGGCAAGGAGGCTACACAGGTATATCAACTTATTTTGGAAAGGCTGTCAGAGGCTATGTCAGTGATAGACAAGTGTTTGCTCTGTTTAGTCTCAGGACAAAAAAAACAAAAAGTCATCTAATTCCTCTTGTTGTGAAACCGCAGTTTTCAATAGGCCATTTACACTGGATGCATGATATCACTTTTACCCATATCCAGTTGCACAAAAAAGTTGTTTTGATCCTTTCATGCTGACTAATAACTTCAAGAGCCCTTTGATTTTTTTCTAACTTTATGTTTACTGTTTACTAACATAATTTGGATAATATGATGTGTTACGACGTCCAGTTGGTGGATTGGGTCCAGATTTACGAGTCAGCATTAACATGTTTTTTATTATACTTTTGTTTAAGTATTTGTGTGAAATGTAAATAAAACTCATTTCATTCTTGGAGACCAGCATACTGGTCCTTAAGCCAAAACTGTGTAATATTCTCTATTAAACAGCAAAGCTGTGTTCACAGTGTTTATGTAATTAATTTTTTTGCATTTGCAGGACTGACTCCGAGATATTTGAGGATGCGGTGGAACTACAACAGTTTTTCATTAAGATCCGGGATGAGCTATGCAAGAATGGAGAGATTCTGCAGTCGTCTGCACTCATCTATACATCAAAACACCTACACAATGACGTGGAGCAGGAAAAGAGGGAGAAAATTCCCAAAGAGATTGAGGAGGACAAGCTGAAGATGGAGGAAGAGGAGGGGGATAACAAAGGTGTGTGTGTCTGTCTGTCTGTCTGTCAGTCAGTCAGTCATAATGAATATGTTAAAATGTTGATGTGCTATTAATTTGAAATCATTATATATACTCAACTAAAGAGGGTGAGAAAGCCAAGGACCTGCCAGGAGAGGCATGGCAGTCAGAGTCTGAGACGGAGCGTGTGTACAGCCAGGACTGCAGCTTTGAAAACAGCACCTATCATGTGGGGGACTTTGTCTATGTGGAGCCGTCAGAGCCGAAACTGAAGCCACACATCGTCTGTATTGAACGCCTGTGGGAGGATGAAGCAGGTAACCCCCATTAAGTTTTTGGCAACTTGGCAAAAAAATCATTATCATTTAGCACTATAAACATACTGTCATAAACAGCAAATGTACCTTTTTATGGCAAAAAAAAAAATCTTATCAATCAATCAAAGGCAGAATTATTATAAGAAAGAACCTTAAAGTACCTTTTTTATTTTTATTTTATTTTACTTAATACATTTTTGCAAATTCAACTTTCTTGTATTGATTATTTGTTAATGGCTTGTGTGTAAAGGTGGGAAGTGGCTCTATGGCTGCTGGTTCTACAGGCCAAGTGAAACCTTCCACCTGGCAACACGCAAGTTCCTGGAAAAGGAGGTCTTCAAGAGCGACTACTACAACAAAGTGTCTATCAGTAAAGTTCGAGGCAAATGTGTGGTCCTGTTTGTAAAGGTAAGACCCTCTACAGAAAAGGACCCACACATGAACAATTGTTTTTGTTTGGATCTGTTGACCAAACAATGGCTTTTTTCTGTAGGATTATTTCAAAATGCAACCTGAGGGCTATAGAGCCGAGGATGTGTACATCTGCGAATCCCGCTACGCTGCCAGGAACAAGTCCTTCAAGAAGATCAAGATATGGGCCATGCCTGTGAGCTCTGTGAAATTGGTCCCTCGGGAGGTGCCGTTGCCCGTCGTCCGTGTTGCTTCCATGTTTGCCAAACCTGACCAGGACAAACTGACAATTTCATATACAGGCAGTGGCAGTTTTGTGGACAAGGTGAGGTGGCGACACTATATTTTCTAGGGTTAGGACATGGCAATACATCATTTGTTCTATAGTTTTGCATTTTTTAAAAATTTAAAGATAAGAATACTTGACTACAGGGAATTTGCTCAAAATAAGGCCTTATAGTTCCTCTGAGCTCCTTATGATCCTGTGGGAGCCTTTTTAATTTTACTTTTGTGGAAACTGGGTCATTGTAGAAGCAAATAAAAGGACACAACAAAGACAAGTTATAGGTACAGATAATGAGGTGATTTCAACCTTCAGTATTGTGCTGCATTTGGCCTAATCCCCAAAGGCCTTCACTATCAGGACACTGGCCCTCTCATCAACTTCAGTTAAAGGATAAGGCTGGTGTCCAGGTCTGAATGGAAAAAATGAAATCTACAGTATAGCGTCGCCAAGCAAGAACACTGTCAGCCAGCTGACTACAGGGAATTCATTATCTCAGAGTGGTAGCAGGCAAGTCTTGACAAGGGGCATGGTAGCAGAGGAGAAATTAGTTCCAAGTATGAATGTTTGTTTGTCACAATGCAAACAAACACCTGAGTCCTCTGTGTGTCCATGTTTATCTGTTTAGGAGAGAGAAGATGTCCCTATGGAGATGAGTGGAGGCGAGCCCGGCTGTCAGTATTATGAACAGTTACGCTACAACAACATGTGGTTTAAAGTGGGAGACTGTGTTTACATCCAGTCACATGGTCTGTCAAAGCCCCGGGTTGCCAGGTGGGTGAAGCTATATTTTGCCTTTTTAGTGTAAGAAGGCTTGTCTTTGAAACAGGGTCTGATGTGACATTTGTGCTTTATAGTTATTGAGTTATTAACTATTGGTAACATGGCTCCCTTGACTGGGCTGCAGGATAGAGAAGCTGTGGGTGCAGAATGGAACTACTTTCTTCTTTGGGCCCATCTTCATTCATCCCGAGGAAACGGAGCACGAACCCACAAAGATGTTCTACAAGAGAGAAGTGTTTCTGAGCCATCTGGAGGAGACCTTGCCCATTACCTGTGTCATAGGTATTTCTTTGACAACTTGTGTTCACACATGACAGTCAGCCAGTACATCCTTCATGTCATGCACTTCAAGGAATAGTTCAACGTTGTGGGAAAAAAAGTTGGGATGCCTGGCAGTGAGTTGGATAAGAACATTAATATCACTTGCATATCTGTCTGTTAAATATAAGGCCAACAGCCAGCTGCTGGTTAGCTTAGCTTTGTGCTTAGCACAGTTGGTTGACAAACTCTCCACCAGAAGGTGAATAAGCATATTTCCCAAAATGTCAAACTATTCCATTCACCTGCCTTTTCTGAAATTGACATTACTACATATATTACAGCTACAATTTCTGTTTTTGTTTTTTACATGAGGCTTTTTGACCTGCCAATGCCAGTGGGAATTCTTACTCATGTAATTTACCAACAGTCTAATTAACAAAGTTTGATCCTTCCTGTCTGCTCTCCAGGCAAATGCATGGTGTCCTCCTTTAAGGACTACCTGTCATGCAGACCTACCGAGGTTTCAGAAGAGGATTTCCTGCTTTGCGAGAGCCGCTACATTGACACAGAGAAGCAGATGAAAAAGTTCAAGGGTCTGAAACGCTTCTCATACTCTTCCAAAGTGGTGGAGGATGAGATCTACTATTTCAGGTTGGTCAGTCAAGCAGAGCGCTTCTTCTGATTTTTAAGGCGGTTTCTTGCCCAGTCTGATTTTTTTGTTTGTTTTCTCTTGTGCTGGTAATTTTACGTAGGAAGTTAATGGTTCCACAGAAGGAAGCATCGCCTCTTTTGGACAAGAAGATCAGTGAGCTTGAAGTTAAACTGGCAGATATCGAGGATGCAGATGATGATATGGAAGATATGGACGACGACGAGGAGGCCCCCCAGACGCCTTCTATGCCTCAGATGCAAACCCCTCTTGCAAGTGATATGGACACCATACCATACACTCCTTCTCAGGTACCCATACACCTCCAAAGACCTTAAACAAAGAAGCGCAAATCTTATGTCCGAGGGTCTTCACTCCTCTGGTACCAATATTAAAACTAAGACCTGTTTGTTTTTCTAACTTGCATCTTGGTTTTTCATGAAGACCACTCCCAAGGTGAAGGGATTGTCTAAGAAGGAAGGGGCCAAGAGGAAGATCAACATGAGTGGCTATATCTTGTTCAGCAGTGAAATGCGTGCAGTCATCAAAGCGCGACACCCAGACTTCTCGTTCGGGGAGCTGAGTCGGCTCGTGGGCACCGAGTGGAGGAACCTCGAGGCGACCAAGAAAGCAGAGTATGAAGGTGAGATAAGGCAATTTGTGGGTGTGAAAGTTCTCTGATGTGAACTGAAGTAAAGACGAGAATTTTTTGTTTGATCTCAGAACGTGCAGCCAGAATAGTGGATCAACAAGAGCGTGACAGACCACCTCAGAAGCAAGCGTCCCCTAGAGCAGGTACCCCCATAGGGACACTGATGGGGGTGGTGCCTTCGCCTAGCACTATGGGAATGATAAACCAGAACATGACACCTGTGTCAGGTAACCCCTCTCAGAGGCAGCACGAGTGTTTGACAACAAGGCAGCAGGGAAATGAGGCCAGGCTGTTAAAAAACGTAATCCTCTTAATTGTCTAACCATTTGAAACTTATTTATCTCAAACCCTACATTCTTAAAACAACAGTTTTCTTCTTTTGCTGCTGTTTCACATTATTTGTTATGGTTTTTATTATCACTAGCTACATATCTGAAAGTGCATGAAAATTGACTGCATGATTCATTTTTAACCATGAATAATTTTCTTTTCAAGAATTTCATTTAATTGTCATGCTTGTTTTGCCTGCTAACATTCACAGACCCATTTGTATTGTCTGCCCCTTTCGCACACTGAAACTTTAACATCATCAGGTCTGGTAATGGTGTGTGTGGCAGTGTTTTTTCTCTTTGTCCACACATCTCTAATGCAGCAAGCGTACGTGTCAAGTTTCCTATGACATTGCATGATCGTCCGAGATATGAACGTTTGTTTTTTGTCAGCACAGCTGGGCAACAAAAGATAGTTGCACAGAAGTATATCACAGAAGATGGACATTTTAAGAGTCCACCTGGATAATTGATTTAAATCATAATTAAAATCATATCACAGTTTAGTCAAATATATGATTAGCTTGGTTGCTATGTAAAACCATAATTAAGTAAGAACATTGTAACATCTTGCTAGCTTTACACAGGGATATTGCTGCATCTGTTCCCAGTAGAGTTGTAGTTACACATTTGTCAACGTTTAACTGTTCCTGAGCAAACAGACATATGCCAGAGCATTTGTGGTTTAAGGTGCATGTGTGAAAGGGGCCACTGTGTGCAGTAGTAGTGCATGTTATTAGAGGTATTAGAGTCAGCTGCATGTCATTTATGCATGGATATGTTGTCCTCTCCTTGCCCTCTTCCCCAAGGCATGATGGGAGCTTACGGCCCACCTTACATGCCCATGCAGGGCCCCCATGAGGGCTTGTTGAGTGTGGCCCCAATGTCACCTCACCCTGCAGGGGGGCCCCTCCTACCTCTTCATCTCCAGCAAGGTATGCCTGGGTACCCTGGCATGCTTCATCAGGGTAAGGGCCACTGTCCTAGCCACACCTGCTCAGTCACATCCAGTCGTGTCTCTCCTGCTGGAGGGGTTTACCTGGTCCACAGGCTGCACTGCCAAATCGGCTCACCGAGCAGTCAGTGCTCTCTGGTCTCCAACAACCTCTCTCAAAGCGTACTCACATGCCACACCTAAAACATACACTTCCACATACACATTTACAGATATAATGCATGTGAAAACAAACTACTAACATTTAACTGATATTCAAAAACTTACATTTCCACAAGTCATTGTAAAGCATTATTGTAGGTCTTAACATAAAGCAAACCAGCATGAGTTAACGACAGTTACTAAATGCACAGAAACCAAATATTGTCATTTAACAGGTACGATGGCCGCTGGTATGAATGGCATGGCCGGAAGTCCTGCTGCAGGAAACTTTATGCAACAGGTGAGCCCCAGTCCAGAAAATACTACTCAGTTCACATACTTTTCAACTTTATATAGAATTCAGTCATGCAGCGATTGCGTTTTCGCTGATGGATGTTACAAGATGGAGTAAAAATGTGTGAATTGAAAAACAAAAGCTTTATGGCTTATTATACAGTGCCTTGCGAAAGTATTCAGCCCCTTGAACTTTTCGACCTTTTGCCACATTTCAGGCTTCAAACATAAAGATATAAAACTGTAATTTTCATGAAGTGGAACTAAATTTATTGGATATTTCAAACTGTTTTAACAGATAAAAAAACTGAAAAATTGGGCGTGCAAAATGATTCAGCCCCCTTAAGTTAATACTTTGTAGCGCCACCTTTTGCTGCGATTACAGCTGTAAGTCGCTTGGGGTATGTCTCTATCAGTTTTGCACATCGAGAGACTGAAATTTTTGCCCGTTCCTCCTTGCAAAACAGCTGGAGCTCAGTGAGGTTGGATGGAGAGCGTTTGTGAACAGCAGTTTTCAGTTCTTTCCACAGATTCTCGATTGGATTCAGGTCTGGACTTTGACTTGGCCATTCTAACACCTGGATATGTTTATTTGTGAACCATTTCATTGTAGATTTTGCTTTATGATTTGGATCATTGTCTTGTTGGAAGACAAATCTCCGTCCCAGTCTCAGGTCTTTTGCAGACTCCATCAGGTTTTCTTCCAGAATGGTCCTGTATTTGGCTCCATCCATCTTCCCATCAATTTTAACCATCTTCCCTGTCCCTGCTGAAGAAAAGCAGGCCCAACCCATGATGCTGCCACCACCATGTTTGACAGTGGGGATGGTGTGTTCAGGGTGATGAGCTGTGTTGCTTTTACGCCAAACATAACGTTTTGCATTGTTGCCAAAAAGTTAGATTTTGGTTTCATCTGACCAGAGCACCTTCTTCCACATGTTTGGTGCGTCTCCCAGGTGGCTTGTGGCAAACTTTAAACGACACTTTTTATGGATATCTTTAAGAAATGGCTTTCTTCTTGCCACTCTTCCATAAAGGCCAGATTTGTGCAGTATACGACTGATTGTTGTCCTATGGACAGAGTCTCCCACCTCAGCTGTAGATCTCTGCAGTTCATCCAGAGTGATCATGGGCCTCTTGGCTGCATCTCTGATCAGTCTTCTCCTTGTACGAGCTGAAAGTTTAGAGGGACGGCCGGGTCTTCGTAGATTTGCAGTGGTCTGATACTCCTTCCATTTCAATATTATCGCTTGCACAGTGCTCCTTGGGATGTTTAAAGCTTGGGAAATCTTTTTGTATCCAAATCCGGCTTTAAACTTCTCCACAACAGTATCTCGGACCTGCCTGGTGTGTTCCTTGTTCTTCATGATGCTCTCTGCTCTTTAAACGGACCTCTGAGACTATCACAGAGCAGGTGCATTTATACGGAGACTTGATTACACACAGGTGGATTCTATTTTTCATCATTAGTCATTTAGGTCAACATTGGATCATTCAGAGATCCTCACTGAACTTCTGGAGAGAGTTTGCTGCACTGAAAGTAAAGGGGCTGAATAATTTTGCACCCCCAATTTTTCAGTTTTTTATTTGTTAAAAAAGTTTGAAATATCCAATACATTTTGTTCCACTTTATGATTGTGTCCCACTTGTTGTTGATTCTTCACAAAAAATTACAGTTTTATATCTTTATGTTTGAAGCCTGAAATGTGGCAAAAGATCGAAAAGTTCAAGGGGGCCGAATACTTTTGCAAGGCACTGTATATAACACATATGTATTATGTATAGCATATTGTTTTTAGGATTCAATATACCACATGTTGTCCACATGCTAAAAAGTATATTGTCATTGTTTCAATTTTAGCCTGGGATGTTCAGCCCAGGACCACATGCTCCTCCACCATATCCTGGACAGGGCCAGCCCTCACACTTGCAGCCCACCACTCCCATGTTTGTGGCTCCACCACCAAAGACCCAGAGGGTGCTCCACTCAGAGGCCTACCTGAAGTACATTGAGGGCTTGAATGCAGAGTCTAACACTGTCAGCAATTGGGACCAAACACTCAAAGGTGGTGTTCCTTAAGTCATTTTTTAATTTGGGGTGTGTGTAGAAGCGTTCTATTGGACACAATATTGGCAGTCCTGAAACTTATTATGCCACAGATTTCCCCCACATGATCTGATTAGAGTTGTGTGTGTGTGTGTGTGTGTGTGTGTGTGTGTGTGTGTGTGTGTGTGTGTGTGTGTGTGTGTGAGATAAATATTTCCTCATACATGTATTTAAATATCACTAATGCAACAGATATTAAAATTGTAGTAAGTAATGGATTAATTTTATTATTAAGCATAATCAGCTCAAGTGCCTCTTGTTTTTGTGTGCTTACAAAAAGAAACCTCATTCTGCTAACATAAGGAAACATGAATCAGCCTGTTAAATAAGTACTTTAATCCAAAACCCTGTCTTTCCATCACAGCTCAAAGGCATGCTCACCTGACCAAAGAGCAGGAGAGCCGGCTGCCAGCTCACTGGCTGAAGAGCAAAGGAGCCCACACCACCATGGCGGATGCACTGTGGCGCCTGCGTGACCTGATGCTGAGAGACTCTCTGAACATCTGTCAGGGATACAAGCTGTAACCTGTAGGACTAACCACTATAGCCAGCTCACCCACTGCTCTAATCTTCAAGCTATGGAGTTTAGGAAGGATCATAGACCATAGAAGCAATATTTTATAGGGAATCATGATCAATTTTATATTTATTAGCTAACATAATGAGCTTGATAGTTGTTTGCGTGTGCATTTTTTTTTTACACCACATGATTAATTGTGCTGCAAAATCAGTGTTCTTTTTGGCTTATTGAAACGACCAAAATAAAAATCTGAATAACGTAACTCTGTTTTTATTTTTATTATTGTATCAGTCCCCAACAAACGTCACTTTGTGCTTTTGTGCTTGCCCAGTTGTATTTATAAAATGTAAAGCATGAAGCCTCTTCACTAGTAAATCCTGCATTATTTTGGAAGTACTTCCTCTTTGTCGATGCCACTTCCTGAAGAGACAATCAAGATAGGGCCATTCTCTTTAGTGTTTGCCCTGTTCTCCCAATGTCCACCTCCTCACCGCCCGCATTTTGATATAAAAACAGCGTAGACTGACTCTTGAAACTGGCCATTAACAAAAGCAAAGGACAGCAAAGCAACGTGTACTATGGAGTAACTTAAAAACTGAACAAAAGGAACGAAGAGGTGAGGTTTATTTTGTGCAGTGACTTGTCGAGGGTTGGGGTTAGCTAACACTAGCTAGCTAGCAATTTCACCGGCTGTTTCCAGACTGGGAATTATTGTGATACGTTTAAGTAACTATTAGGTAATAAACTAGTGTCAAGTACTGCTGCTAATGAGTTGAAAGTGTATCTTCGTGAAGACACCTTTGCTGCAGCCATTTAAGTGTTACGATATGTTTTACAGAGGCGGTCCTATTATGTCCATCCCATCTAACGTGTTCTAGGAAAGCTCGCATAGCTAACGTTACCCGTCGGCCTGATTTAATTTAGCTAGAGCTCGTAAAACTACCCACTCACAGTAAGTGCTGCTATATAGACCTTTCCACAAAGATGGTGAAATCATTAAGACATCTACAAGCCCGAATATGTGAGAGGCATTCTCGTGTATGCATATTTGCAAGTGGTTGGAGCTCCGTATTGGAGCAGCTAGCTAGCTTGCCACCGGTTAATCTTTAAAAACTCATTCAAGTCACATTTCTTAGTTGAATTCTTATTAACAAGTTAGTTAATTTCTATAGACATTATATAACATTTGGTAGCATGTGGTACATGTTAAAATCAGTGCATGGGAATTTTAATCCAACCACAGTGAAGGCTCCAAGGGCCCCACAACACCCAGGCTGTGGTTCACACCTGCCAACCGTGCACCCTGGATGAGAACAAAATCATTTGAAAGTTTTTGGGTCAGCAGCATTCTTTATTGACAAGCAGGGTATCGCAAAATGTTGGTGGGGAAACAATCTAAGCCAGGATATGGGGCCCACATTTAAAAACATAGAATCACTTAGAAATGTCCATTCCAGACAGAATACAGATGAGATCAGTTGCATTGTTTTTTTGTTTGTTTTTTTAATCAAGGCAGCAGTTTTCAGATTACATCATGTGTTTACATAATTGCAAAAGGGTTCTCGACTGTTGTAGACAGAAGTGGCTGAAGAAACACTTGAAATCCATGCTTTTTGGTCTAAACGTCATACCCAAATTAAAAGTGGTACAGCTCCCATATACTTTGACACTCTGGGGTGAGCCTGACATTATTGGAAAGGTGATTGATGTGGGTGTGTTTGTGTATTTGAGAAGTGTTGTATTTTGTAGTTTTTTGGCTTTTTTCTTTGCACTTTTCAAATGGAAATAAAAAATCACACAGACATATCTGTACAAAAAAAGTCGTATAAAATCCATTTTTGAGTCTTTTGGCTTCATTTTTTCTATAGTAAGCTGAGACATGTGGCTAATGCCCTGTGTTGTCTGTCACCTGTCAGATGTGTTTACAGCAGTGTATTCTAATAATTTTACAGATGTATGACTTGGCGGGAAATAAAAAACCTCCATTCTAGCCTCTGTAACTCTGTGTCAGTAAGGGCTAGAATCACCCTGACACTTGTAACAAAAACTTGAGTGTTACCTTTCCAATGATATCAGGCACACCCCAGAGTGTCAAAGTATATGGGTGCTGTACCACTTTTAATTTGGGTATGACGTTTAGACCAAAAAGCATGGATTTCAGGCGTTTCTTCAGCCACTTCTGTCTACAACAGTCGAGAACCCTTTTGCAATTATGTAAATACATGATGTAATCTGAAAACTGCTGCCGTGATTAAAAAAAAAACAATGTAACTGATCTCAGCTGGTATTCTGTCTGGAAGGGAGTGGAATGGACATTTCTAAGTGACCCAAAACTTTTGACCAGTAGTGTACATTAAACATTACAGTCCACATAACTCAACACGTTCAAAACATACATTAAACACTAAGTCAGCATATATGACAAACATAGGAAAAATATGACACAAACTTAAACTAATGTGTGTGTATATGAATTTAAGCTTACACTGATTACTGAACTAGTACAGTACCCAGCAAAAAACTACAAATCCCCAAATATGTAGCATTCTCCAAATATGATGTTCAAAGGTGTTCATTTATTTGCTTTTTTAAACATTGATCTGTGTTAATTTAGTCGATAACCTTGGTAAAGAATTCCAGGTTTTATTCCCTCTGTGTGTTTTACGAAATTAGTGTTTGCCCTGGGGAGTGAAAACCGGCTTTCTGTGGCCTGACTGGTGCCATGTGTTCGATATGCACATGGCACCAGTCCTGTGTTGGCACCCTGCACAAATCTCTACCTATGATGCACATTTTTACGGGCCAAATATACAGTATCCTAAGACCTTCATGAATGTTGTTAATGCTTAAGTAAATACAAATGTGTTGACTTGTAAATTCATTAATGTGGAAAAGGCACAGTGAAACTAGTAACTCCTTTTTATGAGTTTTCTCACTATTGCCACAGATGGATTATTGTAAAGAAATGTTGTCGTCATGTGCAATTTTTGCACAAAGGGAAGGGTAGAAATATTCTGTAATTTTGACCAAAGGCAGCAGTGCAGAAACCATAGCTCAACAGAAACATTTTTAATGTTATTATACACATCCTGCTTTTGTCATATAGTAAGAGAACTGCTTTATATTGAGCCTAGGCTTTCTTCTGGACTGCATTGTGCTTTTTACTATAGCCAAACAATCTAGAACATTGTGTCAGTGGATTATTGTCTTAAATCGTACCTGTAAGGCAACATATTCTTAGCAAAATGTCAAACGTATAAAATTCATATAGGCTTATTTTCAGTTTAAAAATCATAATCACTTAAAGGTGCAAAATGTATCCGCTGCAAGGTGTAAAGTTGAATTTGAGGCTGCAAAGCTCAGTGGTTAGCAGTGTTGCCTAACAGCAGAAAGCGGCTGGTTTCAAACCTGACCCTGCCTGCTGGGGCCTTTCTGTTAAATTTTGCATGTTCTCCCCATCTCTACATGGGTTCCTTCCCACAATCCATACACATGCAGGGTCAGTGACTGGGAAACTACATTTTCCATAGATGTGAAGGTGGTTGTTTTTGTTTGTCAGGCAACCTACCCAAGGAGTACTCTTCGTCTTGCCCATTGGGTGCTGCGGGCTCCAGTTTCTGTGACAGTGACATTTTTAGATGAATATAAAAGTATGCAATTTGCTTTATATGTAAAAATAAAAAATGGGCACATCATAGTTACTTATCTCATATCTTCACTCTCCAGGCAGAGCTTACAGTCAGACCTGCTCAATCAACAGTTCCTCCCACTTTGGCATTCACCATTGCTGCACTACAAAGTTCTTATCTTGACCCCTTAGCCTACGATTGACCAAGCTAGACCAACGAGGATGTCCCAGCTCCAGTTTCAGTGTTCGGCTAGCCCCATGCCTGCTGCCTCTGCCCCACTGCAGCTGGGACAACCACAGCCTGGCTACAGCATCCCCTGTGCTTCAGGCACCCTACCCTCGGAGAGCGCCAGCCAGCCCATCAGGAGCTCCGCTCTCCCTGCGGGCTCAGCCACTCCCTACAATACCACCTCAGGTTTGTTTTTTGTATTTGTTTCTTTAAAGAAAAAAAAAAAAAACACCCCGTATTTTTCATTGTTGCTGTTCATTTATGTTTTTGTGCACAATAAAGTACCTTTTATTTAACCACTAACATTTGTGGTTGTAAATATCAATTGCAAAAGTATACAGTGGGTGTTTTGTTAGATTCACACTTTGTATTTGAAACCCCTCCCCCATATTGTACTGTGTATGGAGGGCTCTCTGTGTGTTTTCAAAGTGTTATCAAACCCTGCACATCTTCCTCAGACTCTTTGTGTAGTTGGTGTCAGACTTTGGCACTAGGAGCAGCCCTTTGTTTTTGTGTTCATGATCCATGTCCATTTGCTTAGTTGTGAGTATTTCAGATCTTCTTTTTGTTTTGTCACAGTATCTAACATGGCAAACCCTAAAGAGAAGACCCCCATGTGTTTGGTGAATGAGATGGCCCGTTTTAACAAGATTCAACCTGAGTATAAGCTGCTGTGTGAGCAAGGACCAGCTCACTCCAAGGTACTTTTGAGAGCAATTTTTACAGACAAACTGTGCTTTTGTCTTCTTTCGTCACAAGTTCATGCTATTCGGAAAATCTATTGTGTTTCCTATCTCCTGCGTCTGTCAGATTTTCTCAGTTAGGCTCACGCTGGGAGATCAGCACTGGGAGGCAGAGGGGACCAGCATCAAGAAAGCCCAGCATTCCGCTGCTGCATCGGCCCTTGCTGAGACAACACTTCCCAAGCCCACCGTGAGGACACCCCGCAACACAGGCAAGAACCCAGGTGGGCTCTTCCCACTGGCCCTGTCGCAATCTTTTTCAAACGTTTGATAACCCTTACCAGAAAAGAGTTTTTCATACGTAAAAAAAGTAAGTTTTATCTTTGGTTTGTTGTTTTCTTTGTGTTGGCCTTAACAGCAGATGGCATGACACATACCATGGAGTTAAATGCACTATGTATGAAGCTTGGTAAAAAGCCTATGTATAAACCGATCGACCCATACCCTGGGATGAGACCACCAAACTTCAATTACAACGTCCGAGCTCCAGGACCTTACCAGCGTTCTATGCAACAGTGAGTTTCCTTTACTTGGAAATGAGTAAAGAGGACATTCTTCCATGTTGTCCTAATTTTGAATCATTTCATGGAGTTTTTGAGATGGAACAAATGTTGAATTTGATTTTTTTTTTTCTTGTCCAGGTACTATTACCCATTTCCTCCAGTGGGACCAATGTTATACCACATGGAGCTTTCCATCGGAGGCCAGCAGTTTATTGGGAAGGGACGCACACGGCAGTTGGCCAAACATGAGGCTGCTGCCAAGGCCCTGAAAGTCCTGCACAAGGAGCCAATATTGCAACAGTTGCCAGTGGTGAGAATAAAATGCACACTCAGGATGAAAAAGTGCTAGAAAGCCTGTGTGTAATTTGGTTAGACTTACGGCTTTTCTTTCTTTAATATGCTTTCTGCTCTTGACAGATGAATGGAGAACCCGAGGAGGAGAACCTCAACAAATCAGAAATCAGTCAAGTGTTTGAAATTGCACTGAAACGCAACTTACCTGTCAACTTTGAGGTGACTTATACATTTCTTTTTTATAGATATTAATGGAAATACATCAGTTTAGTGATATGTAGACTAAATGTACGACTCAGCCCAGATTCGCATCTAGTTTAATTATAGAACATGAATGCTCCTCTACATCACAATTTCCCACTGTTGTTTTCCAGGTTTTAAAAGAAGAAGGCCCTCCCCATATGAAGAGTTTTGTCGTGCGTGTTGCAGTTGGGGAGTTTACTGGAGAGGGCGAAGGAAAGAGTAAAAAGATTGCCAAGAAGCTGGCAGCAGCAGCGGTGCTGGGGGAGTTGAAGAGGCTACCCCATATACCCAGCGTGGAAAAGACGCTGCCACGCATCAAAAAGAAAACCAAATCCATCATCAAGGTAATGTGACCAGTGAGCTGCAATAACAATAATCAGTACAGACCTAAAGACTCTTCATGAAGTGATGATTAACCTGTCACGCCAACAGCTGCAGACCAGCCCAGAATACGGCCAGGGGATGAATCCCATCAGCCGCCTGGCTCAGATCCAGCAGGCCAAGAAGGAGAAGGAACCGGAGTACAGCATGGTGACAGAACGAGGTTTACCTCGGCGCAGAGAGTTCGTCATGCAGGTGATTCAACCGCGATGGCGGCATGCCCTTAGCGTGACTTATGCAACATCTGTTTCTGCTTTCCTTTTTGCCTTTTTTTTTTTTCTTAATTTCTCACCCATTCAGTTATTTTTTTTTCTCTGTTTGCTGCATGTGTTCTGGTACAGGTGACAGTGTGTGGCCAGACTGCAGAGGGAATGGGACCTAGTAAGAAGGTGGCCAAGAGGAACGCAGCAGAGAGAATGCTGGAGCTCTTGGGATATAAAGTGCCTCAACCTCAGCCCCCTAAACCGGCACTCAAAACTGATGAAAAGGTACTGCTACACCTTTTATCAAGCAAGTCTTGTAAACATGGCAGACAAGAAAGATTTGATGTCTGTGACTAACTTTTATTCCTTCATGTACATCTATTGTTTTTGATTTATTATGTATTTATATATAGACCCCACTGAAAAAACCTGGTGATGGGCGCAAAGTGACCTTCTTTGAACCTGGCTCTGTAGAGGAGGTGGCATTGAGTAAGTGTCACTACATCTACTGGACTCAACTATTTGTCAGTGGTCATATTGTGTAATTTACTGTGTTATTTCGGTTGTGCTAATGCGCCCTTCACAAATGTGCTTTTACTTTGAAGGTTCCAAGGAGGAGGACTTCCGACTGCCTTACTTGAGCCACCAGCAGCTACCTGCAGGTATTCTGCCCATGGTCCCTGAGGTGGCTCAAGCAGTCGGGGTATGCCAAGCATCCCAGGCCAAGGACTACAGTCGAACTGTACCCAACCCAGGCAAGGCCCCGATCACTGCCATGATTGCCAATGAGCTGCTTTACGCAGGGACATCACCGACTGCTGAGACTATCCTAAAGAACAAAAATAATGTGAACCAACTGCCCCACGGACCTCTCACCAGGCCTTCAGAACAGCTGAGCTTTCTTGCATCGGTGCAGAACCTGCAGGTAACTGACAGCATGCTATGCTTTAGCGAATTCAATAAGGCTAGTATGCATTTGATTTAAACTACAAAAAAGTCAAGATTCATTGAAATATTTTATTTGCTTTGCAGGTGGAATACAAAGATTTTCCCAAAAACAATAAGAATGAGTTTGTGTCGCTAATAAACTGCTCCTCCCACCCACCGCTCATCAGTCATGGGATTGGGAAAGATGTAGAATCCTGTCATGATATGGTGAGTATTCCTTTTTTTTTTTTTAACTACAAAATGGTTTAAAGTTTCAGTAGGTAATTTTAACATATTTGCTGAAACTGTCACTGAATCCTGACCGTATGACATTAGGCAGATTGTCTGTGAAAATAATCATGTTCCTCTGCCTCCCCCTAGTGCCCTGAAAAAGCAAAAAAAAAAAAAGCAATCAGAGCTGAGGACCCTCTAATGTAGTGACCTGGCCAACATGTTGCAAACAGTCAAGCCAAAACCAAGCTTCACCCCTGGCCCACCAGCTAGAACAAACTTTCTCCTTCTACAGCTAAACAATACACTAAAATAGGTTTCTGGTGAAAAATAGGCAATGCAGTAACAGAATCTTAATTTATATTTCATCAGCCCTTCCTAGTTTTACAGTTTGACTGCAGTTCATGAGTTGTCATTGACACTGCGTTAGACTCTTCGGCTCGGATTGGTTTTCCTTCTGCTATTAGGAGCACCAGAAGGAGGCAAATGAATGTGATTTCATTTTTTTTTTTGTTAGATGGTCTGATTCATATAGTGCTGTCAGGATATAGTGAAAGTTTGAGCAAATATGACAAAATGCTATTTTTTTTATGGAAGTTACCAACTGTAGCTTTTAACAAGCCTTTAACAAGCTTATGTCTAGAATGCATCTGTCAAAACTTAAACTGCTATACAACCTTGCAGCCAAAATGTGGAAGTATTTGGATTCCTCAGGAAGAACCAGGCTGTTGTTGGTAAAAGATAACCAATAGGATTAAAATGCTGAAAATAAGTGGCACAGACCTTTAACAGTATCAGTCCTTGCATGGCCACGTTAAGGGATATTTTACCGCTGGAAAGATGAATATGTATTTAAATTGGATCATTTATGTAGTAGAAATGTGAATTTCTTTTTAGAAGTTGGTGCCTTCTAGACCGAGAAAAGCCAGAAAATTTTTTTTTGGCTCATGTGGATGAAAGACAACAACTCCCAGAATGCACTTGCATTCTGGGAGTTGAGAGGCCACGAGGCCACTCCCAAGCCATGCCTACCGGTTACAGAGGGCAGTCAAGTCAAGTGGGTTTTATTGTCATTTCAACCATATACCTGCATATAGTGAAACGAAACAGTGTTTCACCGGGGCTCAAGTGGTGTTACCATTAAAATATATAAAAACGACATTTTATAAAAACATTATATAAAAACGACATACGAGACAGGCTACATTTAGTGCACACACATTAAAGGCTGAACGATTTTTGAAAATAATCTAATTGCGATTTCTTTTTTCCCAAAATATTGCGATTGCAATTCAATATTATTTTTTTAAGCTCTTTGTCTTCTGTATTATTCAACAAAGACAAGCAATAAATCATTGTGTAGTATGAACAACACAAGATTAGATAGATTAAACAAACTGTTCTTTCCTGGAGGCCAGGCCTGTATGTGAGGATGAAATTAGGTGATGCAGGGTTAGAAGTCAGAAACAAATCACACAAACTAAAGTGCAGATTGCAGAAATATAAAAACAAATATTTGGCTTTACAACACATAGTAGTATTTAGATTATTTAATTATTATTTACTGTAATAAACATATGTAAACATGTGGATTGCACTTTTTAAACACTATTTGAACTTTACTAGACAGTTAAATAAGTAAAAAATAGTATATACAATGGTGTATTTTATTTTATTTTTTGCATGACAGCATCAACGTTGCACTTGCTCAGAGAGGCTATCGTTACGTTAGTAGTAGCATGCTGCTGGTGGTCTTGCCGTGGGATTATCTGTACTGATAAAACCATTGAAACAACGCTGCTGTGAAAGCTCCCCGAACGTCATTTATCAGAGTCTGGTTGTTACCCCTCGCCGTGGCAGTCTCCTCCACTCCATAGCTTTCATATCATAGGGGGACCAGACGTCCCGGTTTGACCCATGGATGCATTAAGAGAACTGGATACAGTGTTCGGCTGGAAGCCCCGTACATTCCAATGAGAGTGCTCAAAAGTGCATAAAGCAAACAGGGAGCTTGGCTCTTCCGCGTTGACTGGCCCCTGACGTCACGATGGGCATGCGCACCAGCAACAGTTTGGTTGTGTTGTCATAGCAACTGGTAGCAACATGCTCGTTCGTGAGCTCCTCTCTCGTGTCTCTTACAAGTGGCGAACTTATGAACTCGCCATGTTATTGTCTAAAATATTCACTAACGTTAAACATTGTGTTTTCGTTGTTCCTGATCGTTTACATGCTTATCTAAATAAACAATGGATGTATTTAGACAACCAAGGAGATTTAATCATTATGTCGTGCTACTAGCTAGCGCTAGCTATTAAGGTTAGCCTGCAGTTTAGGTGAACGGAGCATATCCATGGCTTCATCCCTCATCCACGTTACAAGCTTTACAGCATACAGCCCTCGGATGTATTGTAAGAGAGAACCATGGCGATGTAATCACTAGCTATGTCTGTAGTAACATTATGTAGGCATATAGCTAATTATGATATTATCGTTCTCTTAATACATCCATGCTAGCTACCACTAATAGCTACTAGCCAATATCCCCGCCAGTTTGGGAAACGCTTCATACATGACGTTACATCCACGTTACAGGCTTTACAGCTTACATACATCCCTCGAGTGTATCATTAGATAATACCATGGACGTATTAATAGAACACATGGTGAATTACAACCATTAGCTATATCCATTATTATAGCTACAGGACCTCGGGAGAACAGTCATGTGAGCGGGCGGGGGCAGTCTCGCGGGTCTGCTCGCGTCCATTATGCACGTTCGCCATACCTAGTTTAATAAGTCTGGATTTGGCTACTAGTGAATGTTAAAAATGTTAAACGTGACGTTTTAAACAAGGACCCTTTAATTGTTGGTTGACTGGTTAGTTGATGTACCCCAAAAAAAATTATCTGCTGAAATATAGACGTTTCTTTCGCCATGCAAAGTCTATGTGAAAAGTCTTTCTGGGCCATGGGGTGCAGTACCACCGTTATCCGCTAAGCCCATGGTGGCTTTTAGACATGGCGCTCTTCCTGGGGGCTTGGTTTGACCGGGACAGTCCCGATTTTGAATTCTGTGTCCAAAAATAATTATTGTGTTATTCTTGTAATAGCCTATTATAACTTTATTTTTCTCAAAAAAAACTTTATTTTTCTAAAAATATGTCACAACTCCTCCAAATCACAGAGAACACAGATATACTGTATTTTGAATGTGCACAAAGTTTTGGACATGAGCAGAGATCTTGCTCAAACATTGAGGTGAATAATTGTCACATGCACATTAAGGAGGTTACTTCCTCAACAAAAGATGCAAAACAGGAGGGAGGAGTAAATGATGCCTAGGCTACATGTGTGCTGACTCAGATATAATTAGAAAAGTCGATCCAAAGGAGAATATATAGTTGAAAGTAATACAGAATGCCTGAGAACCTTACTGCAATATATCCCATTATGTTTTTATATTTGGATTGTAATCTATGTTTCTCTTTACATAAAGATATTTGCAGCATACATTGATTCAGAAAAAGGTAGTAATAGGTGCATAAAAATTCACCTGAATGCAGGAAATTAAGTTTTTAATGCTCAACATGCTTTCAATAAATCATTTTAATTATTTTGGTGTTATTGGAATAAATAACACTTCAAAAAATATTTTTTTAGAAATAATCTCAACATAAATCTCACACTAAACTGAAAAAGGCTGTTGCTGCAATTTTGTTAATTTTACAGGAAAAAACACTTAATAGATGAGGAGCCTACGATCAAAAATAATGAAGTTACTGTCTGTGTCTGTCTGACCTGGGCTGGCACATGTTCACGTTAAAAAGCGTGTGCGTGCACGAGCACTACGGTCACGCGCAAAGTGTCCCTTTTTTTGTTCCGGGGAATCTGGTCACCCTACATTAACTGAATGTATGGACTCAAGCCCGAATTAAACCCTTAATTTTATTAAAATGGCTGTAAAAGTTTTAAACTACAACTCAGAGTTGTTTGAATGACCGAAATCTGCTCAAGGTACGGCGTAGCGTTAGTGTGCTAAGTTGATGCTTTCTCTGCGGAGTGCAGACTGATTTGCTCTCGCGAGTCACATGACCAAATTGCAGCCTTTGCGATTAGGAAATCACGTTTTAACATATTGCGATATTATTGCAAATGCAATTAATCGTTCAGCCCTATACACATTATAGACTATATATAAAGTGCAATTACTACTTAAAGTAGAGCATTTAAGACAGACAAGGGACAGGACGGACAACAAAAGACAGGGCATAAGTAGACTTGTAACGGAGCACTGATTGTTGTAAGTTAGGGTCACCGTGAGGTGAAGGTAGAATATAAGAACTTTCTTGAGATTGGCATGGTTGAAATCACCAGCAACAATAAATAGTCCATCTGGATGTGCGCTCACTGATAGCTCCGTAAAGTTAAGCTAATGCATTGGTAGCATTAGCACTTGGTGGGATGTAAACACAGAGTATAAACACAGCCGTGAATTTGCGTGGAAATGTAGAATGGTTGGCATTTAACAGTCACAAACTCCACCAGCGGTGAGCAGTAGTCGAATACAAGCGCTGCATTTCTGCACCAGTCCGTGTTAACATATACAGCCCACCTCCACGTGTCTTACCCAACAGAGCAGCATCTCTATCTGCTCAGAAGGCTAGCAGGCCTGGTAGCTGGATAGCGGATTCTGCTACACTGTGTTCAGCCATGTTTTCACAAAAACAAAAAGCAGCAGTCTCTGAACTCGTGTTGGGAGTTTCATTGAAGTTGGATGTAGTCCAGTTTGTTGTCTAATGAGAGGACATTTGCAAGCAGGATGGATGGGACAGGTGGCCGGCTAGCGTTAGCTTTCCACCTAGCTCGAACTCCTGCCCTCGTGCCGTGTTTCCGCTTTCTCGTACACCGCTTTCGATGTCCCCTTCCCCGGCTAGTGGCATCAAGCGACACCACAGGCTGATGTGCTGGTCTGCGTCGCGTAGTGTGTTGAGTATTCCGTCTGTAATAAAGTTTCCTGCATATTCTCCGATCTGTACCAATGTATCCCGGTGGTACACATGCGCGGTAGTTTGAATGCACATAATTGCAAGGTTGCTGCTGAAAGTCTTTGCCAGACAAACATTTTACATTCTACTGCAGCAGCTTCTCCGCCCGCCTCTGTATTGCGCCTCGTATAGGTAGCCACGAGCATTGGATTCACGCACCAGATCTTCAAAATCCCCTTCTGCCTTATCATCTTAAAAACTACCTCCCGCCACCGTGTTTAGCCTACTAAAGTATGAATTAATTACTCAGCTTTCTCAACAGAGCAATAGCCTGTTAGCTTAGCTTCAAGATGGCTGACACTATTTGGAAATTCTGGGTGTGAGGTCCCACTCCCTATGGGCGAGTTGAAAACATGCAGAACTAGCTCTTACTACTGGCTGTAGTCCACAGCCTCTCGGCAAAAATGCCTCCGATGACGCAAAACGACGATTTTTGCGTCATCAGAGTTTTTTTTTTCTCCAGACACACAATAGAGATCTCTCGTCTCAGGGGGACATGAGGGAGGGACGGTCATTGGAAAATAGTACCGGGTTTCTACAGATACAAAGCTTAATGCTAATCGGTGAAGTATCCCTTTAAGTTACTTATAGAAACAAAGTTGAAACATGTTTAGCGTGGTGACAAGGTGCTTAATGAAATGTCAAAATTGTAGCATATGTATTGTCGCTCACAATAACATCCAATGAAAACAAAGCAGGAACAAGTATTTTATACGGTGTCATATGCTGTAATTCCTGCAATGCACTTTCTGCTCCTAAATATATCAATAAAGGCCTATTTTGTCCACAGTCCCTTTCACTGCTCGTGAACAGAACAAAGCACAGCCAATATGACTTTTCTTTTGTTTCCTTAGAATGGTAGGGAAAGTCTTCAAAGGTCCCAAAATGGGAGCCGTACGTTGGCTGCCTTCTGGACACAGAGTCCTTTTTGTTGAAGAATATCTACTACCAAGACAATGCAGCTTGGCTGTACAGGGTTGTACTTAATGGAGTATCAGTTGCCTCTTAAAAATGGTCACTCCAATAACCTGCACTGTTCTTCACCTCTACAGGCTGCATTGAATATACTAAAGTTGCTCTCGGAGTTGGACCAGCAGTTAAATGAAAGGACAGGGAATGGACCCGTCTCTCGGTGAGTTGTGACAAACGCTGTCTCTCCACGTACTTATAGCTGCGTTTACAATAAGCCTTTCATTCCGCTAATAATCATAGTGAGTAATCAGAAATATAAATGTCTCATTTAACCACTTCAGTCTGTGTAAAATGGCTTGTTCTGAAGATGTTTGTCACTTGTGCTCTCTACTAATTTTCCAAGTGCTGCCTGTTTCCTAGGGAACCTTAGGAGAGAATCTATTCATTTTCTGAACATAAAAGGAAGGCGTCGCTTTTGCTTAAATTTTTAAGTTTGGGACTGATCAACTGTTAAACAGTGACACTATGTGTGACTTGTTTTCCACAGGTGTGGCAAGCAGGAAATCGACGGTGACTTGCACCTCAAACAGGCTAACTCAAGCACATTGACACAGACCCTGGATGGCACTGTTTAGATCATCAGGTTTGGTTGTCTGTAAAAGCACTAGAGAAAACTCAGACACTGTGTTCTTAGTTTTAGAAGGCTACAGGAAGCTTTGGGCACTGTAGGTTCTAAACCGTCACTGTTCATATTCATCGTTCCAAAATGTTCACAGTTAAACAAGATTGATAGGAAAAAAAAATAGCTTCTTCCCCTTGATGTTGTTTAATTGTTCACAGTATTTATTTTGTTGCTTGGTAGAAGAAGTAGCTGCATCCTAGTCAATGAGTTGGGAGTTTACTTGGGAGGGGGGGGAGCGATTAACTGTGAATTCTGTTCTGTTTTGCCTATAACTTGTTTCCTCTCTGTGAGACCTTCTTATTCTTGTTTTTAAGTCTTTTACGTTTTATCCCCTGCTGAGGTGGTTCATTAAGCAGGTTTGGACCCCATCTTTTTGTCTAGGGTGCAGCTGGTGAACCTCTGTTGATTTTCCTAGAGTGCTTTATATCAACAACCACAAGTGAAGTGTTATTGACATTACCATGTAGGGCTGGGAAAAAGTTGTGACTAAATGTAGCGTGTGATGTAATGTGACGTTGTCTCTGCTGTGTGTGGCAGGGACAGTTCCCTGTTGCGTCAGTTTCCCTGATACTCCCTTTTCCTCCCTTATGTCAACCTCCCATCTCTCTTTCCGCTCCCCATGGTAATTAAAGTTATGTGCTTACATGCACAAAACAAAGCCCTCTGTTATTTTGTCTTTTTCTTTACCTGCTAATGGCAGAATATATAACTTAAAAGTGTAGCTTATCTAGGGATGTGCGATAATTGAATATCATTTATTTACTTTCAGTGGTATCATATCTTGATGATGACATAATCCTATTGTGTGAGCATTTTATACCTTTCTGGTTTCCAAATGAAAGATTCTAACACATAAGTAAAACCTAACAAGATGAGTTATTTAAGTTGTTATCCTTCAGAACTACTTGTGTATCTGTTTACAGTGCTACCAACAATTTCTTTTCAATAAAGAATTCAGTCAATAATACTAATAATAGAAAAAAAGTCAATTATAGCTACTTAAAAAAACATAACACTGGATTACATGCATGCATCCTTTCCTATGAGTCCCTTGTGCTTAGGTAGGCTGTTTGAATCCAGCCCTAGAATGGCGTACTCCAACAATGAAACCAGAATGTAAATTAATTGGCTGTTGCTAAATGAGTGCTGACTATAAATAGTATTAAAATGTGGTTTGATTTTATGAAATATAATATGAAATATCATCAAATATTGCTCAGCCCTAGGGTCCAATGCAAGCGTCTGTGTTTACATTTGCTCAATTCTGATGGGGATTATGCTTATCAAATCCTAATTCAGATTCCTCTGATATTTGAGGGGGAAAAAAATGAAAACAAAAAGCACATACATTTCAGAATGTATCTGCTATGGGGTATTCAGGGATTTGTTTGAATATAAAGCTAAAATCAAGCAACATGTACATCTTTATTTTTATGCAAAGGTTAGCTGTTTTCCCTATTTATTTGAGTGGCCAAACATGAGCTCATTCTTGGACGTTTTGACTTAAGACATTCTAAACTACATTCTTGCTTTATGCTGTAGGAAAGACTTGATCATTAGTCTCGTCTATTCATCACTGCTGTCTTTTGAGATTAGCCACACTTGTTAAAACTATATGTGTGCATTGATTGACACGTGCATAATACGCAAGATAGAGGGCGAAAGTGCAGTAGCTCCAAAATTGGCCACGGAAAAGGAATCGGTGAGAAAAGTGAAAAATTAAAATATTTAAAAAAAAGCACGTTTCTGAAAGAATTCATGGTAATTATACTTTCTCGGTCCTGTTTTAATTCAAAACCGGTTAGTAATACCCCTCTACCTACTGCTAGCATCATTGCATTATGCCTTTATCAGCCTCTTTTTGCTGCATGTCTTGTAAAGTTTACAGGAACACAAACACGCAAAAGTGTGTTTAGAGTAGTGGTTGGCAATTATTTTATTTTAGGTTAACATAATACAACACAATAGTCTGGTAAATTATTAATTTACAGATATTAAAGACACTCCTATTCCCCTTTTGGCCAGTCCAGCATTCAGTCACTGTTCAGTATTTTATTATGTCATTGGTGAAAACCGTTTGAAGGGACTTTAAACTTCATCTGAACATTATTTAAATGTTTTTGGAGTGCTGATGACCACTTGGCTGAGTCATCATCCATTTCACACTTCTGAATGATCAGTCTGAAGATCTAAAGCCCCCTCCGACTGGCCTTTGCATGACTTCAGATCATCTGTATGTTATTGAATCCTGTCTGTATAGCTGGGCAGTTTGGCCCACTGCTGTCCAAACAAGCAGGACAATTTGATATAAATGTTAAGGTTTTGACTCCCAAAAGTTGTCTTAACTGTACTTAGGTACGGTTATGCAACCGTAACGGGGGTATTAGACATTTGTTTCTTCCTGGCGTCAAAGAAGGGGTACATGCACCTGTCGGACCCCATGAAATGATACGTAACCACATTGGATTCCCATGGCAACAATCTGAAAAGGAACATAAATGGTATATCAGTTGCTACGCAATGGTAGTGCACAAAAAAAAACAGTAGTCTCTGGTTAATATGAAGGTGTAGCTTTGTACTTACGCTCTGCAAAGAAAAGGCAGGTATGTGAGGCGAGGGGTGCACACTAATGGTTGGTCTATCAGGATGGCATTCATGGCCTACTCAACACAGTACTGGGGCTCCAGAGGGGGTAGGAGCTGTTCCACTTCCTCCCTATTAGTGGCACGAAAGGACAAACAGGCTGTCACTTATGAGTTGCTGCAGCGTTTTGACAGTAAACTCATACATAAGCAGCCAGAATGCCCAGCAAACATACCCATATTCCTGATCTGCATGTTTGTTGTACAGTAGTAGAAAGGGATTTAGTTTAGCATACGAACAGAATCGTTCAGAACAATTACTGCAAGAAACCCTTTATGAGAAAATACATTATTCAACTAAACCTAGAAGAACAGAGACAAGCCAGGAAGTCTTTAATACTGGAGTTGAAAAGCACCTTTTTTTTTTTAAGCAAAGAACAGAATGATGGATATTTGGCGTGTCTCTTTGTTGGTTGGGTCTAAATCACTCCATCCAGATTCTAGTGAATCCAGTGGATGTGATTGAATTAAGCAGTACTATGTGATAATTCTGTTGACATACCGTATCTTGCAGCCTTCAAACATACCTGTGTCCATGATATAGGGGCACACAAGAGTAGTCTTCACTCCTTCAAACTCCTCAGTCAGCAGCTCATGGGCCAGAGACTCGTGGAAGCCGACTGCAGCAAACCTACTGGCACAGTAATCCTGTCTCAAACAAAAAATCAAAACTTGTTCACTGTTTCTTTACAAGTATTGAATATTTACACAATTATTTGTGACTTTCCAGAACTACAAAATAATGCTATTTTGTGATATGTATTTGATTCAAATACAAAAATATAAAAAAAGATACAAAATAGCAGTCTGTATTTGAACGTGTCACTTAGTTTGCTAAGAGAGAAGTGTGTGAAAGACTGCAGTAAAGCTGTCGTATCTTAGTGTTACGGGGATGTTTCTCCCTCCCTGGTTCACCTCGACACAAGCTGTGCTGAAGAGACCGAGGATGCTGGCGATGGTGATAATGTGTCCATGATTCTGGGCCTTCATCTGTGGGAGGAAGGCCTTCACTGTCTGAGGTACACACATACGCACACACACATACATTGTTAGATTGCAGCAAGTTATTATGAGACAACAACCTGTGCAGGGTTCATGCGACTTATAGTGACTTAAATGTTACTCAATGTTCAGGAAGCTTATGTTGCTCGAGCAGCTTCATATTAAGAGGATTAATGTGGGAATTCTACTGTGTAGTCCATAGTGTAATGAGGGTAAAGCTGTTAACGCAATACATTTTACACGTTGTCACTTTGCACAATAACATGCTCTGTATAACATCTGATTCTAAAAAGATGTGTACATTGTGGAATTCAAAAGCTTAATTCCCAGCTGTCTAACTTTCAGCCAATGCTAAATCATTATCTGTGTTTGATTTAGAAAGTGTGCCACCTACAAAACAGGGCAAATTTAATTTTGAGACATTAAATAATGCTTACTAATAAAGGTGGCCCACCATCAATGCAATCAATGTGTGTGCAGCTTTACATTTGATTAAATAACATTGCTGGCGTGTTTCTGCCAAAGCATGAGTATTGTTTATTCGCTTATATAGGCCTACAAGACAAGCAAGACAGTGATTGAATCCCACCCACAAGTGTTGTTCATTGTGTTGATTGTATAATGTATATGTGATTTGCTGCTAAACACTACCATGCACTATGGATGGCTTCAGAATGATAGTTTAATAAAACATGAAGCTGCACAGACAAACAAACCCTGTTTAATAGTGTGCCACCTTTTTAACAGATTAATTAGAGTTTTTATCCTAAGTACCTGTACTGAGTTAACATAACAAAATGTACTGCTATTAATAAGTCAAGGGCAGCTGTACTTCCCGTCTAGTCTTAAGGATGTTTCACCACTCATATTCAACACTTAAGTGTGATTGGTGAAATGTCTTTAATACATTTCATATTGACTTAAGAGTTCTCACCCAGAAGAGGGCATGGCAGTTGACTTTCATGGTCCTCTCTATCAGTCCATTGAGACAGTCTAACATGCGCTCCCCTGCCACCACTCCAGCGTTGTTCACCAGCATTGTATAAGGCCCAGGTCCTTTCGCACAAGCTCTGCGTTGCGATACACATCCTCCCTGTTGGTCACATCCACCGTGTAGGTGTGCGCCTTACCCCCCATCTCATGCACCAGCTTGGCTGTCTGCTCGTTGAAAGTGCCGTTGATGTCCCACAGCACCACCTCTGCCCCATGCTTGGTGAACTCCTGAGCAAAGAGATGACCCAGGCCGCCACCGGATCCGGTGATCATCACCAGCTCGCCATCAATTGGCTTGGTGCGCGGGCGCAAGACAACCCGTACAGAGTTGCGCAGGATGAAGTAAATCACATCCAGCAGCATCATCTGGAGGTCCATTAGAAAAATAATTTTGAGCTACTGCTGATGGTCTTGATTGTAAGAACCTATGGATTTAACTTCACACCTGTTACCTGTGAAGGTGTGTTTCCTACGGCCTGACTAAGTGTTAGATTGTGTGAGTAAAAAATATGCAGACAGCCAAGCTGGTGTTTACCTCATTCTGTGACCCTCAGCCTCCATAGTGGTTTATTTAAACACTCTCCTCCCGGATTAGAGGAAATACCTACTGGATTAGAGGAAATGCTTACCTCCTAATAAAGCCACTTTTGTTGTAAGCTGTAAATGTATGCATTTTCACCATTACTGAAAAAAGTAACCCGTCAGATGGCTAAAGATAGTTTCAGGGTCTTTGTAGGACATTATTCATTGTTCACCACTTGCACATACTCTACACGTGAAACTCAAGTTAGGCTAAACATTTATGTAAATATATATTTAACAAATCTGCATTATGTGTGTGTAAACGCCTCAGTTTAATTTTAAAGCTTCTCAGTATGAACAGAAGGAAGGAATAGGAAAGTTGAGGAGGAATAATGCATGCTCACACTGAGGTGAACAGATCAAATTGGACAAATTGGTGATTTTTCATCATTAGTTTCAATTAATTCAAGGCCCTGACTATATATAATCGACTACAGCATCCAAACATTTCCACTAATTTTGGGAGGATCTCAATGCAGTTTGTTCCTGAATCCAACCTCAGCTGTACCAGGAGGACTAATGAATATGTTTAAGTAAAATAGAAGTAAGAAAATAAGATTCAAGCGCTGCTATTTAACTACAAATACTCTAAACCTCATAGATTCCCAGACATCTTGTACATGTACATATAGACAGTGCAGTGGCTCATAGGTTAGCACTGCTGCTGCCTTACAGCAAAGTAAAGCAGTAAGATACATTTTACAATCTTTGGTCCCAGTTCTCCCTCTGCCCTTTGATCATAAGAAATAAGAACATAAGGAGATTATGTACATGTAAAATGTAAATCTCTGCATTGCTACTTATGTCTCAAGAAAGCTGCTTGTTGCGTATCACATTGTTGTGGTATCACTGCCAGCTTTGTTTACTTCCTAGGTTGGCATGTGAGCCATTTTTAGAGAATTATACGAGTGAATTTGAATTTTAAAGCTTTATTATAAACTGTGCACTGTTCATCATGGCTTTTTCAGTACTTATTCTGTATATAGAAAGACAATCAACCTGCAGAGACTTGAAACTGGCTTGTGAGAGCTAATCCGTCACAATGATTGTCTTTGTTATTGTTGTTTCTTAGTTGAAATTGGTACAAATAATGAAAAGATTATCTATGTACATGTCCAAAAGATAATTTTGATATTGAACAACAACATTTTAACATGGTGGAGCTTTTTTATCTAACAATTTATTTTTCTACAATACAGAATATATTTACAAAAATGTATCAAGGCTATAAGGAAGTTAGTTAAAATACTGCCAAGAATGTTGCCCTACTGTGACATGAGGACACTTGAAAACAGCAGCAAAGATCACATCCAAGTGCCTTAAATCTACCTGTATATTGGCACGCAGCTCCAGTTATGTGGATTTAGTGTGTCTGATTGTTTTCCAGCCAGTTTCCCTGTTTGATGCCATAAAAATGATACATTTTCAATGTTTTCTTCTGGTGGGAAGCCATCCAACCCTGGACCATTTCTGTCTTTTCAGAACTGAGTTTATCTCCTAGGAGAGAGGGGAAAAGTGGTGTCTATATGGGCCGTATCCAGTTAGTGCTGACTGTCTGTTTACTGGAGCAGTAAATGGCCGTCATCTCTGCAACACTGTTTTGTAGGGGGCCACAAGGTAGGGCCACACCAAGGGAAAGGGATCCACAACTGTCATTGGTGGTAATGGTAATGTTTTTCACTTTGTCTACGTATGTTTCCCTCAATTCTTAAACTTGAGCCTGTGTTGTTTTGAGCAGTATAATCCTTCAGCTCCCCCAGCAGCTTTCTGCTCCTATATATTCTCCCTTGACACACAAAGCAGAAGGCTACTGGGAATTTTAGTTAAAGTGGAGGCCTGCACTGTCCACACTGTTGTTCTTTTGCATGAATAACCTCAGCCATAGGAGTTTCATTAATCCACTCTTTTCACATGTTGAGGCACACATGGGCCTGGGAAGCTGGTTGCCTCACCAACAGATCAGAAAGAGAGAGAGAGAGAGAGATTTGTGGTTTTGCAATTGAAGGTGGATTTTTGTATGGCTTCTCCAGAAGAATGTAAAATGCCTTGCAAAAGTATCCCAGTTAGGGTGGGCTATATCTTACTTTTTATTCTGTTTCTGCCACTCAACACCAGTAAGTAGGTGTTGAGTGGCTCATTATCTTTCATGATGCATTGGTACGATCAGGGAAGCAATGCATTTTGTGAGGTAGACAATTAACCGTTTAATCCTGTGAAAATAGACGTGTGTTGTGATTATGTATTGGTCTAATAGATCAAATCTAATGTTTGCCGAATTGATCTTACATAGCCATGCACATTGAATTCGCGTATGTGGGTCACACTTTACTTACAGTGGTGAACTGTTCCTTTAAGAGATACAGAGTTGGCACATGAATCACTTCCAACTCACCGACCAGAGGTTCAACTCCTGATAGTTGCATTGCTGACCACAGATGATACGTGTTAATATTAAGACTTTTAAGTACTTTAACTGGACAGTACTTTAAAACACTTTTCTGGTGAATAACTTCATACAGGGATTAGGCTACCGCTAAGTCGTTAACATTTTTTGCATAAAAAAACTCCATAAACGTGTTGAGGTACATGTTGTGATGGCAGTCAGGAGGAGCAGCTCTGTCACTTTGGTTTGTCTCGGTGTGTCTTTGTTCCTCATCGGTCCGTGTCAGTCGGGCTGTCGGGAAACAGGTCTGTGTTGCACCGGCCGGGACCCGTCATGCATCAGCAAAGGATGGAGGTCTGACCGGTCCTATGGCACCTGCTACTGCGACCAAGACTGTGTGTCCACCCTGGACTGCTGCCAGGACTATGAGACAGCCTGCCCAGGTCGGTTGTAGCCTACTGACAAAAAAAAATCAGTTTCAAATGTTAAACTCCATAGAAATCCATTAGCCTACAGTACAGTGTGATGATATGAAGTTTGTTTAAGACTTATTGCTCAAGAGTTCTCAATTATATACATAGGCTACATCATGGAAAAAACATAAATAACCAAAAATATAACTAATACAATTACTTTTACAAAATTCTATCATTATGATTGTGTATTAAAAGACACATCTGTATGCTATTCACTTTTCAAAAATGTTTATAGTGAGGCTATCATATTAACAAGAGCCCTACAGTGTCACTGAAATGTTCTCATGTGTTGGCAATAATTGGCATCTTGATCTGTAGACATCTGACAACTGTAAAAGGAATTTCTATGATTCTGGTTTAGTTTTTTCCCCCTCAGCTGCATGTACTCTTCTCCATCAGCGCTGTCCTGTGTAGTGAGCGAGTGGACCGAGTGGTCAGGTTGTGCCAAGCCCTGCAGGGCCACAGTCCGCAGGCGGAGCAGGAGGATCCTGCAGGAGCCCCTCAATGCAGGCAAACCCTGTCCCCCTCTAGAGGAGCACGCCGGCTGTGCAGAGTACTGGTCTCAGCAAAGGAACTGCCACAACCCACTTGGTGAGGAAAATCTACCTGGATCTTTCCGCACATCCATGTAATCATCACATTATTATCTGACATTTGGTGGAATTACTTTATGCGGTTATCTTATCCACCTAAAGACAGCAGAATTTGTGACGAGGAAAGTTATCAAATGAAAAATATGGCTGGCTTAAAGGGCCACTTAGTAAACAGGGTTATTCTAAAGTATGATTACGCCAGGTCACATCTGAAGTTAATGACTGCAATGTAAAAAAAATAAAATAACACCCCTTCATTGTTAACTGACCTGTAATAGACAGTAAAAATCAAATAATACTGAAAACCACATTACAATATCCTTTCATACACCCACAGATCATTATACAGGATTGTTTACTGCCTTGTTGTCGTTTTAGGTATGTCAACAGTGTTAGATAGTAGAAATTTAGACTTGATGAGTATACAAGTTGTGATAATCCTACATGTGCAGTCTTTAATCATTTAATTAATATGTATATTAGCACATGAGAGAAGCTGTTTCCCCCAGCATGCCAGGCTGTTTTCCCAGCCCATGCACATGTAATGTTCTTACCATGCTCTCTCTGCAGTCCCAGCACTGATTATTGCAGGTGGCTATGGCAACGCCAGGAAAAAAAGAGACATCCCTGACAGCAGTGACATTATAGGGTAACACGTTCAGAGAGGCTTTTTGCCTGTAATATGTTCCTAGGTATTTTCAATACGTTTTTAGTCTGAGTTTGGTGTGTGTGTGTGTGTGTGTGTGTGCGTGTGCGTGTGCGTGCGTGTGTGTGTGTGTGTGTGTGTGTGTGTGTGTGTGTGTGTGTGTGTGTGTGTGTGTGTGTGTGTGTGTGTGAGAAATAGGTATTGTGTCCAGTTTCAGTTGACCTCTCTAACAAAAGGATGCCAGCAGAACTCAGGCCCACACACCCAGTGGATGCAGCACCTGAGGGAGGGGCACCGTGTGTGTGTCGAGTGCCAGCCGCCTGCTCTTGCTGCTGGACAGACACACTGTGCTGGAGATGGAGAGGAAAACGACGAGGGCAGGTAAGAATGGAACGAACGGAGAGTATGCTTTGCAAGATTATTCTTGTCACATCACAACTTGCCTTTTGTCACCATGATAAAAAAGAAAGAAAACAAATAAGTTATGTTTAACAGCTATTTGAATCTTTGAATTTAGAAAGCCTCACAAGTTTAAGCTTGTGTTGTTTAGAACATTAATGACCAGAAGAGACAGATAAGGTATTTGTTTTTCAAGCCTAGCTAAGACTTTATTCAACCATGAAATTAGCTTGAAGTTAATTTATTCATATGTAAAGAAACTCAGTGTTGCACATAACTTCACTAATAAAGGGGGACCGTCCTGCCACACCCTATAGTCAAGTATTATGTAATTACCAGCCAAAAAAAGTATAACACATGAGTAAATTAGAAAGTGAATGCGGCAGTTATTACTCATAATAAAAACACATCACTTGTCCTTCTGGTCTCAAAACATCTTGCCAAAGGACCACAGTTGAAAAATAGCCAGTTGGCTAACACTGGCGCATTTACAGAAATGTTGATTAATGTGCGTTGTCCTTATAAATAAAATGATTAAGGATTAATAATAGGTAAAAATTTCTTCATAGAAAAGTGAGTTACAAAATATCACAAATATGTGTGTAAGATGTATTTGTTTGTTTGGTGCACTATGCACAGTAAATGTGATTATATTGTATTCTGGGCATAATCTGATACTAAGTCACACGCTGTTGTCAAATTGCTCCCTTGGACTGGAAAATTCTCTTTTTATTGTTCATTGAACAGCATCTAACCATTATAAATACACTTATTTGCCTTCTTGCCGAGAGTTAGATGAGAAGAACGATACCACTCATATGTCTGTACTGTAAATATGTAGCTGGAGCCTTTAAGGATATACTTAACCCTTGTGTTGTCTTCGTTTCGACCTTGAAAAAAACACTTTTTTTCTGACATTTGTGACGCCTTTTTTCACAATTTGTTTTTGCTTTTTCCAACATTTTAAATTTTAAAATTTTTCTTCTACACATTTTCAGCGCTTATTTCTACGTCCAATATTTTCTGATATAAAACAAAAATTTTAAACGGGCCAATGTGACCCGAAGTCAACACAAGGGTTAATTATAATTCAGAATCAGGATAATTGTCACTAGTATCCCACTTACCATAAAATGAATGCCTAAAAAAAGCATAAGACAAATATTGGTATTTTCTGCAATTGCATTGTTAAGAAAACACCATATTACACCATATTCAATTATTCTAAAAACCTCCATGGAATTGACTATGTTATTTTTGAGAGCAGTCCATTTGCATCACTTAAGGAGGACTGTGGAGTTTTCTTGGAAAACAAACAAAAGTTATGTTTAGTGTTCCTCAACAAAACGCATTGTGTGTATATTTGAGGTCTAACAAAAGTGATGAATACATTTCTTTTTTCATAATACACTTGCAAAGTTGATTTTACGTTTAAAAGATTGATTGTTTACATCCATTTTGACTAGCACTAAGTCTTCTTCTTTTCTGCCTTTGTTGGCGCATTGCTGCATATCTTTGAGTATTTCTGCCACCAGTAGATTGGTGTAACACCATTGGCAGGAATGTGTTCAACCATGTGCACGTCGTCATATGCGTGCATGAGACAAACAAAATGGGGACCCACTCATAGAAAAACTGCTCCATAGCGCTACTAGAGGTATAAAAAAAAAAAAAACACCACAGAAAACCTTATATCCCAAAACACATTCATACTACCTTAACCCTAACCTTAGCCACAGGACAAACATTGTCACACTGCATTGACAGAAGATCCTGGCCACGGTATCTGCAAAAATCTAGCATGCATAAGTCTGTTCTACCTGCTTCTGTGTCTGTATTTTGAGAGGCGCAGTGGTGGATAAAGTACCGATATGTGGATCAGTTGTGATGAAATGATGGGTTGGTTTTTGTTTTGTTTTTCATCCCAGACCACTGATCTACACCCTAGATCTTAGCTCTGATTGGTAACAGTGATGACTACCACTAGATGGCAACATTGTTTATCACTTGGATTTAAAGAGAAATTGTGTGACCACTAACTCGTTCCTCTCTTCCTCCCTCCCTTCCTCCCTCCCTCCTTCCTGCAGAAGGCAGTCTCTCCAGTGGCAGGCTGTGGGAAACCCTCGATGCAGGGGTGTGTGGAGGCGTGTTGGGAGGCTGGAGGCCTGCTCCTGCCCAACAGCCCACAGCTTCCTATTCATCTAACCTCCTCCTTCCTTCTGTTAGCCTCCCGCCTGTACATATTTACTCAGACTTGTGTATAAAAAAACAAACTGCCAGAATAATTAGAAACCAGCCAGAATAATAAACACTGGTCGCTAACCTGATCTATTAAAGAGTGCTGGTCAATGCTTAGTTGTTCCTTCTCCAAATTAGTGCAACAACATGTATACATTGTATTAATATGGCTGTGTGCCAATGAAAATGTCCTATTTCTTAATCAGAATACAAAACATTTCTTGTCCTTGCTGCTCAACAAGAACTTTAATAATAAATATTCCCATTTTGGTTTGCATCAAAAACTGCAAATTAACAGTGAAATGAAAGTCAGAAATGCCTAATCAAAATGTAAAGTGATCTGATTTATTTCATTTTATTCATCCAAGGGAAATGTTGATTTTCTTAAGAAATAGAAATATCTTGGGACATTGAGACACTTTTTTAACATGACAAGTACTGGCTTTGTGTGAATCACAACCAGTCACAACGCCAAAGTTACAACATGCACTAAACAATTGAACATGTATACAGAAACAACAGCATAGAAAGTCAACAGGTAAAAATGTGTTGCTTTTTTTTTACA
This sequence comes from Zingel zingel, assembly GCA_023566125.1. Lineage (NCBI taxonomy): Eukaryota > Metazoa > Chordata > Actinopteri > Perciformes > Percidae > Zingel > Zingel zingel. Next base: position 17,939,211 of record CM042319.1, read on the forward strand.
AAACAGACAGCCTCTGGACCTACAAACAACATTGTATAAGAGCTGGCTAAGGTCGTTCAAATATCTTTTTTTAATTCCCTGGAAACAGTGTACTTTACAAAGACTGATGGCTTAGGCAAGGTTGGGGTCAATTCCACTGAGAGCTTTGAACGTAGAAAAAATATAGTTAATGTTTTTGTACTTGGTTTTAACTTGTCCCATGCTCTAATACTAGCTCCTTTTAGAGTGTCATGTGTGATGTGTGTTGTACTCCATCAAGGCATCCTGAATCGACCCCAACCCTGTAATACAGTGTTAGATTCAGAGAATGTGGAATTGGGCTACTTGCTAAAGCAGTGGTTCTCACTGGGTTATGGAAACTACCACATGTCCTTGAAAAGGGTCCTATGGGGTTTTAACAAAAAATGAAAAAGACTTGAACCTCTTTACAGTTAAATTAAGCAGGTAGCGCGACAACCAAGTTCTGTTGTAGGTTTCAACTAAATGCATTTACTGTACAGTTGGGAGTCTTGTTATGGAACATTTTGAGAATCTGTAAAATAAAGTATGACTTGTAAAAATAAATGTTTTTTTTGTATTATGGTGGTTTCATGTCACAGTATCACAGTCTAGGTATCAAATCACAACATCATGTTTGATGTTTCTTTTGCACTACCTTGTCTAAAAGCTTAACAGTTTCAATACTAGTGTCAGGATTTCAATACTTGTGTTTGTGTGTATGCACATGGGTGCACATTTGTGTAATATTTGCCTATAATTAATCTCAGTTCTCTTTAATAGTGCTTGCTGTATATTCATGGAATATTGATTGTCATCGTTTTTGAGAGTTATTTCAGTGAAACATGGTCCCTTACTACAGTTATATAGAAAACCTAAATGATAGGACAGAAGCTCACGTGATGCTAAATGAGCGGTTGTGTGATCTGAATGCCCTTTATTAAACTTAATTTCCATTTAAAAAAATATGTAATGCACTCACAATGACATGTCTGACTGAAATGTGTTTCTTCACAACTTAAAGGAGACATCATGCTAATTTTCAGGTCCATACCAAGGGGGTGAGCGAGCCTCCACAAAGCGTACCTCCTGTGGAGCCATTTTGATGCTAACAAGCCATCACCTGCCGTTAGCATTCCATTGACTGCCATTCATTTTGGCGTAACTTTGACAGCAAATAACTTTTCATCTGAAGCGTTTAAAGACTCTCTTTGTCCATTGTTTATTTCTAAAGAAACACGACAATGTATAAAAGGCTCCATTACCTTGAATCTCACGTTATGGCTGTGTAGCATGCGTTTTTGTAAAAACGATTGTGTCATAACCACGCGACTTTCTGTCGCATAGTAGACAAATTACCGTACAGGCAGGAAAAGCTTGGAGGCAGTTTCGACTTACATTAGCTGTTTAAGTTTAATTACTAATGTTAACTAGCATTTTATTTAGCAATAATTAGCCTGTGCCTATGTTATCTCCTAACATATCCCTATGCTCTCCGTCTCTGCAAGATTGGGAATGATTGAGATTTTTCTTGGCACAGCTACCAGACAGGTTGCTCACATCACATCTACGTCGTCAAGCTCAGTTTGAGGCTGTGCAGTAACACTCAGCCATCACCGGAAAAGTGCTTCTAATAGACTTCACTTGTCTCCATGGAAATCTACGGCGTTGCTTTGTCCATTAACTTTACTGTCTATGGTCTACACTTTCGAACAAGTTCACGTTTGCTTTAATATTCATTAAATGCATTCTTTTTCTCATACTGTCTGTCTGAACATAAAACTGTTTCTCTCTGTTGTGTGGGAATATAAACAGATAATAGAGAATGCGTTGTTTATAAGATAATATAAATATGCAATGAAAAGTTAATAGAGAACTTACATCTAACTGGGCAATGAACCAAATGTTTCTCTTATTGATACTGATGTCATCCAACCAAAATAAAATAAAATGTAATGTAATGTAAAATGTATCATTTTTGTATCATTGAACCTGTGCCACTTCCACCTCGTAATGTGACATGAAGAAGTTTTTTGTGGAAATAATCAATCAATGTATGAATATAACCAAAGGAGCAGCCATTCACAGCAAGTTTTTTTCAAGCTGAATATCATTAGAGGTTATCTGAAAATGTTAAATCTGCAGTCAATTGTTATGCCATAGGACATTTTCTCATTTTAAAAATTGAATAATATTATTTGGAAACATGTCCTTGTAGACACAAGTTTATGTTTTAAAATCCTGTGTGATCGTTTTTGGTTTTTGTGAACTTAGCTTCTAATATTAGCAGATGCTTTAGTTCATGTGCAACAAAGGACAATGATCAGCTGTGTCATATTTATTTCTCTCTCTCTCTCTATCTCTCTCTCTCTCTCTCTCTCTCTCTCTCTCTCTCCCTCTCGCTCTCTGTCTCTCTCTCTCTCTCTCTCTCTCTCCCTCTCTTTCTCTCTCTCTCTCTCTCTCTCTCTCCCTCTCTCCCTCTCTCCCTCTCTCCCTCTCGCTCTCTCTCTCTCTCTCTCTCTCTCTCTCTCTCTCTCTTCTTTGTGTCAGATGGCCACCTACCAAGAGCCAGGTTCTGTCCGAGGTTTATGTCTGTTAAAAGGAAGATATATAGATTGTGGTCTAGACCTACTTTATCTGTAAAGAGATAATTCTGTTATTATTTGACACTTTAAATATAATTGAATTCAATTGACTAGACATTTTACGTGAATAAAAAAAACAGGAAATTTGTGATACATAATGTATGAAACTGCGTAAATTAATTTATCACCAGCTCAAACCCTCCATCCTTGCCTTATTATATGTGTGCTAAATAAGATCCATAAAATGCACCTCCCATTCCTCTCTTCTCAGATGTAAATAAAGCTGCATGTTAGAGTCAGAACTGCAGATGGAATACAGAAAAAACAGAAGCAGGCTTCCCCCGACATGCATACATTCATAAACTGTTCATTCTTTTCCATTAAGCGGAAACCACACTGCTCTAATGCCCTGGCTTTACAGCTGTCACACACACACACACACACACACACACACACACACACACACACACACACACACACACACACACACACACACACACACACACACACACACATACACACACACACATGGTTCCCTCTATCTCTCACAATCATTGCTATTCCTTTCACACCTCAGCTCCTCTCACCATAGTAGAGCAATATGAAATGGTTCAACTCTGTGATTAAAACAGGAAATGAAATCAGGGTTTGTGATTAGACTTAACCACAACACTAAAACATGTATGTTGATCACCTTCTGTTGACCTTTGAATAACGTTTTACTCAACACCTACATTTATAATAGTACAATGACCTCTTTTATGTGTATCTTTCACCAATATACTTGTATTCGGAAGCTTTTACATATTGGCCATTTTTCTTTGAGAATTTGTTTAGTTGACAGTGAGCTTCTTCTTTGCTCATCTTGTTAACATTAGAGAAAGTTATTAGGACATTAGACCTTCCAGCTCTTGATAATTTTTAAAAGGCATTACACAAATGTTGTACCTTCACATTTGAAATTACATTTCAAGGGGCTAAAGGAAGAACAGGTGGTTTTAACTCTTTATGCTTACTGCTCATGTTAGCATGGTATAGATATAAAGTCAATGTTATTTTATGATTAAGTTAACCTTAAATTTAAGGTTGGGATAATGGTTAAAATACAATCCTTTGTCCCTCTATATTCTGTGTATTATTCATGTAATGTGTTTCATTACTAGTGGTAAGTGACACTAGCGTGTAATGTAAAACAGTTTCTCTCTGTTGTGTGGGAATATAAACAGATAATAGAGAATGCGTTGTAGGGAATTGTAGTATTTATGGAATGCTACAGAGATTTAAGACATGAACATATCAACGTACAAGGTCCTTACATCATAATGTTGCGTTTATACAGTACTCATAAATATGCACAGTGAGGAGTGGCTCTGCTAATGTGTGACTACTGTGCATACCTGTCACTCTATGGGTACATGCCTGTGTGTGTGTGTGTGTGTGTGTGTGTGTGTGTGTGTGTGTGTGTGTGTGTGCGCGTGTGTGTGTGTGTGTGTGTGTGTGTGTGTGTGTGTTCTTGTATATGTGTTAAACTACGTTACATGCAATCAGACCTCCCCGCCCCAATTAAAAAAACATTGCTGAGCTGCTGCTGGCCTTTGAGGACAGCAGCTGTCACCATGGAAACTAAGTATATCTATGTGTCCTGAACGTTTTCTTTCATACCTGTATGCATCTTTAGTGGGTGTGTGTGGTCATGCATGGGTTTCATCTGGTCAGGCATTTTCAACTGCCCTATGGTAAAGTTAACTTGGCGGTGTATATTTAGTGCCATTACAGTTTAAGGGAACAAAGTAGAGAGGGAAAACGCCCCGGCTTTCAGTATCAAATACACATAAATTCCATTATCTGCGAGTGTGAGCTATTTGAATGCTTTCATGTTGGTCAAAGGAAGGCCAATGCATGCTGAACATCTGTTACTGAAATCTAAACTTTATGTCAGTAGTCATGTGCTATAAAGATAAAAACTATATTAGAGGATTTACATATATTTTCATTTTTAAAAGTGTCTCATGTTTTTGTATGTTGATTGGATGGGTGGATGCATGCTTCATAAATGTGCGCTTTATGCAGCAATCAAGCTGTTTATTACTGGCTCTTATGTTAGCCCATATCAACTATTCTTGGTCCACTACCTCTACCATCCCTTAAAAATGACACTGAGGTGCTAAGACAATATTCACTGGTCAAGATTTGAGAGTATCATCCATGACATGAATCTCATCATGACATGATAACATAGGGGCTGGCAAAATACTGTTCAAGAAAGAGCACTCATTATAATGGATGATGGGCTGGAGCCTCTGATAACTGCAGCATCTGTGCCAATACATTGAACCTTATACAGGATTACTCTTCACATATGATTATGACACAGCAGACTAGCAAATCACATATTTCTTATCTATATAAAAATAAATCAGGTAAGACAATCTCAAGAGTGTGTATACATGAATTACCATTAGCTCACCCATCAACATTCATTCTCACTCACACACACATGCACACACACGCTTACAGTTTATTCAGACGTGCACACCCCTACAAATGTAAATGACTAAGGCCAGTTTTGGGAATGGAGGGCACAAGTAAGTAGCTTATTGGCTTCTAGGTCCCCTCCTGTATCTCCAAGACTACAAAATGAAATGGGACTCAGTAATGGGATAGTGGGCAGCTGGGATTTCTTTTCCTGGAGAGTTTAGAGATATCACCCTGCCACTAAAATCATTATTCAGTTTAGTTACACCAATAAGCACATCTCAATTTCTCCAATCTGCTTCCACAAGGATCTCTTAACAGACCCGTTGGCTACCTAGGAGTGCTCTTTTGTTTTGTGTAATACCACTAATAGGAATGAGTTGAAGGAGGGGCAGTGACATTCTCCATTTTAAGTGTTTTTTTCTCCCAGAGTATTCACCACACATATTGACCCTGAGCGTAGTGCTCAGTGGCATTCTCAGGTAAATTGTCAAATGTTTAGGTGAGATCCTTTGTCTCTTCCTCTTGCTTTGTCTCTGGCTTATAGAGTGTTTTAGTCAGTCTAGTGTCTCCATCACAAACACTCTGGCTCCAGCTTCCTGTTTATTTCTGCTGCACTTGTACCTCAAAGGCTTTTATCTACAGTATTTTGACGCCCCCTCTCAACCTTTGGTCTACGTGCCATCTCAGGACCTACATGATTCTCATGAGCTACCCCACGAATCCCTTCAATGGGAAACAGACAATTCTGGCCCAGCATTTTTTGGGCTGCTTCAAAATGGTTGACACCTTTCTGGTAATTGATGTTGATGCTGCGTTTTGGGCTTGAACCAGCCAAAAGACGCTCTGAGGGACTGGCGTCAGAGATGTCGCGGTTGTGCTCATCATCATCTGTATCAGCATCAATGTATTTGCTGATGGAGGAGTCGTGGAAGGTGAAGACAGTTGCGGCTAGGGTAGTGCTCTCTGGGGACTTCGGTGGGGTTCTGCTGCTGGCAGTGGTGTAGACAGAAACTTCTGGGCTTAACAGAGAGTGGTCTGATATGACTGAGCTGTCTGAGAGCGTGGGCGGGCCTGACCCCCCATCGTTGTGCCAGCCTGCTTTGGGGATAAGGCTTTTTGAGGAGTTGCCAGAAAAGAAGAATCTCCGTGCATTCTCTGAGCATGAGGGCTTTGTGATAGACACAGGAGTCAGCATGGGTTCACGCTCCCCGGTGGTTTGCTGGCCTGTTTTTGCACTGCCGTGCTGGGACAAAGCTGTAACCGGACTGTGGGAGAACCGGTTGCTTTCCTGAAGACCAAGGTCCATTGCTGGACTATGGGGGAAGCGTGGATTCTCCTGGAAGTCTGTAGCACAACTGATGTAGCTGTCAATACTGGACAAGCTTTTCATGTCCCCCACTCCTTCTCTTGTTCCGAGCACCGGGGGCCCATGATCTTGGATGGCCCCCAGCTCTATCTCATCCCTCTGTTTGCCAACTCTGGAACCTCTGTCTTTAGCATTGAGGTTTGGCTGGGATTGTGTCTTGGCCATGTGGTTGTACATCTCCTCTAACTTCTGAACATTTAGCCTCTGGGGACTGGTGTCTCTGGCCTTGTTGGGAGAGCCTAATTCCTGGGCGTTGAAGGAACGGTTTGAGCTTGTCTCTGATGCAGCTCTCTTGGGGGTCCATTTCCAACGACTCGGAGAGAAATGGTTGTCATGAGGCCTCTCACTCTTCTCTACAACCACATCCATCAGTTCTGCACTACGAGCAAATGCCTCTTTCAAGTTCATTGAGACAATGCTACCATTTCTCTTTGCCCTATCTAGGGCCTCTCTTCGTTTAAGTGCTTTTTCCTGCCTCTTCTGCTCTTTGTAGAATTCAGAGAAGTTATTTACAATAATGGGAATAGGTAGGGCAATCACAAGTACTCCAGCTATGCAGCATAAACCCCCCACTATCTTTCCCAGTAGGGTTTTTGGATAGATATCTCCATAGCCAACTGTGGTCATAGTAATAGTAGCCCACCAAAAAGAAGCTGGAATGCTTTTAAACTTTGTATCTTCCTCATCCTTCTCAGCAAAGAACACCAGACTGGAGAAGATCATGATGCCCATGGCCAGGAAAAGAATGAGTAGGCCCAGCTCATTGTAACTCCTCCTAAGAGTGAAGCCCAGAGACTGAAGGCCTGTGGAGTGACGAGCCAGCTTCAGAATACGCAGGATACGCATGATCCGAAAAATCTGAACCACACGGCGGACATTCTGAAATTGCAGCACACTCTTGTTGGATTCTGTCAGGAATATGGTGACATAGTAGGGCAAGATGGCCAGCAGATCAATGACATTCAGAGGACCCTTAAAGAACTTCCACTTGTTGGGTGAGGAGAGAAAGCGAAGCAGATACTCCATGGTAAACCAGGCAATACATACAGCTTCCACGTGTGCCAGTTGTGGGTTGTCTGAGGACTGGCCAAACTCATCTGTGTCCTGCAGCTCTGGAAGGGTGTTCAGAGACAAGGCAATGGTGGATAGCACGATGAAGAGGATGGAAATGATGGCCAGGATCTGAAAGACAAATTTATAAAAGTAATATGAGTAAGGATTGCAGGATCAGGAAATGACATCAATCAGTGGAAATCAGATATGCACTTGAACATAAATTCCCTATTCTGATTAGGCAATTACACCCAACACAAAATGCAATAAATGCACTTTCAGTGTACAGTATTAAAATAGGCTTTAATTACAGTATGAAAGTGCTAATAATAATTATAATAACTTATAGTCTAAAACACCTTCAATAAATGCCTGAAGTGTATGACTGGCTAAGAGCTAATGGATTAGATTGACTTAGACCATTTATTTATTAATGACTCACTTATCAAGCTTATCCACATGAAGGAGTTTGCTTGAGTGGAAAAATTATGTTTAAGTAACCAATAAACAAAAGCAAAAACATCACAGAATACAGTATGTGTGCCTTGATGAAAATATTCTCCATGTTTCCAATTGTCAGATATTTAATAAATGAAGGAACACTCTTCTTTTTAGCTGGATGGTTTAAAAAAAATATATAATTTAAGGACAATTACGAAATTGGAGTTAGGACATTTCCATGTTAAAAAAACAACAGTCTAAAGCCATGTAGTGGCTTTGCAAAAGTTATGAACTGTAACCACAGTTGGACTCTTGACCACTTTCTTCTGGACTGACATTTGCATGAAGTTGCAGAGATAAACAGACAAGCCATACTGTTTTGACACAGTGCTGACCCTTCAGAATCCAACAAATCAGGGACATGGTGAATGCTAGATAAAAAAGCAAGGTGAAGGGATTTGTGATTATAGAACTAGGGTTACGAAACATTATCCTCATGGTATTCAAGGTTTCTGCCTTTAATGGTCTCTCTAGAAATTTAGATGGGAAACGCCTATCACTACCTGTCACCTGCATGCACCAGATGATGCCTGTTTCACTTTACACACTACAGAAAACTGGGAAGTTTGTCAAAAAGCAGCACCCTGACACACACACACGCACACACACACACACACACACACTCCACCAATCATGTTAAAAAGCAAGTACGTGGTGGTATGTGTATAGGGCATATTTTCTTATTACAGTAAGAACTGAAAGCACTATTGCTGTTCTGTAAAAGTTGAGACACTTTGTTTAAATCTATGAATTCATTGATGTCGAATCACAGATTAAACAAGTTTAGTCAGTTTTTAGTCAGTCATTTTTTCTCACTTAGGGGTATACACTGTACACAAGCATATATTTTGATTGTATTTGCCCAACTTTTGACATATATGGGTGGGACTTCGATACTGTGGCTCCACCGCCCAATTACTACTGTGCAGACTCCAAAATTACAAGATGACGGCACCCGTATCTGGGATATTTTCATGGATGTATTTAAAGAACTGGATACAGTGTTCAAGGCTGAGCTCCGTTAATAAGAGTTGCTCAGCGTATGATGCCATCATGGAGCCAAATTACCTGGAGGATCAGCACTACTTCTGCATTGTGCAGCCCATAGAGCAGGTGTACTAGAGACCTCCGCTGACTTACTTCTATTTTAGCGTTAAAATAACTTGAATGGGGGTAAAATGATTTAACTGTGCGGTTCTTTTAGACTTTCCAAATGTTACCGGATCGAATGGATCAAATTCTGTGCGTACAACGAGTCATTTCACGGGGCAGTGATGGAGGACCCGAGTCCTGGACTTGAGTCCAACTCAAGACTCCATTCTCTGGACTTGTAACTCGACTTGGACTCTAAATCAGCTAATGGTGACTTGACTACAACACTGTCCCGGGGGTTGTGACGCTAAAAAGCAAACATTTATCCACTGATTTACAGACGTGTCTTTCGCCATGTAACTCTATGGGGAAAAGTATTTTTGGGCCAGAGGGCATCAAATGACAGCCCAGGAGTTGCAATTTCATGATCTGGCCTCTATGTTCAATTTGCTTTAAAGCCCGGCGCACTTCCTGGGTGCCTGGATATTTTGGCTTCACTTTTGTACAGTGGGAGGAAGTGGAAACCACAGTCACTGTTGGTCGTCCATCTTTTTTTTTTTTTTTTTACAGTCTGTGATATATACATATATGCAGTTTCTTTTAAGGTTTTATTTTTTATATCCGTGTATCCATAGATCCAACATATGCTCTGATATTCTGCCTCATATTAATGCTTATACAGTACGCAGGTATTACACAACAAAGCATTACATAATTTGATTACTGACTAGCCAACTGACCATAGGGCAGTGAACTCAGCTAGAGCAATATGGCAGGTGAGCATTTGTTCTTTTAGTGGACCAAGGACATGATTACTTCATGAACTATAGTATATACTTGTTATATTAACCCGGAATGACTCGAAGAAGAACCTCACAACTTGAAGGATGAGTAGGAGGTTGTAGCTGGAACACAGAGCCTGTTTTGGCAACAGCCTACACGAATGAGGTTAGGATGATATATGATGAAACAAATCAGAGAAAAGTTTAAAGAATCACAAAAAATGAGTGCAGCTTAGTCAACAATGCAATAAAGGCATAAAACACATTCACAAGACACCCATATCACATTTAATATAGGAATCAATTATTTCAGAGTGATTTAATTAAATCATAAAAAATATATATAATTTCCTCCTCCCTACTCTTGTTAAGCTTGATCAAAACCTCATCCATGAACTGGATCTACTGGTTAAACACACACTCACTTGTGTAAACAAACAGACCAAAGGCCGGCGTAGAGCACATGATGTGGGGTTTCCTTATATCATCCAGAGGAAATTAAAGCACAAATGCAGGAATAGAGCAACAGCAACCGTTGTTAGGAGGTGTTTGACAGCGCAGGCTCTGACAACAGCCTAATAAATTCGGAGTCCAGGACCAAGTAAAAATGAGGGCTAAAGAGGCAACCTTATCTACGACCAATCAGAGCAGAAGGACCCTGTTGCCATAGCGTCACGGCAGACATGAATAATGACCCTATCTGTTGATTTTCTTCCCCTCTGTGCTCTTCTCCTCCTGCCCTGGAGAAAATCTATTTGAATCAAACACTTCAAGAGCAGAGAGGTGCTGGGGCCGGAGAGCGAGGTGGAGCTGAAGTGCAGCACAAAACTGAATGGATAGAGAGGCTGCAGCATTGTCAGGAAAAGTATGAACTTGTTAAAGAGACAGTTTTTGTAAAAATTAAATAACATGGTGTATTACTTATGTGAGGTTGTACTTATTTTTGTAAAAATTGTTAAAGTTCACTTATTGCGTACCAGATGCAACAGAATTATAATGAGTCAGAAAAAGGATGCTGACAACAAATCCCAAAACTTGAAGCCGTGGGAGATTGTATCTATAAGAGCAGGACAAAAAAAGTGCAGAGGTAATAGGATTGAGAAGCTATAAAAAGGTCGCTAATGAAGGCACACTGGTACTGCTGTGTAACATTATGGTTATGAGGTCAAGTTCCACAAGGAAACCCTGCTCATTTCTCACTGGCCTATGTCCCTGATGCGCCTGCCTCTACACACTCTGTACTCACTTACACTGCCTAGCTTGTCTTTATCTCTGTCTATCCTGGGTTGTTTAATGTCACAGGGTGCTAATTTTATCAAACTATGGCACAGTAAATCTGAGATAAATCTTTCAGTGCACATAAAGGAGACCGCAAACAAAAACATGTCTCTGATAAGGTTAAATGGAGCTCCAGACATGACACCATTACAGCTATTTATAGACTCTTAGTGGACCCAGAGGCACACATAACAAGAAAAATGCTAATAGTGCCACACCCTAAATTATATCATTTAATGTCGTGCAAGTGAGTTATGATGGATATTCTATTATTGCAACTAGATTATATGGACACAAAAAGTGAGTGACTCCCAGCGAGTGCTCCTTGGTGGCCTACTAAAGGGAAAACAAGATGACGGGAGGTAGATATTTATAGCTAGAGGAGAGGAAAAGACAACGACAACATGTGTGCAAGGGATGGAGAGAGAGAGAGAGAGAGAGAGAGAGAGAGCAGATTGACAGGAAATCCCACTGTGACTTTAAACAAAGCCACACTGGTTTATGTCTCTGAAGGCATATTGTGGTGTGGCTCTGTAGACTCAATATTCCACACAGACAGCCATCTTCTATCAGACAAGGTGACACCAGCCAACCATTCGGCTGTTAGAAAAGATATCTGGGACATAATTGGTGTTAATGACACCCTGAAAAACCACCCAAACACATACACAGCCCCGTGACATTCTCCTCTGAGTCATATGGGAGAGATATTATTTCATATATGGGAGAGGGAATGTGCCTTCAGACATGGCAGTCATTGCACAGGGACTATTGGCTCATACACTATACATACACCAAAACAATTTCTGCTCTCCAGAGACACGTACACTTGGGGCTCAACGAAAAGAAACAGTCATTCATTTACAACTAGTCCTAGTTGTTGTACTTGCTGTTTGCTCTGCCACCAGCTCTTGTTTAGATTTGATGGCCTGGTTTTATGTTGGCTGTGTCCCAGCAGCTGTGATTAATTCTCTTTGTGCTACATTGGGTTTTGTCAAGGTCGGGTCCATTTATCTGTCTCCCCAGCACTCGTCTAACAAGGACGGAACCTTGAACCTTTGCACTTTTTTTATAAAAAAATAAAAAATAGAGCAGTATTATGTTATGGTAGATGTTAACCATTACATCGCTGATTTACAAATTGTAAAGAAATTATTTTGACTCTTTAGCTGCTAAATGCACAACTATGTTCACCAGCTAGTCGTTAACTTTGTCTGTCCATTTGGTAGCGTAGTGCGTCTATCAGAGCTTCTTTGTTGAAGTTGAAATATGCTAAAAATGCTCTGTAGAGCTGGGGGGGGGAAACTGTAGAGTAAGATGAGGGTGTTCTGTGGGTTTCCTTTCACATTAGTCATTTGATTCATTGTTAGTATAAGAATATTAATTAGTGCAGCTTTAAAGTGAGACTGTGATGGCCCTTTGGTGTCATTTGAGTGTTTTTCCTCTCCGTGTCCTGACTTGTGCCTCCTGTTTGCAGGTTACTAATTAGAGTAACTCACCTCACCTGAGGCTTCCTAATCTGCAGTATCCTCTGACTCTCGCCTCTCTCTCCCTGCTGTCTCCACAGGCACAACAATGTTTGGTTTGGTTTGGTTATGTTGTCCTATCTTATCCTATCCTAGGTTTGCCTTTTGCTGAGTTTACACTTTACAACACCAACACACATTCATTCATGCACACCCTACACCACTACCTCCACTGATTTCTACATCTCATTCTGTATATAGTTAATTTGGTCTAATTTGGTCCAATTTGGGTTAATAAAGTATTGTTTAAAGAGTTAACATGGTGTTGTCTCCCTCTTTGTTATGACCACCTGAGGCAGGTCATGACAGACACATATGTAACGTATGTAACAGCCACTACTTTATGGCCACAAGTAACAATTATGGAATAATGCATAGTTTAGCAGTGGTGGAAGTACAGAATGGGTCAACTGACAAAGAAATGTCAATTATACAGCAATATCTATATTAAGTACTTTATTTTCTTATCTTATTAACTTTATTTTAGTTTGTGTTAGCCACCATAAGCTACTGGTTACACCAGACCATCAGCAACAAAACCCCTGAGTGCCTCGAATTGAGCAAGAGTGTGATTTATTACTTATGAGTTTAACATTTCATATGTAAGATTTGTTATAGTTGCATAGCTTTATCTGCATTCTTGATGGTTTGTAGGTCAGCTTGGTTTTAGGTTTGATTTCATTGTTTATTTGGTTCAGCCACTTTTTGTTAGGTATTGCTCAGGTTAGTGAGTACTCACAATGTATTAAGTTAGGTGGCATCCCAAGTGACAGTTCAGGAACTCCCAGTGCTCCGGCTGGCACCGTTCTCATTAGCAGCAACAGGAGCAACAAACACACTGCTGGGCTTTAGTAGTGGAAGTTCCTGTTCCTGTGAATCCCAAGACCATTGTCTGTTAGCTCTACCAGCACTCACCCAGGGAAACACATTAGAGCCACCTAAGAATGACAGGTAACGTTCACTTAACACTTAAATAGGCATGGACTGAAAAAGGTTTTAGAAAAGGTGTATTTATTTTCGGGTGAGTAAATCCAGGTTTTGCTTGATCACTAAGATCCCCTGACTAGCTGACTTGCTTTCCCATCATCCCCTGAGCCACATCCGAGGCCACAGGGATACCATGCAACACTCTCCCAGCCTCGACTGCCAGCCACTGTCACCATGACAACCCCCTTGAAGCTCGACAGGAGGTGGCTACGTGGACCTGCTTGTGAAAAGCAAGTCTAACAGAGTCTCCTTCTCTCCGTCTCTCCCTCCCTCTCCCTCTCCTTCCTTCTCTCCCTGATATGTACCTTATGAAAGCTCACCCAGCTTTGAACCATCTGTACTGCTCTAGTCTCTGTTCTATCTCTAGGTTTTTTTCCTATTTGTGTCAGATTGCTGTTTGTATTTCAGGTGCTGTGCTGCCTTCTTTCCATACATTTTTAACATTGTTTTCTTAAAAGTGAAAGTAGTGAGTACTCAATTACTAAGCCTCCTTCAGTCTTTAAAACTGTCAGACACCCTCTTCAAGGGCAGATGTTTAAACTGTATGCCACACTTCAGCTGTCATAGCCTTTGATTGGATTAACGGGCTCCGCACAACCACAGCATTGATTTTCATCTTATATGAAATTTAATTGTCAGTGATCAATAGTAGGACAGTAATAATATGAGAGTTAAATAATGTGGAATAATTCACACCCTGATTCTGAATGTAGAAGGGCTCTGCCTCTCTGCCTGTGAAAGAGATGTGGTTTCCATGGAGACGGGAGGAGACTGTCTTCCACATTTCCCCCAGCATGATAGCTTAAACACACACACACACACACACACACACACACACACACACACACACACACACACACACACACACACACACACACAAACACATACACACACACACACACACACACACACACACACACACACACACACACACACACACACACACACACACACACACAGACACAAACACACACTTGCAGTGGCTCAGCTGTAGTCTCCACACCCTACATCACTTTCGCTTGAAACTTTAAACAGCAGAGCCTCATTTATCTTAACCTCCCACATCTTGCCAAAATGAATAAGATGTATTTTGTTGTTCTTTAAGGGAGCTTCTGGCAGTTCAGCTTTCTACACAAATGCACAGGCCTGTAGATTCAAACTAGACACCTACTGTATGATCGTGACCTTGCTTCTTTAACGGAAACTGCACTTCTAAACTCCTTGTATGTTATGGATTGGCAGCTACTCCTGCAGAAGGATTTGTTTCTGTAAATGTGATGGTAAAGAGTCATTTGCTTGAACAATCTGCACATGTATTACAAAAGTCACATTAGCGTGATAGATTTATGCGTCTTTCAGAGCACAGAATTATATTAATTAAGTCAAATTAGAGGCCCTTTGACTTTGCTTCAACTCTGAGTATATTTCACATGCTATATTATTTTATTTAAGGTGATTTTCATACAATTGAATGTATAGGTAGGAGTATTCAAATGATGCTTGTCATTCAATAATATCTGCAAGCCTCTATGTTATTAGCTCTTATTTATTTTTCTTATTTCCTAATTCATCCCTTTAAAACATTACGTACTTTGAGGTCATAGAAAAGTCTTGAACAAATTTTTGTTTGGGCCTCCGTCAAAACTTTTCCTAACTCATACAGTGCTTGCATGCACAAAGTGCACGACAACCCCATTCAGTAAACCACTAATGTAGGTAGGGAATCTATGCCTGGTCCATCTATCTCCTGAATGAATCCCACCTCATCTTCTCTGCCTCTCAATTATTCATGCATTTCAGATGAAGAAGAGAATCCAGACTCAGCATCTATATTTAAACTCTGACTGGTCCATGGTGGCTGTATAAATAGAAACAGTATAGGATCTGGTCTGGCACAACAAAGAAACCTGTCTTCATCAGGGATTTGAACTCAGAGCAGCCTTTATTAGAAGGAGATGAAAGACAGCTTTGTCATGGTTCTGTAGAGGCATTTCTGGATTGAGGAAATATCAGAGCAGTTATGGCAGGTAAGGGGATGTGTGGAAAAGCTTAACCTGTTTCTGCTGTCCATTAAGTGTCTAAAACAATCTCACCTTATCCCCATGGTAGTCTCCCCACTGCACAAAATAACTCATCCTTAGCAATGGTGAACAGTAACACGCTGAAAATGAAAATCACTAAGATCTTACTGTATGTACTGCACTCACAGTATACAGAAACTACTATATCTATAAAGAGGCATGTCTATCATATTGTTCAAGGATATTGTCTATATAATGTCTAATAATAGTGAATGTATCATGCACTTCACACAGTCCTGCAGTCCATGATTGTTTATTTATTACAGAAACCAGAGAACGTCATGGTATACTCTGCAGACAGCAGCACAGAAAGGAAATGTAAGCTTGAGCGAAGCATTGATTTGAAACGCAAAGAGAGATGCAGATGCAGGACACAACACACACAACCCCTCTATAGACACACATATACAGTCAATCAACAATGTTGCCTGAATAGAAGGCAGCTGCAAGTCTTAGCATCAAAGAAAAGACAGTTGCCATGGTGATAGCGAAAGTGAACTTTTTCTTGAACATTTTAGTGACGGCACTGAAAAGGGAAATAAAAGAGAGGAAAAAGGAAAGAGCACAAAAATATTCAAAAACAGAGACACAGGACTTGGACGAACTAGACTATAAGATGTGAATGTCACATATTGTATTCACAAAGCAAGAGCAATACAAAGCAAGATCACTCTTAATCCTGAATGTATGCTTACTGCAGATATTATACTTACTAACGGCGTAACATTGCACTCAACATATTTCATTACACATTAGTTTATGAAGGCTCAGTGGCCATTCAGTGTCAGTGCTGTTAATCCCTTTGAGAGTTATACTCAGATTAACATGCAAATCCTTAGTAACTGGATAACTATAAGCATAGATTTTTGTACCTAAACAGCCTCTATTGTATTGGTCCTGAAATAATTCAATAACCATCCTGACTGTGATGCAACTACCCATCGAATCAAGAGGAACATGTGAAAACATACTATAGCATTTCAACAAGGATGAGTACAATATGCGTCTTTAATGTGTAATTCAATTATTGTAGCATGTATAGGAGGCTCTGTGCTGTACTAATGTAAATTAACGTGCAAGAGACTAATTAACCAATCACAAACTCCGCCCCCCCTTAGTTTCTGTTGCCATGCATGTCAAGCATTCCACTCCGTTTATCACATTGTAGTTGATAAAAGCATTTTCCAGCTTTCTAGGAACCAGATTTGATCAGCTGGTAACTAGGTAATTAAGATACAGTAGCTTTGTGAGCTGGTTGTAAACGCCGTCTCCAGCTGACTTTTTAAGGTTTCCAGCCGACTTGTTTCACAAGGACAATCTCTAAAATGTACGCTATGTAATTTTCTGCCGCTATGGGTCTCTAAATTGAAACACACAGTTTTTGATGACGTTTTGATTTTGCTTGGGATCATGTTAATAGCAGTCTTCATTGTTAAACAACCGTCATTGCCTGGAAAATGTATCTGTTCACTGACGAATTAATATACGATCAAATTGTTAGTTCCTTCTAACAATACACACTTGGACAAGCAAGATAGAGGTTATATTATTGTTTAGTATTTTTTAAACAGTGTGTTTCACTTTTAACATTACTAGAGATAGAGCTTTAGGATGAAGACTGATTGATATCTCCGATAACGAGTTTGGCTAGGGTTGCTGGAGTGAAAATGTACCTAAATTCAATAAGAGCAGGACAAAGCCGCTAACGTTACCCTAAACTCTGATATAGTAGCATCCAGGATTACTAGAATTCTACAGAGTGGTTGTGTTATTGTAAGCTTTTTTTTATGTATCCCTTAACCCAACAAAATAATGTAGTTTAAATGCTCCTTCGCCCCAGAAGTAACGCTAAGCTAGTAAGCTGGATATGCTAACGTTTTTTTTAGCTTACATTAGAGCAGACAATTACACTGTTTAATCAATTCCTAACACTTTTGCTTTTGTATTTTGGTTTTGAATTAACATAAAAGACACCTACGTCCAAACTCTTTAAAAGCTATCACTTTTACTCCAGCCCCCTATGCACACTGCTTTTGGCATGTGGAGAACTCCAAACCTTAACAGATCTGCCAGTGCCTTACGGCTGCTAAGCTATGATTGGACAATCACTGTTTGGGGGAGGTGCTTAGCAAATGTTAAATTTGAATTTAGGAGAAGCATTAGTACTAGAAATAAAATAATGCAAAAGATACTGTAATTGTGATGATGTGTGTGTGTGAGTTTTGCGTGTATGAGAGTGTGTGTGCCTGCATTTAGGCTTGCGTGTTGAAACTTGAAAATTCTGTAGTCCCAGGTGAAAGTGCCCATCAAGGTGAAAGGCGTCTCGCACCAGTAGCCATGGCCCGTTAATGTAGGTTTCTCCCTCATCTTAGTGGATTCTATTTCTGCCTCTGTCCTTAACACTTTGCTCAAAGTCATTCTTTCACCTTACTACAAGTCCCAGTGAGGGACTGTTACAACAATTGGAGCAGCTTCTGGACCTGAGAGTACTGATTTAAACGTTGTTGTTCTGTGCACACATATAGATGTTGAGTATCAGATATGGTGTGCAGGGGGTTGCATACCACAGTAATGGTGACGTGGCCTCTCTGCACGGCCACGGCCAGCAGCTGCCTCAGGGCCACTCTGCTGTGTTGTGTGTGTAAGAAATGGTGAAAAAAGGAAATGAACAAAGGGTAATAAAACTAAAACAAAAAACAATCACATATACATGTTACTTTATATCCCATAAATTGCATAGCGCAGACATAAAAGGTCATGATATACACCTCAGAGGCCTGAGCCTGGACATCAAATATCAACTCCGAGTGCATACTAAAATAAACCATTCCATGTGGCTTAACTGACTGAAGTGGTTATTATCTATTGGTTATTGTCTACTTCATTGGACAGTGTGCAATGAAGACAGTGGGAAATGACATGACAAAGGTCCAATGTCCGATCCATATATCCATCACAGTGTGCACCAACCACCTTCATTTGCTTAGTGTCTGTATGTACTCATCATTCACTCAACATGTGATTTTCTCATTGTAGTGACTCATAGTAATAGACATGGCATGGTTATCATTTATAGATTATAGTGCAAATTATAAAAATAACACCAATTAAGTGTAAATCTACTTTATTTTAATGTACTAATCTACTGTATATGCAAACTGCATGAAACTGTCTTTTCCTTCTTCTGTCTGTTGTTTTGAATTTAAATTCAACTTTCTTAACTCAAAGTCTGTGTTCACATTGATGATAGCACGTTTAATTTTTACGTATAGGCTTTTCATTCTTCAAAATTGGACCACTGATTTGGCAAAGGGTTCCTGCAAGAAACACACAATTGTCTTGCAAAACAGAGTGGCTTGTTGCTTGTACCCTGTGGCATTATGCTAATTTACGATTTACCTCACAATCAGTGAGACAGAGGAGAAAGCTATTGCTGCCATGCTAACCCTCCAGAGGTGTGAAATCAAAGACACAATTTTCAGTTTGGCTATTTTTCCCTGCTGATCACCAGAAAAGGGAACATTGTTGCTAAAATGACATCAGTGTTTTACAGTTCGTACATGTGTATAATACAACTGTTATTGATGAGCACTCTTCTTGAGTGTCAGCACTGATTCGGGAAAACTGGCACTAACTTTCAATATTACTCACTTACTGACTTACATCATACTTGTAAGTCTATGAGTGAGACTGCAAGTCACTCCAACCATAAGACTAAAACTGCAATGGCTTCAATAAATATACTAACTACTACACTGCCAAGGCTCCCCTTTTTCATAGAGGAAAGGGGATGAAACAAATGGCTTCATGTTGAGGATCCACACGTTGGTCACTGTCTTATGATAAGCTAAGACATTAAGAGTATTAAGTAAATGTGCTTGTCTACGCTCAAATTGCTCAAAATGCTAAATATTTTATGATTATTTTAACTATACATGTGTTTTCCCCCCTGTGAACAGGCTGGCATCGGTATCCCATAATGACTTTGTTGTAAAAAGACGTGTCTATCGAGATAACTCATAATGAGAATCAATTTAGAAGATTTGGGTCTTCAATGCCGAACTTTTGTTTTTGCTCTCATAGCAGAAACAAAATACTAACCAGATGCTTTTGTTCTATTAGCCTCTGGGAATGTGGATGCGCCTTGTCCTTTAGAATTGAATCTGATCCAAAGGCAAACTCAAATGTATAATATTCTTCATTAAAGTGATTATGAAAGACCTTCCCCCAATCACTAAGATTTTAGGTTATCTAGGTTCAACTGTTTCTAACTTGTTAGGAGTTGTGTAATTTAGTCAAGAGACAGTCCTGTTATTGATTCGATAATATCCTGATTAACAATCTGGAAACTATTTTTTACTAAGTTAAAACATATATTTTTTATAATAATAATAATAATAATAGCACAGGAAACTTATCCCATGTATGAAATCCTAATAAAAAGCCTGTGGAATGCTAAAATTATGGTTTTGTTACCATATGACTATGTTGTTTTTTCATAAATACAGCAATTTTTATGTGTGTGATGTGAAGGTCCAAACAGCATAATCTAAATTCAACCTTAATAATTAAATGAGGAATTGTTAATAATTCGGAATAGACACAATCCTATGACGCATATTGATTTCCCATAAGAAACAGAAATATAAACAATACATCATATATTGACAACCCAGATCACTCGATCTCGCAGAAATAAATTCTGCAATTGTAAATAGAGGAAAAACAAACAAACTGTCCTTACTAAACCTATTCTGCAGCAGAAATACAGTGTACCAAAGCTGTGCTCCAGTGTAATCCTAAAAAGCTGGGTTGACACTACAAATCCTGAAATATTCACTACAAAATGTATGACATGACTTATAAAATACTCACTAACACGACTCAACCAGAGAATCAGATCTCTGCACGTTAACAGTGAATGCACATTAAAACATGCAGCACAATATTAAAACTGATAGTAAATAGTCCCAAACTCTTTCCAAAACCTCTGTCTAACATGAACCATTTCCACGAATGAATATCAATCAAGTAAACAATGAAAAGATAGCATGGCTGATGACCAAAATCTTGATAATCTTTACTGTGATTTGGTCTTTTTATTTTCCTTGGTCATATGGCCTGCACACTCATATAATGATGATGATGATGATGATGATGATGATGATGATGATGATGATGATGATGATGATGATGATGATGATGATGAATTTCATTTCAGTTAACATACACGAAAGAAACAATTTTTTTCCCACAATTTGCCACCGTAGTGAAACAGGAATAGGCTGAAGCAAAGGTTTATTTTTGCCTATCCTATACCATAATCCTTATAGAATCACCCAGAAATCCAACAAAAAAAAAACTAAATATCTCATCACATAATGTACCCCAAATACATCAAATGATAATTACAACCGCTAATGTATTTATGTATTCACTTCCGTTACCCTGTGTGTTTGTTTGTTTATTTATATGTGGCTGGGTGAAATTTGCCATTAACATTCAGTTTTCTCAGAAGAAGAAACATTGATTTTGGAGACCTCCATGACCTTCTCTCTATTGCAACCATTAGCCTGAATATTCAACTTTCTAATGAGTAAATCTCCTGACCTAAAGTAAAATATTGGTGATGCACAATGACACTGCCAAAAGAAATAAACAGTGAAATCACCTTTCCTTTACTGTCACCATCTGGCCAAACCACTGCTTGTGTAATCCACCCAGCAGACTGTGACAGTAACAGTTAAGTGGAGGATATTATCAGGCCTTTGTGGACATCTGCACTCTACTGAGTTTTCCCTAAGAGGTGCTTTCCCTAAAAGTATGTAAAGATATATATTTGTATATTACAAATGGATCAAATTAAGTATAATGTGAAAAGAGTCCCTCAGTTGAGATAATTATGTCACACCTCTGTAGTTCTCCTCAGCGCAAAAGAATATTTTAGCATCTGTTAGCTTTTTTTCTGGTTTTCTGGCCAAAGCAGGCTGTTAATAGCTAATAAACAAAGTGGAGGATAAATAAAGAGCCTGATGTTTCCTGCAAGAGTTGGTGGAGACCAAAAAAATAAATCACATCAGTCAGGTGGCCAGAGATACGACTGAATGCTAATGCTGCTCTGTGTCTGCTGGAAGTAAGAAGAGGCAACCGTTTGCCAACATGTTCACCATATCAACTTTATACAATGATGATACTTTAATCGTATGTTTACAGCTACCCCCATGTGGCCCAAAAATGAATCAATGCACGTTTAAGTTGCTTGGCTCAAGATATATTTGTTGGATTACAAAAAAAATATGTCCTTGTCAAATTTCACCAAAGTTATTTGTACGTGTTGTCTGGGTTTGTGTGGTGCAGAGATACAGTATATGCTGGGATAATGTGTACTTAGAGATTGAGTGCCTCAACGATTGCTTTTATGCTGGTCACTCTCTCTGCCTGTCACAATGTGTCTCTGAGTGGTTATGTGTCTTCTAACTTGCCCTGAAGTCTGATGCAAATGCAGTTATAAAAACTTTGCTGCAAACTCTGAAGGTTAAAGTTGAAATAAATTCAAAATTTCAAATCTTAATTAGTCCATATTTTGGTTTTATCTATAGTGTGTTTAACATATAGATGTATTATAAGGGAAGAGCTAAGGGAATTGATTAACAGCACTCACCTTTGACCAATTTTGTTGATTCTGTTAAGAGAACACTCACATACACAAGTCTATATTTGCATAGTACAGTTTCTAATGTATCCCTGGAGTTTATAATGGATTCTTTAACCCCCCCTCCTACTCAGACAGACTGAAAACCCCAGAAAATTAAGGCTGACATTCAGAGTAACATGTAATTAATGGTATTTAGATCACTGCTATATGTGTCAAAAATGTGAATTGAATTAAAAGAATTGTAACAGTAAAATAAATAACAGAGCTTGCAAACCTCTACATTCAAAGGCTAGATGGCTGAAGTGTAGGAAGCTGAGCTGCTGTTTGTTCATAACAGAGAACCTTTTTAACAAAACTCATAGCAGTTCATTTTTTAATTGAAATTGACAAGAAAAGTTTTTTTTGGACTTGTTCTGATCTGTGAAACTCTGTATTTTTACCATTGTGTCCAAGAATGTTGTGAGCAAGAAAGTGACCTAACCTTTAGCCAGATAGATGGTAGTCTATATCCACGACCTTCCACTTCCAGGATTGCTCCGTTGCCTCTGGAAATTCCGTCGCATGTCCTTATTTTTGGCCGGATGTCTGTTACCTTACGCTTTCTTTGTGTTGGAATTTAAAACTCAGGTGGATTAATGAGGACTATGGTTAACTGCTCCTCAGATATCTGCAGGATAAATTGAGACAGCTAGCTAGACTAGCTGTCCAATCTGAGTTTTCTGTTGCACCACTAAAATAACTTTTGAACGTACACATTCCAACAAAATAAGTTCCTTCCCGAGGATATTTTGCAGAGGCTCCGTGCGGCACTTTGCCCAAGATGATTGTGATTTGTTTAAAGCCATGCCAATAAACCAGAGCACGTTCCTCTCCCATCCCAGAATGCTGTGTGGACTAGCCAGACCCTCCTTCGCAGGGCTGTGGAGGAAGGTCTGGCAATGCGAAACTAGATAGATGGTGGCATATTAAGGGTTTTGTGTATCTACTGAGCAATTATGATCATGATCTTATAATGCAGAGAGATGGCTGCCTTCCTTATCCCGTATCCTCATTACACATTCATTTTCAGGTCACAGCCAAACACTTTGGAGAACGAAAGGGCTGTTTATATGCCATGATGAAGGCATCCAGAAGATTATTTTCCTTACATATGGTGAAGATTGGATCATTGTTGTGGGAGAGTAAGTAAGTATGTGACATGTGACAGCCAAATAGCCTGGGAAAGTCTGATATGTTATTTCCCCCCAAATCCCCTATCAAGCACACATTTGTGACTTTAGTATCGCATGGTCACTCTGCAGCCTTAAAGTTACATAAAATACTTGAAACTCACTGTCTTACTGCCTTCTTTCTTTGTGGTGTTTTTAACATGTAGGGCTTAAAGACTGACATAGCGAAATTTTGATTGGGGGGGTGCCAACCGGGTTGGGGGTGGTAGGTGGAATCTATATATATATATATATATATATATATATATATATATATAGAGAGAGAGAGAGAGAGAGAGAGAGAGAGAGAGAGAGAGTTCTATAAAAGCCACAAAATGCATCTGTCAAAAGTGACGGGCCATCTCAATGCTATAGCTATAAATCCTGACTCAAATCTTTAAAAAAACAGAGAATACGAAGGCTAGGCTGAACCTGTGCCTCTTCCCCACATGATGCCATCTAGCCTTCCAGAAAAATTATGAATGAGGACTGCCTGAATGCTCCGTCCTTTGCAAAATGATTTGTGGGATTTGTGGAAACGAAAGCTATATTTATAACAGACTTTAAAATAGGACAAGAATTGTTGGTCTTTCATGAGATATTTAGTCTAGAAACGCAGACTCTGGATGATCCAAAGTTGGAACACAGCATTCTAGTCTTGTTTTTATGTGACTTGCTATTCTGTACATCAACAACCATGTGACTGACTGTGACTTTCCAGCTGTCAGAAATAGTGATTGATTCTAGTTTGGTTGTTTTATGTCTCGGATTCTTCTGCAGACTGATTTGTGAATAGGAATATAGCCAAACTGCATTTATATGTCATGTTAAGTGTGACATGAGAGGAGCAAAAATGACAGAAACAATCATGTTCAGCCTTGGTTTCTTCTGTAAATTGGTTGAAGCCAAACCCATGTTGATACTGAATTATATTTATCCAATAAAGCTTTGAACAGAATCTCTTATATAACATTGAAAATGTGAATACATCTATCTTCAGATACCCCTACATCTAATAGATGTCCTGGAGAGGGAAATATTTCTAATCATTTCCAAATTCTAAATTTTACCCACAATTGTAAATATTGTACTGTTGTATCCTAATAATTAATACGATTATTCAATTCTGTACTTTTTAACCCTACTGTTATGTTGTGGGTCAAAACGGCTTTTTAAAGTTTAAAAAACCTAGGCAAAATATTTTACAATGTTTTAACAGCATGGATCTTCTTCTGCTGGCAAACAATTGTGTAATCAACATTTAACATTTTGTGTGTAGGCTAGTTTAGATCAAAATGAAGGCCGAGTTTGAAGATGGCTGTGGTCCGAGCAAGGGCACAGGAAGTAGTGGGGGTAAAAAGTAGGAAAGGGGCCATTGATTTTACGCCCCTGGCCCGATTTTCGGTCGCAGCTAGTGTGATCCCATTGCAAGCCAAATGAACAGGGTTAGATTAATGATTTGTTTGTAAATGAAGGATTTATTTGCTTGTTAAGTGATATTCTCAGCACCATAATCTGGTGACGTCTAATAGTTCTGGTATTTGTTACCACCACATTTGAGATGACATTACATAAATGCCACTGCATGTGAAAAAGGGTTTTTCTTGGCACCAATCTGTTAGGCGCTGCTTTGCCAGCGGACAGACACAATCTTATTTTATGGTGACTCAAATCTGATTTGAGCAAGAGACAGACAATGCTGTGGCTTACAAAGAATGTAAACAGAGAGGGAGGGCAGCTTCAAATTGGGTCCAGAGTCTCCTGGAAAATAATTAACATGACATTTCCCTGACATTTAGTCGGGGGTATAGTGGAGCAGCCTGAAGAATGGGAGGAAGGAAGCAGAGATATGAGCCAGTGAGGGAAAAATTAGACAGGAAGGACGACACGGCATTACAATATGGTAACTAAGCAGAAGTGCAATTACACTCACACACAAACAAACCACGAATAGACCTACTCTAATGTTCAGTACCCACTCCTTCAGTGATGATAAAATTAGACTTTTGTTGCTTGGTAACCATTTGTTTTGTGCTCAACTCTACCATTTACCATGTGTTTATGGGCTGTTACACATATATTTCCATCTCTGACCCATAGGACAGCACAGCTGATGAGCATGTGACAGTCTGTGGTCACAACTGGGCCGCTTGACAAGCCCACAGTGTGGTCCAGCCTATTAAAAAATGACTAAGACAATACATCAACCCCTATCAATGCTTTTAGTAGTTTGGTCTGTGGTTTCACATTGCCATTTTAAGCTAATTAGGAATTGATTAACTATGCCTCTTATTGTGTCAAGGTTGCTCTTTTTTCTGATAAAAACAAGATTAAGAGTCTGCAGCCATGCTTGCATCTCTGTGAGGCTGTATTCAGGCCATATAATAATAATGGATGACGCTTCCGGGCATGAAAAGTGAAGCCAATACGGAAGTGCCTTAAACCTACATTCTATCTAATTTCCATAAGGGGGCGACTTCACTGGTTGCAAAAACAACTCTGTTTTTTACAGAAGTCTATGGGAAAATGACCCTACTTCTCACTTGATTTATTACCTCATTAAACATTTTCATAATGAGTTTGTGGCCTCAATCGCTACCTTCAAGTCTTTTTCAATACAGCATGATGTTCATTTTGTAAATAATGGTCCCATTTATTTTAAAATTGACGATAAAGCAGGGGATGTTTTAGGGGTGTGGCTACATGCCAACCTCTGTCTGTGTTTCTTGAACTTTGACCCTCTCTGTGTGTTTTCATGCCATCAAAGTTAACTGGAACCCTTTGGTCGCCTAGAAATACCTAACCAAGCTAGCTAGCTACCGCTAGCCTATTACAAAATGACTAAGACAATACATCAACCCCTATCAATACCATTGATAGGGGTTGATGTATTGTCTTAGTCATTTTCGAATAGGACTAAGACTAAGACAATACTACTAAAGCCTTTTAGTAGTTTGGTCAGTGGTTTCACATTGCTCTTTTAAGCTAATTAGGAATTGATGAACTCTGCCTCTTGCTGTGCCAAGGTTTCGCTTTTTTTTCTGGCACGCCATCCTCCGCTATAAGCGTATAATATGCCAAAAATGATGAGCACTTTTTTTAATGGGAAGCATTGCACCCACTCATCAGTTGGTTGTTATTGAGAGCTTTAGATTTGGAGAAAACAATATGTACAAGCTCTTTGCTGTGTTGTTATTATTCAAAGGGAAGAGTACCCATCTTGGTTTAGCACTTCAAAACTGTTCTTCCATGATGTTTTGATGAATTGCAGATATCAGGGTGCAATAATGGAGACAGCAGCGTACAGTTGACTCAGAGTGGTCATCTCCTTTTTGTAGGCTATAGCACTTTCTTAGCTCTAACACAATAAACATTGATTTTACATCTCTTTGATTCCTATGAAGAAGAAATTTAACTGACAGACCCGCAGCACTCGTCTCAGTCTGTATGTGGGGTAGCGCTGACAGTTCTCAACAAATCCTCACCGCAAAGCAATAGTTTAATTTCCTATACGTTTCCCAAACAAGGCACGCCGCTCCCTTTAACAGTGTGAGAAAGAGACAGTGTCCTTTTGATCACTCCAATCCAACCTAAAAGAGTGAGATCAAAGGCTCCTCATGTTTAACACTGCTGTGGTCTCCCAGGTTGACGGGTGCAGTTGTGTTTCCCTGAGAGGCCAGCTGGGGTCCAACTCTGTCTTTTTGTACCGACTAAAAGTGAGTACCTGATAGAGGTCAGTATGCTCAGCATAGCTATTTGATTAGGAAATATTATGCCATAAGGTGAGAACTTCAACATCTAATTATGCCTGGTGGCATTCAACACAAAACAAAATGCTCATCAAATAGTGCATGATATTAACACTCGCTGCTTTGCTGTCATTTTTCTTTTTCCTAAATTATTCGCTAATAAATTGCTTGAGCATGGTTTGACTGATTTCTTAACTTGACTTAATCATGAGATAAGCTCCACAGTTATAAACTACATTTTTCTGGGTTTCTAACGTTTCTGTCTTACTGTAGTTGATTATTGAAATATGTGCAATCATGACATGTCACAAGCAGGCTCTATTGATTAAAAAAGTGCTCCTCCCAAGCATTGATTAATCCAAATGATTCAAATAATTATAAATTATTTCCGACTTGTTGTTTATGTACGCAAAGATATAATTCAATATCCCAGCCTTCTGCAAAATATTTCAAATCCAATTGGCTCAGAATAATGCAGGCTGGGGTTGTCACAAACAAACAATACAATGCAAAGGACAATCAAAATAAATTACTTTTATGTATTTCATGTTGTCAGCGAGGGCAGCTAAGTTATATTTAAATGATTTATTGGTGCATGAACAGTGCACAAGGGCACACAAAGTGCATGCAGCATGCAGGTGTGCATGTCTGGATGGTTGTGCATTTGTACGTATGTGTGTGTTTGAAAGTGTATACGATGGTTCTGCAGTGATGATATAGCAATGGCCGTTTGTTACAAGTCTGGTAATAAGAGCATTAAAGATGATACAGATAATGAAGCTTGTTTTGTGTGACTTTTTCTATCATTACCACTTTTTACTTTTTGTTCCAACGCACAACACACAGAGGTGTCCTAATTAACTCATTGTGTGCACACCTTTTAAAATCCATTAGTAGGTGTCAGTGGGTAGAGCAGGCGCACATATACTTGAGAGGTTTATGCCTCAACGCAGAGGTCCAGGGTGCGAATCCGACCTGTGATGATTTCCTGCATGTCTTCCCCCTTTCTCACCTAGCTGTCCTATCAAATAAAGGCAGAAAAGCCTAAAAAATAATCTTAAAAAAAAATAAATGCATTAGTAGGTCTAAAAATGGTACATTTCACTGCATGGTACAAATGTTGTGGTCTTGTGCATAGTTCATTTTTATGTTAGGCGTATACATAAAGATTAAGTGGTCTAAAAACTAAAACATCCCATGTAAGTTCATTTTAAAATGCCACAAACATCCAAAGGCAATTAGTACGATGCACTATAAAAACAAGATTAAGAGTCTGCAGCCATGCTTGCATCTCTGTGAGGCTGTATTCAGGCATATAATAATAATGGATGATGCTTCCGGGCCTGAAAAGTTAAGTCAATACGGAAGTGCCTTAAACCTACATTCTATCTAATTTCCATAAGGGGGCGACTTCACTGGTTGCAAAAACAACTCTGTTTTTACAGAAGTCTATGGGAAAATGACCCTACTTCTCACTTGATTTATTACCTCAATAAACATTTTCATAATGAGTTTGTGGCCTCAATCGCTACTTTCAAGTCTTTTTCAATACAGCATAATGTTCATTTTGTAAATAATGGTCCCATTTATTTTAAAATTGACGATAAAGCAGGGGATGTTTTAGGGGCGTGGCTACACACCAACCTCTGTCTGTGTTTCTTGAACTTTGACCCTGTGTGTTTTCACGCCATCAAAGTTAATTGGGACCCTTTGGTCGCCTAGAAATGCCTAACCAAGCTAGCTAGCTATCGCTAGCGTTAGCTGGTAACAATCTTTTTTTCTGTTCCATCGTACATGCAGATGCATGGCAGCAGTACCTGGAGTTCCGTGTTTACCAGCAGGTAAAACTCCACTGGATGACCCTCTTCAGAAATGTTGAAAACAACACTGGCTTGGCTGCATCGTCCTCCCTAGCTCTAACCTCTCGTAAAAAATAGTCACATCCGGTTGAAAAAAAAAAAAAGGCAACGGATGTATTGCCAAAGGCTTCAAAACGGCAGTCATTATGGCACAGCAGTGCTTTGAACTAAATGTTAAAGTCAGCATGCTAACATGCTCACAATGACATATGTCAATGAGTGCTATGATGTGAGCAGGTAATGGAAGGAATAAGGAATAATGTTCATCATCTTAGCTTAGGGTGTTAGCATGCTAACATTTTTTAATTTGCACTAAGAACACAGGATGATGGAAATGCCATTAGTTTTGCAGGTTTCTGTGTGTGTGTGTGTGTGTGTGTGTGTGTGTGTGTGTGTGTGTGTGTGTGTGTGTGTGTGTGTGTGTGTGTGGACCCGTAGTGCAAATCATCACCATGCTAGTAGAGGATTGATCCAACCAATATCCCAGCCACATCTATTACATTCAACATTCATGACAGTTACCTTTGCTGCAATAGATGAGCCAGGCTTTTCCAGAAGGTCCCAAAGTTTCTTTCGTTTTTCAGCACAGCAAGTGTTGTCAAATTCTTCTCCCTCTATGTCTTTCATATTGTCAGCCTCTCGTTTGAGCTCCTCATTCATTTGCTCCTTTTTCTGGTGGTACCTCGCCTGGCAACACGACTCCAGGTAGATCTCATCAATGCCCCAGTAGTCGAGTTCTTGACTGAACGACAGGGCACACATTTCTTCCATCATGTGCAGCTTACCCGTGCGGTAGAAGTTCAGAATTGAAGTGAACGCCCCTGGATGTCGGTCAAAAAAGTACTCATTCTCCTCAAGGTTGTAGTCATCGCACACTTCCATCAGAGACTCATGGGCGTTACAATCTCTTAACTTTCCCAAACGTGTTCGTGGTAACCTATCTAACGTTCGCCACAAGACCTCATGTGGGAGACCCCCAACATTCAGCCTTACTCTACGGAAACATGACTTGCTGCGAATGATGTCCACCGGTTCAGGTGGTAGCAATGATGTTGAGTGGGAGCCAGCTTTATTTAACTCTGCCAAGGATTTCTCCATGATGACTTTAGGTTGAGGAATCAGGCAAACATCCAGGGCTATGGACTACAGCTGGTCCTGTTTTCTTTCATTATTTTATCTAAATGATTCAAAACAAAGAAAAAAAGAAATCATTAGTATTCTAGGATTATCCCCAAATGTTAAGGCCCACACCTTAATCATTTGATTCAGTATATATTCATTAATCGACTGAATATTGGCAAGTACAATTATATAATGTCTATAATGTCTATAATGTTTTGACCAGATTCAAAATCATTGGTTTAAAAAATCTTTAAAAAAAAAGATAGATTAAGTATACTATTATTTCAAGGCATTTAAGTATTGTTATGATCACCACATCTGCAGTATCATCATATTTTAATATTTTTTTTCAGGATAATTCACTGTTGATTGCTGATTACTGAAAATTCTTTCCTGCGTCAACAATAAACAAGATTATGATTCTTCATATGACTCACACCTTTTGGTAGCTAACAAGAAAGACAAGTGGGAACCTTTTATATTGTTCTGTCATTAGCTAAACCTAAAGAAACATAATTTAATGTTCTTGCCCAGCAAAAGTAAAAAAAAAAAAAAAACATTTAAACTGCAAGGTCCTGGAGACAATAATTCAAAATCACTGTTTTAAAAGGCTCCGAGGGAGAAAAATTGTATTATGTCCTGAACCTAAACATATAAGCCACACCTGCAACATAAATATAGCTACCCTAAGATGTGGGTTCTTGAGATGACTCACAGCTGATAGCAGTCTGCACAATCATACATTTCTATTTGGGGCTAAGAAGAAAAATATTTGGGAACCATGACTAAAACTTTTAAATTTTAAAACTGTACTGACTCATTATTTTGGAGACATCTCCTCTATGGTGACTGATATTAATATCAATAATACAACTGTTGTATTGTTTGTAGTTTGTCATCCCTAGCATTTGGGTTGATCACTGCTCATGTGACGCCCATGCAGTGCTGTGGGTGGGGACGCAGGACACCACAGTGATCCGTGTGGTACAAAGTGAGCGCTGTCCACTCTAATGGTGCTGAAACACCAAGAAGCGCTGTTCACTCCCTCAATCATGGCGAGCTCTCTTTGGAAGACTCAGAGAAGAAATAGGCTACATCATCTCCTAACAAACATTCTATCACCTATTTCTGACTGCGGACGTGGCACGAGTTGCACATGTTTACATGCTGATCATTTTGTTTATGTCTGTGTGATGAGAGCGGGGAAGCCCGGCAACACCTCAGGCCTGCAGATGTGATCATTGATCGCTGCCTGTCACACAAAGTTTCTAACACTTCACAAACACAATTAGGCTTGCGCATTATGTCAACATAGCCTACATTATAAAGCCCATAGAAAATAAAAAATAAATAAAACACGAACACAGGATGTAGAATTGAGGATGGAAATATGTCGGCTTTTGGACATGCAGTAACAGGCTGCGGGGAAGCAGTAACAAGAAATGTTAATTTGAAGGAGCCTCCACCCTCCTATTGGAGTCAGAGCTTCGATAAAATAATTTAGCATTAAACGAGCCACTATAATCACACTCTACTGTTATGCAGCTAAACTGAGACTGGCTCATTGTGATGCTTAATCATCTCCAACTGCAATGTTGTAAATGCAAATCATCCATCGTTAAGCATGTATGTTTTTCAAAGGCTGCCTGCTCCATATTGGTGCAGTTGTATTGCAGAGTAGTCCTATATGCCACTGGTAATCTATTACAATTGATATGTTAGCCTACATATGATTCTAATTCCAAAGATTGAAATAAGCTTAAAAAATACCGTAGTGAGTTGTTGTCATCCTGCACTGAATCAAACCAGCACGTACGGCTCTGTGAACAATCAATTCGCTGGCACAAACGGAGATGAAGCAGTAGCACTTAAAAAAGGAGGCGTCGTTATTGGTTTACTTTTGCCAGGGTCTAAACCAATCCATTTCCCCCTCCTCTGCCTCCGACATGGCAGAGAGATCCTTAGCACGATCTACTGCCTACCCGCCGGTTTCCTGCTCCGCATATCGCACCAGTGCTTCGCCCGAAGATCAACAAGTATGCCGAGAGCCCAATCGGACACACTACCTGTGTTTCCCAGTCAGCTGTGTGAGGAGGCGCCGCATCTCTCTGAAGGTGGATCCATGGCAGCACAGCGCTCTCTTCCACATCTGATTAACTCTTTCAGCACCGCGCCTTGACGTCTGGATGTATCACTAAAAAAACTTATGGGCACTGTTGGTGTTTACGATATGGATATATAAAAGCATTAGATGAGAGCATAATGTAATGATAGTGTTCATAAAAATGTGAGTAAATATATTAATCGGGTTATATGATATGAAGGCATCAACATGAGCGATAATCAATTAGGTACATGTTCAGAGAAAGGATTTAATAACCATCTAATATGGAACTTAAGTAAATGTAATGCTATTTAATATGATGGTAGGTGGTTTTTAATGCTGCTTAATATGATTAGTGTAGGTGGTTCCCCTCCTCTTATCTTCACATATAAGCAGTGGTAGAATAAGTATTCAGATCCCCAACATTATATTAATGTAAAAATACTCCATTACAAGTACAAATCCTGCACTGATCAAAGTACGGTACAGTAAATCATACAAAGTACATAAGTATTAGCAGTGAAATGTACCTAAAGTACCAATACTAAAATTACTCATTCTGCTAGAAATGGCCCTTGTGAGTAATATATTAATATATCACATTAGCAGACTGGTTGGTTCCCAACATGTAGGTATTGAGCCCCCTCCTGCCAGACAAATCTGGGGGCGTAGGAGACACACAGATCACCTACTTCACTCAGTCTTTCAAGTCCATTCTCTGTGTATGTGCGCTGGAGGTTTCCAAGTTTCACCTTTCTGTGAGTTGCAATCCGCAACTCACATGATACTTCCAAACTAGTTATTAGTGATGTGACAAAATCTTCTCGTATGTAGGTACACATGTTAAACTCAAACATTTTAGGTGAGCACAGAGAAACTTTCCCCCCAGACGAATATGAAAAGGGCCTTCTGTCAAACTCTACACATACACAATTCTGCACAGTGAAGGCCAAACATCCAAGTGAAGTATCAATAAGCTAAACATATTGTTGAGTGAAGGGGGACTTGTTCTACCCAAAGTTTGGAGGCAAAAATGACAAATGAGGTTTACTTTGTTTTTCCTTTTTACTGAAAATATGAATAACAAACAAGTTAAATATAATAGATGCAGTAAACATAATAGTATAAGTACAGTACATATAACAAAACGTCTTTATCAAGCAACAATTTTACAGTTATATACAGTTCATTCAAATGATGGAGTCATTTCATCGATGTGTCTTCTTAAGTCTGTATCGGACCTGCAGATCTCCGTCCGGCTGGAGCATCCCAAAGCCGTAACGACTGGGATTAGCTGGTGGCAGTTTAGCCTCTGGGTCGCACATCTCCAGATCAAGATGGGTCAAGAGCAAGAACACAAATCTAGAGACACAAGAGGCAAAAGCAGTTTAGAACAAGCCACAAACTGCCACCTGATAAACACGATTAATTAGACAATATTCATTTTAGGTTTCACACATTCAGTGAAATGCAGAAATTATGTGAAAATCATATCAAGGAAATCAACCGATCTGAAATAAACAGCAAAATGTCCCAGTCTACACGTCAACATCAACGAACCTGCTCCCCCTTTTTGTGTGTTGTGGATTACAAGGATTGGCCTTTAACCTTTGCAACTGGATATGTCTGACAAAGGCACGCTCTCCAAACTGACTGTCCATTATCGAACAATCAATTTATCATTACCCTTAGCCTTTTTCATACAGGTCATTACCGAGTATAAGCAATTACTATGTTAAAGAATGTTGCCAGTGGTGGAATGTAACTAAGTGCATTTACTCAAGTATTGTACTTAAGTACAAATTTGAGGTACTTGTACTTTACTTGAGTCTTTTCTTTTCATGTCACCTTCTACTCCGCTACATTTCAGAGAGAAATATTGTACTTTTTACTCCACTGCATTAATCTGACAGCTTTACTTACTAGTCACTTTACAAATTAAGATTTTTGCACACAAAACTAATGTAGTTTTTATAAAATTTGATGTTTTATTATAAATTAAACTACCCAGCTATATACAGGGCTACAAGTCCAGCTGAAATGATTAGACCATTAAACACTTAACTGATTGACAGAACTGTTTGGATTGTTTCCTGTTTTTAAAATGGGAGGATTTTTCTGCATTGACTACTTTTACTTTTAATACTGTAAGTACATTTTCCTGATAATACTTACACACTTTTACTTGAGTAACATTTTGAATGCAGGACTTTTACTTGTAATGGAATACTTACAGTGTGGGATTATTACTTTTATTTAAATAAAGGATCTGAATACTTCTTCCACCAGTGCATGTTGCTTATAATGATAGAGGGCATGAAAGGCAGGACAAGTATGATAACAGGGGGAATGTTATGTGCAGATGGATTTTGCTGGTTTGGTAATCGGGGTGAAATTGCAGGAAATGCTTAGATCATGAATGTATCATTTCAAAACATAAGATGCATCATGGAGATATATATTTTTTAAATGGATCTTTACACTCACTGTTTAATGGCTGTAACAGCAAACTCTTTCCCAACACAGATATTTCTCCCTGCACCCCAGGGCATGGTGTAGTACTTCAGCCTTTTTCCTTCTTTGTAGAACGTATCCTTCACTGTCATATCATCATTTAAGAAGCGATCATACTTGAAAATCTGTTAAGAAGACACAGGAAAAAAAACATGAAGGCATAAAATATGTGCAATATAATATCATGCAAATAGGCTCGATCACATGTCTCCTGCTCAATATCTTCTGTTCAAAATGTGTAATTATCACCTCTAACCATTGAAGACAAATACACAGAATGAACATTGGGATTTGGTCTCCGTCTCTTGCTAGTCAACTCCTACTTATTTCATTTGTAGGCATTTAGCAGCTCATCCCAAAGGATGTATTCTATCAGTAAGTTAAAACACACTGCTTAATCTTGCCTCCTCAAGATTGCTTTGTGCACTATAATAAGGCTTACACATATTGCAATGGAGGTACACAACTATATGTATCATGGACGTGGTAACGAAATGTTAGATAATTACAGAATCTTTGCACAGTTCATGTTTGTGCTGTGAATGTTACTCTTACTCTGTCTCTCTTACACAAAACACAAAAGTACCTGTGGTTCTTGGTATATCTGTGGGTCTATTTGAGGGCTGAGGAAGGGGAACAGGCACACTTTGTCCCCCTGTCTGAGGTGGTACTCCTGTCCATTGGCCATGTGCAGGATCTTGTCCTGCACCACCTCTCTGTTGATCATTACCGCAGCGGTGAGCCTTAGTGTCTCGCTCACAACGCTGTCTGCAGAATGGAAAGGACAGCAGAGTGGATGATGTCAGAGGGGTGTCAGCGTGAGTTAAGTCGGCGGTGCCCTCTGGCATAATTTGGAGAGGTACAAACATTTACACGGATGTGAATATATGGAAAATTATTATTTAATTGAATCAAATGTCAAACTTTTATTGTCACTGTCATTGTTTCAGTATGCTGCTGTACTTATCTTGTTATTTCCAACAAATAAAATGAGCCTTTGTTTCCACCTGACTGGAGCGGCTAAACCTCAAGTTATGAGTGAGAAAGTGAAAACGGGCTGCAAGCAGCTGTTACGTACCAAGGACAGGGGTGCTGTGTGCTTCCAGCAGGTTGATGGGGGGATGCTGTACGGAAGTGTCCCGGAGAGTAAGGCCTCTGATCTCTGATTTAACAGCCTTCATGGCCTCAGGGTGAGTGAGCAGAAAGCCAAGGAGCCAAAAGGCAGCAGGTCCAGCATTGCACTGAAAGGAAAAACATTCAACTTAGCACAAACTCACTCCTTTATATAAGCTTCTAGTATTACACACTGTGCAAAAGTTGGTATAGGAGCCATGTATATCTTATCTTATGTTTGTTTATAGCTTGCACCTATTACATAATGTAGGACGTCACAGGGGTTGGTCTGGCAATAATCATATGTATGCACCTGTGCACCTGCATGGAGGACGCTAGAGAGCGGGTGAGATTGAGTTGTTGCATTTTCTGTTGACAGCAAGTTTCACTGCAAACGCAAATTTCACAGTATCCACGTTCACCTTCACACACAGTATTTTTCAAGTGCTACTGGATTTACTTGTTTTTGTGTTGTCTTGTTTTCAAATGGACAATAAATCTTTAAATGCACATCCTGGAGTGGAACTGGATTATTCAAACGGCACGTCATACAAGGTGTTGATTGTTCCCTGACTCTTATGGAGGTTTCAAAGAAGTCGCTACAGTCGGATTATGTTTTATATATGTAGACATACAATGCATATGATATAGAGATACTTCTGATTATTTATTTACTTTTGGGAATATAATATTTCAGCAGCTCTCTGTAAAGCTGCTGTCTAAATATGACTTATATGAGGAGAAGTCAGTGAATCAGTTCACACTTTGGCGACACTGCTGTCAGCCTCTCGGTAAAGAGACAGCTGAGCCTGTCAGACAGTAATTGCTATGGGTTAAGGAAGCGGTAATTCGTACCTCTGCACATCTCAGGTCAGCTTTCCATTGACAGCAAGGGCAAATGCCCAAAAGCGACTAGAGGTGCATTACAGTAACTTTCTGCCCTCTTAGATCATCAGAACATCGGATCTGATGCCTCAGATAATTATATGAGCCTGGTTACTTCGACAGCAGCACGGTGGGGACTTTTAAAGGAATAGTTCAGCATTACAGGAACTATCCTTAGGTAGTCAGATGAGAAGATGTATACCACTTACACGTCTGTACACTAAATATGTAGATACTGTAGTTGTAGTTTTTACACAACTTACTTTTTGTACGGATTTGTGTGTGTGTGTGTGTTCTATACATGTTTTGTATATATTTTACTGTTTAATTGAACACATCTTTATTTTATGTCGCTTTTGTACGAAATGAAGTTTGATTGATTAAACAAATGATATATAACGTGTTCATTTGTAAGCTTTAAAGGTGCTGGTAGGCGGTTTTTGTTTCAATTTTCAGCTTCAGATAGAGCCAAGCTAGCAGTTTTTCCCTGTTTCCAGTATTTTTGCTATGCTAAGCTAACCAGCTACGGGCTCAAATTACATCTTTAGTGTATAGACATGAAAGTGGCAACTCTTGAATAAGCATATTTCCCAGAATGCCAAACTATTTCTTTAAGGTATAACTTGATTCACTGGCAGCTGTATACTCAGAAAAGCTAGGAATGCAAGACTCACTCACACAGCCAGTGACTTGCTTTATTTCGCCATAAAGTGACTTTCTCGATATGATCAGTAATTATTTTTACATTAAAATACATTTGTGGGGGTGAGAGTGTACAGACACCTCAACACAACACCATCTCTCCTAGAAGGAAAGTAACTAATAAATCAATTTAAGTCTATATGTTTCAATCAATAGCATTGCTGTTGTTGTTGATGTTGATAGATTGTTAAAAATGGAAAGAGAACAGCAACCACCAGTTTGTGCAGCACTCATGATGAGGTTGTAGGTGGCTTTAGTGAAATCCAAGCATTTCACTCTAAAATGCCAGTCTACCTGTAACACATATATAAGCCACAGTCACTCTGGCATGTCCCACTAGTCTCACATCTAATGCCTCTATTCTCTGCAGTGGTGCTCCAGTTTCTGCACATGTTGGAGGAATAGCAGTATTCCCAAACCAGCAGAGCATCGGAAAAAGCCTGTAATGGGTGGCCTGGCAAAGATTTCTCCTTGCTTAAATACTGTGTGTTACTTGGTGAGCAATCATTGATCCAGGTTAACAAAGGGCTGAAGCTATTACAGTTAAAATGTAGCATAGGTGAACAGCAACCTATGCTACATTTTACAACCTAACAGCTTGCTAGCCCCCCGACCTGGCAGCATGGAGCAATGACACCATCTTAATCTATACTTGTCTGAACTGGTGAGGTTGAGGAAGCACACCTGTGTCAATATTGTTAACAATGGCAACTTTGTACACTGTAGCCATTTGAAACTAAATCATGAATGAATACTACTTGACAATACTACTTGTGAAACAACACCTCCAGTGGAGCTGCATTGTAGTCAGCAGTAGAAAACCTGATAGACAGCCCAAGTCCTGCGTATGAGAAGAAACTTCAGCTGACTAACACAGTTATGTTACTCACATCTAATTACTAAACCTCAAACAATATAAGGTGTCATGGTAACCGATTCACATAACCACAACTGGCAAAACTCCACTCTGAGTTACAGGTTGAAGCAGGTAGCTCTGAGTAACTGGCAGATAGGAATCTACTGCCTTTTACTGCTGCATTGTTGGCAGGCTAGTCACCCTGGGTGGAATTCAAGCATGCAGTCTGGGTGTGGGAAGTTTTTCTGTTTTGGCATCAATGTGTTTTCTTGTTTGTGTTTGAGGGTTGTTTAAGACAGATGATAAACCAACTCTCACCTGTGTGGTCCACAGCTGCAGGAGTAAAGCTCTTTTCTGCATTTCTGAATCTACTCCCTCCTCATGCAGGAAGCGATGGTAGCTCTGCTGCCAGGAGTTTGACTCTGACCCTTCGCTCAGCCAGTTTGGGGACAGCATCTCCCACAGTCGCTCCCGTGATAAGTTGGCTGTTTTCTTTTCCCCTGTTGAAGATCCGACATAAATTCATACATACCTTACTGTGCTGTACTGTGCAGTCAGACAGGAAACTGAATATAAAGTAATTTTCCTTTCATTTGCTTTTGTGCAGCTTACCTCGGTTGAGTGAGCTGCGAGCCAGTTTGGTGAGAAGATGGTCAAACTTGCGGAACTCATTGTAGACTGCAGCAGCATTGTCTCTACTCTCAAACAATGTAAGATATCCGGCCCTGAGCACAGCAATACAGTTAAAAAATGTCAGTCAGTCACTCCTGGTAGTATAAACACTGACATCATTTGATTTACAGTATTTCGCTGGGTTCAAGTGCTGTGGGTTACCTGAAGAGTAGGCTGTAACAAAGGCTAAAGAGTCCATCCTGTCTCCACTCTAAGGGGCTGCAGTCTTTCTGGTCACTCTGCAGCAGGTTCTGAAGGTGAGTGTTCATTGAGCTGTTGAGCTTGGAGAGACTGAGACCTTGAAAATGCCTGAGGAAATAATACATAGATATTGAGATTTGAATCAGATTTTATTGTGAAGCATAAAGTCTGTGTTTAAAAGATGCATTCCTTACTGTTCCATCCATTTCCTCTCTGCTGCAGGTTTGATGCTTGGCAGCTGCAGACTGAAGATCCGTTTTAGGAGCTGGTTTCTGCTGCTGGTGATGTCCAAGAAGATTGTGTCATTTATTACGGCATCGAAAGAGTTTGGGTCCAACAGCACTGTCACGTAATGACCAGCAACACGAACCTGGAAGGAGATTTTCTATAAAGTCAACTTTTTTGCTAATATTCAGTGAAACATTTTGTTCTACACTGGAAGAATAATGTGTTGCAGTAGCCTATGCAGTACTCATTTCAGATATATTCAGATTAAAAGCATTCATTAACTTGCTATCACCACACATGCATAATGATGTCATGTTAAAATTAACATTTTGTTGCTGTAATGTGAAAACCTGATTTGAATTTCAGATCATAAACCAGATCAGGTGACAGATTTCTTTGTCCCGTGTGCAAAAACATCTTTGATCCTTTTCTTTCAACCATTACATTTTCGTTTTTGACAGTAAACTTTTCATCTATTTCAAAACAGCTTCTCGTTTCCTTCCTTCC
This sequence comes from Zingel zingel, assembly GCA_023566125.1. Taxonomy (NCBI): domain Eukaryota; kingdom Metazoa; phylum Chordata; class Actinopteri; order Perciformes; family Percidae; genus Zingel; species Zingel zingel. The sequence continues at coordinate 17,979,312 of CM042319.1, forward strand.
TTAAACAGTGCCATTTTGGAGACAAACGTTATATACCGCAGTTACAACACACAGTCTATTAGAACTTACTGTAAAGATATCCCCATGTCTCTCTTTCATCCGCGCCAAAAACTTTGCGGCATCTTTTCCAAACTCAAGTGCGTGCCCCAACCATGGAAGCACACCTTTGTCCAGAGGTGGCTCATTTTTCTGTCTGTTAAGTATAAGAAAACTCATTAAAATTACAACAATGTGATAGTTTCATTTACTCATGAATCTTAACCAACAGGTTTAGAGTTAACATGAAGTTGTGTCATAAGAACTTTCTGTCATGTGACTAAAAAAGCAGCACATCGGCCACGCTATAAGCCATAAGACAATTTTGAGTTCTATTTCCTCTCCGTGTTGTTTAAAGACAAAATTGAATGCAGAGAATCAGTGTTTAATAGTCAGCATAGTTTAGATATCCAAATTGTATCAGTCAGATAATATTAATATTTGAAGGAAGAGGGCCTACTCTAATATCATTTTTACAAATCATGACTGTACTTCAATTTGTAGTATTTTGCAGACCTTTAGACTCAACCTAGTACAATCTCTGAAATGCACCTTTAATAATCTACCATCTGCATATTTCAACATATAAATGAATAGCTTTACCTTGTGCGAGTGGAGTATAGGAGAACTAGAAGAAGTCCATTAAGGAGAAAGAATATTGTCCATAACATGTTAAAGTATGATACTCGGTCTGTCCCGCAGATAATTTAATCAATAGCTGCTGGCAACTTACTTATATATGTGAGCCTGGCTCCACTGTAACTAGGCTTCTAGTTGTTAAGAGGCGTGGAAAGGTGTGGTTTGTGACACAAAGTCTTACACAACACTTAGTACACAGTGTCAGACACCACACAAACCACCACATTCCGAGTAAGCAAAACAAACTGTAACTATTCAAAATGCCACTTCCAATTTTGAGTTCAGTTCATGTTAAGTAACGCCTTCTAGAAGAGAGTAAACCTTTTTATATACAGTCTATGGTTTAAACAGCCTGCACAAAATATTTCTTTTATACTTCATACAGTGCACAGAAAAGCCACCTGTCAGAATTTTTCACAACAGTGACATCATTGAAGTAAAGGGACTCTTTTTTTTTAGTAAGGAGTGATGTCAGGTCACATATTTCATGGAGAGTGTCATATAGTCAAGTTCTCAGGGTTGACAACACTCAGTTTCCCCTTCAACATTGTGAAATGTCTATTTTTACAAACTGATGACTTCCCATCACAGGAACATTTATCTACAGATGACGTTGTCTGCCAGACTGAAACCAATGATTCATTTATTCTAATTCTAATTCTGAGATATGAGCTGTAACAAGTGTTGTTCATGTCAGTGTTTCTCAAATGGGGGTATGTGAACCCCTAGGGGTACTTTGGAGGAATGCAGGGGGTACGTGAGATATTTAACAAAATATCTCACGTACAATAGTTACAAGGCTGTTGTCCAGAACATTGTTCCTCTTTATGTACTTTTTATTTTCCTACCAAAAATGTGACATTTGTGTCGCCTTCTTTGGACCTATTCTTGCCTTCCTTCCTTCTACTTTTTACAAGTTTCTCGCTGTTTTCAAAGTTATGTCACTGTTTTTGAAGTTTTTGATACTATTTTCGACCTATTCTTGCCTTACTTCCTTCCTTCTTTCTACCATCTTTTTCCAAGGTTTTGTCTTTTTTAGTTTTTGTCTTCATTTCTCATTAGCATTTAAATGTTTTTTCAGTTACAAGGCTGTTGTTTAGTAAATCTATCACTGACAGTGCTGTACTCTTTCTCTTTATATAGACTTATATACACTACCAAAAATGATTAGTGCTGGTCAGGGTGTACTTGGCTTAAAGAAACAATTCAAAAGGGGTACATTATTGAAAAAAGTTTGAGAACCACTGGTTTATGTGATACTCTGATTCTATTAATATTCTTACTAGTGAATCAATACCAATTTGTCATACCTTACTTGATAGCCTATAGAAAAAATAACAACAGAAGTGGACTGGTGCAAGCACTCTGATACAGCTTGCATATTTAGACCATAGGTTGTATAAAATAGATTTAAACAAGCTGGTTGCTTGTTGTGTAACGTTACACTGTAGCCTACCAGCAGAGGGTAGTCATGCACTTACAGTTGCCTCGCCTTTCAGCAGCTGGAGAAAAGATAGATTAGTAGTGGACACCGAAGTGAAGTCAGCCTATGATTTGTTACTACTGAAAATAACAAGTAACATAACGTCATTGCGGCGGAGCTTGACTATCAGTCCTAACCTATTTTGATAATACGCATGAATTAAGAAGTCAATATATTATCCCGTGAAATATACTTAAGGCATCTCAATGATAACAAGACAGCAAAACAATAGTAACTGAGCGTGTCGAAGAACATCCGGACAGATTAAGTGAAGGCAAAGACTTTACGATATCACCTCGGGGGCATTAAATGAGTAAACTAATTGTTAATTGTAATTTATAATAGTTTTTTTCATTAGTAGCCGCTAGCCTTCTGCTACTGCTAACATTTTTGTGTGTGCTCTTCGCTAACCGACCGGACCAGCTACTACAACCTGAAACTTCAGTTCCTACAGCAAACAGATACACGGCAATGTAAACCCATAGTACTGCATTAAATCATTACATAATAATCTCAGAATATATAAACTAATTACAGTGCATATATTTAATCAATATCAAATACCTTTCTTATATTTAGAAACCTATTGCAAGCATTATAACATTACCTTAAGATGACCTAATTAGGGGAATACTGTTGGTTTGATTTTAGCCACTTCATCAAACTTTCAACATTGCATTAGCAATACAAGCGTAATGTTGTCTCGACTCAATTTCCATGCAGATAGGCATTTGATTTCATAATGTCATAATATTTTTGACAGAACAGATACGACCAGCATTCAAATTATATTATCAGATATCTAAACATGTGAAAGGCCATGACAGATCACTACAGTTGCTTTTAAATTAAACAGATAAAGGAACAGAGGCACGCGTTTGCATGACTTTGTAGACAGATTAAATCTCATCAGTTTATCACAGCATTTTACAACAACTTGGAATATCTCATATGGCATTGTGATTACTAACTAACAGTAAATGAAGGGGGGAAAAGTGTTTAAATTCTCTCTAAATTACAGATTTAAGGTGCATCTAATGTAAAAAAGAAAAAAAATGTGACATCTGAAAAAAGGATATACCCTGAATGCTTTCCATTCAAGTGTGTATCAGGCTACATCTCCCAAGGGAAGGGAAAGGACCAGCAATACTGCCAACCAAAAGGGGTAGTGTCTCAGTAATAATGGTGTTATTATAAAAGGTGGATGTGGTGCACTGGAAACAAATCAACTTTTTACAAACAGCCTCTGGTATAAACAAACATCACATACAATCTTACATAAAGCAAATGGTTTATACATAACAGTTTGTCTCAAAACATTTACACCTGAATGTCTGATTTGAACCCTGGCCTTAATACACACATGCTCTTTTAAAAACAACCATTCATAATTTATTGGCAGACTTGCAAGCCAGTTGTTAATCATTTCTTTTACATCTGTAACCAGGCTATTGAAGCTAGTCTGCACTCAGGCTCCGGGTCCCAACATGTCAGCATGATAGAATAGCTGTGGAATGAATAAATGTGTAAATTGGTTGAATGAGTAAGTATTTGAGTAAATATGTAAACAGGTAAGTGAACTATTGAATGTGAGCTTATAATATTATTTTAAACTGACAATGGATAGAGAATAATTCTCCAGCTCCATGTGTTGGGACACCAGTGCAAATAAAGTTTTCTCTACCGTAGGGCAGCATATACGACACTGCATCACTTTTCTCACCCGTGGAAGGGAACCCTAGAGGGGTCTTTATACGCTTCCTTGCACATTGGGCTGATCGCCACTGTTAAGTAAATGGAAAAGTAACAACAGCCAAACACAGACACTAACGACTAACTACAGACAAATGTAGTGGAGTAAAAAAAATACAATATTTACCTCTGAGATGTAGTGGAGTAAAAATGGAAATACTCAAGTAAAGTACAAGTAACTAATTTGAACATGAGAACAGTACTTAGTTACATTCCACCACTGTTGATTAAACTGCAACAAGATGTGTACAATTTGTTTGTTTGTTTTTGTATTTATTGGTTTGGGATGGGTTAACAGATTAAAAAATCACATTTAAGAAAAAAAAAAAAAAAAAAAAAAAAAAATAAAATATATATATATATATATATATATATATATATATATATATATATATATATATATAATATATATGTATTTTATGATACTATTTTAAGTGTAAATCTAGGGTTAATTACTGGATTGAGTTGCATTACTTAATGCTGTAATTCTACTATATTATCATTTTACTATAATTTACTATGTGCTGCTAATTTACTGTGTGCTGTGAAATGAATGGGAATGATAGCCAGCAAGCCTATATTTACTGTACATTTACAGTCAAATCTTTTACAGTGAACTTTCTTGTCTTTATTGAAGTTACCTCAATGACAATATCACTGAGGTAACTCTCAGAGGCCAAATTCAGTATTAGTTAAATATACAGTATATATATATATATATATATATATATATATATATATATATATATATATATAAAATATTTATTTATTTTAACTTTTTTAACCTGCATACCACATAGTCTCAAGCTCTATCAGTTGCTTTTAAACACTGCAAATATGAAGAATTATCTATAACAAGTATAATATTGTATTTAAAATTTGCAATTTCACTTACTGTATCTCTCTGTAAATTAGGTTATATAAAACATTAGCCCTCATTAAACATTATAATTTGGTTAATGATTAAAGTGTACACATAACTCAGTGTAAAGTCATCTATTCTTAAATTATTCTTAAAAAATTACATGGTGAAAGTTAGGCATGATCCTGAATAACTCCACTAAAAGACTGCTGTAATTCTTACATTTTAAAGAAATGTAGGAATCTTTATTAGCTTTCAGCAAGAAACTAATCTTTTTTTAAGGTGGACCATGTGATGATCATTCCTCCTGCAAAGGCCTATAAGTGGATGCCAGTAAAGTTTCCACAGCCTAGTTAGAAACAGATTTTTCACATTATTTTTCAAACCCACCCCAACTTCTATCAGGCTTACTCTGAGGCCAAGGATTGGTGAGTAACATTTGCTCAGGAAATGAGTGGAGATTGAATTGTGACAACTGAACGGTTCTCCTGAAGATTTCTCCTGGGCTCTCTTCCAGCTTTAACAGTTGTCACAGGCTGACAGTAGCTCACAGACTTCCTGATAATTGGGTGCTAAGGGGGATTTCTTGAAACAATTCAAATTGCAGTCTCAAAACAAGAGTGCTCAATTATCCCCGTCCTATACATCAGTTGCTTTGTAAGTAAGTAAGTAAAGTTTATTTCTATAGCACATTTAAAAACAGCTCGCGCTGACCAAAGTGCTGTACATAGCGCATTAGCCACAGGGTAATAAAAATAAAATAAAATACACATACAAATCAGTGATTTAGGCTAAAAAGGACATCGAAAGACAAACACTTCATTACAAACATAGCAAGATAAGACAATTAAAATGCCGGGAAGGCCAATGTAAAAAGATGAGTTTTGAGCCTGACTTTGAATATCACAATTGAAGGGGCATTTCTGATGTCAAGTGGCAGTTGGTTCCACACCTGAGGGCCAGCAACAGAAAAGGCTCTGTCACCTTTTTGCTTTAGCCGGGACCGTGGGACATGGAGGAGGCCTTAGCTGGAGGATCTGAGGGACCTGGGAGCTACATGAAGATGAATGATATCAGCTATGTAGCTGGGGGCCAGCCTTTGAGGCAAAACCACATGTTGGATAGTTGTAAAATCGAAGACATAGCACACAGTTGCACTTGAGAAGCCACAGAAAGTTATTTGACAGTATTTGTCAGAAAATTGTGCTGCAGTGAAGAGCACTGAGAGGGAAAGAGTAGGGCACTGACACATTGTCCATTGAGCCGTTCTGACTTTCTCTGGGGAGATGATCCATCAGCTTTGTCAAAGTGTTGCAACTGTGGGGTGGAGAATGGCTTCAGATTTGTAACACCTCAGTTTCTTCCACTCAGAAATAAGTTTCTGTGATGTCAGTTAGTTGTCTCGTTCACACCTGAGAAGAATCCCCAACAATGATTTTGTGTGGCTGACCCCTCCCACCCCGGCCACAACTCTTTGAGCCCCTCCCCTCTGGCAGGAGGCTGAGGTCCATCAGGACCTCAACCACACGCCACATAAACAGTTTGTTCCCCTCCGCCACTAGCCTTAACAACAAGTCCCGGGTACCCACCCTGACTCTCTCCACACTCCACCTCTGGCTCCTCATGCCACTGTACCTACTCTGCTGTAGCGTTCATTTTTACTACTGTTTAACTTATTTTATTATTTATTCACATTTATTTTTATCGTTATTAATACATACTGTGTGTATATGTTTATACTTATATTGTTTATATTCTTGTTATCCTTCATATATTTGAATATGTGACATGCACCAACAACACCATGACAAATTCCTTGTATGTGCAAAAACGTACTTAATAAATAAAGCCGTAATAAAGCCATTTCTGATTCTGATTCTGTAATATAAAACTGATGTACACAGCAGGCTATACAGTAATATCAGGAATACTGTGATGAGCTTACAGCTCAACATTGGCTCTGTGAAGGCTGATCTTTAGTGGTTCTCGGTCAGAGTTTTATCCGGAGATGCATTGATTAGTTGATTAGTTGAGTAGTCGATCGACAGAAAATATAGTCTGCAACTATTTTAATAATCAATTAATTGTTTTAGTCATTTCTTAAGCAAAAATGCCAAACATTTGCTGACGCCAGCATTATAGTAAACTGAATATCTGGTCTAACAAGACATCTGAAGTTGTCACCCCGGGCTGTGGAAAATTATAACAGCATTTTTTTTGTATTACTTTTTATAGACAAAACGAATAATGCATTGATTGAGAAAGCAATCTTCAGATGCCCTCACTGTGTGGTTAGTTGTAACACATTTTGAAACTGAACTGCTCCTGCAATCTTTAAGTATATAGGTCCCAATCACTAGCCTATCATTAGCCTACTCATAATTATGAGACAAACTTATCATTTTTCATAATTATATGGTATCCTCCTAATTTTCTTTAAATGATGAGGGTTCCAGTAACACGTCTTAAAAAAATACAATAATGCATGTATTGTTTTTATTTGCATTGCAGTATAAAGATGCCAGTATTCCATCCACTTTCTTATGTTCTATGTCACAAAACTATGTTGGGGATGACCGGATGTACAGTATATTAACATAAGCCAAGCATTTGAATTATAATAAGAAAAATGGCTGAAATTGTTAGACATCTAATCCTTCTGCAAACAGCTTCATGTTACAGTTGATGTCCTGGAAACAGAGCTATCAAATCCTGATCACCAACACACTATTTATGTAGGCTATATTTCTTCAACTGAGTAACGGCATAATAGGCTATGTAATTGGCGAGGTTTTCATATCAGTTCACTCAAATCTTAAATCATCCAAGAGAAGAAAAGTGGTGAAGAAGGGAGGGGGTTGGGGGAGGAGTCTCAGATTGACTTTCACATCCATTCAGCCTTTTCTGCAGCAGCATTGAACTTGCAGAGAGAGGGAGAGAAAAAAGGCAGACTGGACAGTTGCAGGAGTGCAGAAAGAGCTCGGTGCTATTATCGCCGAGGCTGCCATAGCCGTTCCCTTCGGAGTTTACTCCTGGCTTTTATGAAATGTACATCAAACGTGAACTGTTTCCAGATTCATTGAAGAGTACTGGTGAAGAGGAGTGGTCGGAGATAATTATGCGCTTTTAGGGTCGACGTTGCCTAGAACGCAGCCTAACAACATCGTAGAGCCTGTGTGCGTTTAATCTCTGAAGTTGTGTCATGCGAGCGATGATTCGCATCTGATTGTTGTTTAACTATCTGGAGAGGACTGCAGACCGCAGGCAAACGCTGCATTGTGGCAACCGAGACGCTCATTCCTGCTCGAGGATTGCACAATCCGTTCTCCCCAAAATGTCATCTCATGCGAAAGTCAAGAAGGACAAAGAGATTATTGCCGAATATGAGACCCAAGTGAAAGGTTGGTAACATGCAGGCCTGATCGTATTGTTAGTCTGGGTGACAAGGCACTATTGCGTAACTTTACCACAAACTGTAGGCTATGGCTTTCAGTGTGCCGTGCTGTGGGGCGGGACAGATTGCATAGTTGTAGATGCTTTTGAACATGTATATCTTTGGAAAATGGCTCATACATTCACGTCATGATACGACTATTAGGCTACTTGAATCCAGTAAGACAATAATTAAGATGTTTGTCTGAATCCGGTTTCTGAAGATGATTGTGCCTATTAGCATGCCAAGCCTGCATGTGTGGCCATGTAAGCTATGGGAGCTTGATGGTTTCAAAGTGCAGCTGGTATTTATGTGAAACTGATGCTGCACACCCAACAAGGGAATGCACCAATTCACCTTGGACAATCTTTCTAGTAGACTGGAGGTCATGCACCTCAGGTAGTCATACAGAATATTTGGAGACATCTGGGTACATTTTTTACAACTTCTTCCTAGAAATGTAGGTTGAAATATAGGCCTACAAGACATTGTGGTGACCTATGTCATTTTGAAAGACAGTATGGTGAGACATGAGAATTTCCCTGACACTCCAGGACAATGTGTAGCCTATAGTATCAGAAGGGAAAGGGAATGCTTGAGAAGATCACACGGCAAAGTCCATAAATAATGTATGCTTTCTGTATGAATTATGAACCATGAAAGGATTTTACTGTCTGCCGCTAAATATGTGGCTGGATGAACCACCCAGAGAGAGAAAAGAGTCAGGAACAGTGCTGTATTGGAACAGTGGATTGTCCCCTCAGCCTTTTTTGGGACATCAGGCAGTGTGAACTTAAACACTTTTTTTGCATCACCCTCTCACAGTTGTGGTTTTGCTCATTGTTATGCATCATTTTATTCTTTTAGAACAAGTTACAATTTTAAACAAGGATAACTCACTGCTATACATATTAATCCTAGTGTTTAATGGACTGTAATAACTTTAGTCTGTGATTAAGATAATCATTTCTGTATAAAACAGACTCAGCCCACTCAGATTATTGTTATACAATAACATAACAATAACAGGGTGCAATAACAGCCTCTGCTCAGACCCTTTGGTTCAAAATCAACCAACAGGATTGCAGTACTCTAAAACACCTCAACAACAAAATTGACTTTGGCAGAGAAAACACTAGTTGAAGCTTCCACTGTGAACTCATGGTGTGTGTTGGGGCCTAATACTTCACATAGCAGGGGGTCCCGAACTTCTTCAGTCTGAGCCCTGAAAGCTATATTTAGTGTCTCCTCGGGCGGGACCAAAACCTACAAAAAAACGATGAATTGCCATGACATCTACATTTATAAAATACTGATAAAGAAAACAAAAACCATGAATTATAAATGCATATGAAATGTATTGAAATGCACATAAAACGCATTAAAGCATTTCCTCTGCATTTTTGAATGGCTTTGGTGAAGCCAACGCTTATACACTCATACTTGTATTTTTCATTTCGATATCATGCATGCGATTGAGAGTGAGGGAATCACAGAAAGTCACACTCAACGTTACCTCAGCCAGAGAGCTTTAACACGTTCTCTTCTATTTTAATTACGAAAATTAAATCACATATCATAGCATTGCTATGCACTTTACTCTGCTGATTGGCGATGGGTCTGCAACGCATTTTGGGCCCTGGCCCTAAAAGACTGCTATATTGGATATTGCCACCTCAAGGTGTTCGTCAACTTGGTCCACATTCCAGGTGCGGTCTATACTGTAGCAGAGTTAACATAGTTTGTATTAGTTTGTTTAAACGGAAGTTGACAAGCCTGCTTTGCTCTTCCCCTGCTGTTATCTGTGTGTCAAAATCCCTTCGCTATGGAAAACAAGAAAAACCTCAAAACCAACAAGCTAATGTTACACACTAAAAATGGCACGTTTTTGAAGGAAATTTGAATTGTGCAATAAGGCAAGCCTGCTTGGTTCTTTTGACGAATGATTGTTAAGAGTTACAAAGAACATGTTTACAACATTTACTATCTAACTGGGAAGTTTAGGGACTGATTGGCAGGGATTTCTAATATGAACAAAGTAAACATGGCAATACACTGGTAAGAGCAAATTACGTTTTACCATGTATCCAGCTAATTAAATATCTCACGTTACTGTATTGTGTGAACTACATTTAATATTTTATGTGGCGTTTTCTTTTGCGGGGTGCAAATATTCCACCAAAACAAGTTCCTTGATACTATTTTGCAGAGCCACCTTTGCTGCATCTGGAACTCAGCACCGCCCAAGGCGATAGTGATTGGTTTATAAAGAAATGCAAACAATTCAGAGTAGATTTTTTATTTTTTTTTTCCTATTCTAGAATGTTTTTGTGGAGGAGCCAGACCTTACTCCACAGCGCTGTGAAGATAGGTCTGGCAATGCAAGACTAAGAATTTGTGTTGAATGCATGCCATGTGGACATGTAGCTCATGTGCTACAATTAAAATGTAGATCATGCATAATCTAATAGGGGGACACTGCATTTTAAGTTTAACCTTATTGTACAATGCTACAATTGTAGTGTAATTAAAGGAAAGTAGGGCAAAACAGCTACAGCTATCTTATTTCTTGGCCGGTGCAGTGACTTTCTGAAGTCAAGAAGAAATACCGGTAGTTCAGTACACAGTAAACTAGTTGTTTCCACACAGTTTTTTGTGCAGACTAAACAGACAAGATATGAGGTGTTAATTAGTGAGTTGAAGAGGTGCTGGTCAGCAGATTTTGTTATCTTTGGACCAGGCTAGCTGTTTACAGTGTTTTTGCTAAACTAAGCTAAGTGGCTGCTGCATGGTTGTAGCTTCATATTGAACATACAGACATGAGAGTGGTATCAATAATCTCATCTAACTCAAGAAGAAAATGGAAAAGGTTGGTTTCCAAAATGTTGTATTTTTACATTAAATATTTTACTTTTTTTTAATTTTTATTTGGTGGTTATTAACATATTCCTGCATAAATGACCTGACCTGGAATTAACTATAACCAAATGATCTTCTTATTAATTTAATATTACACCTAAATACGCATTAAACAACATTTATAAAAATAAAAAAACAAAACCTATCTGTTACAGCTCTTCATTATTTTAAATAACATTAATATCTCTGTCCAGCAAAAATTAGTTTAATCGTATTTCAAATCCATGAAAGCACATACAAATTGGTGAAACAGTGATGAAGGCAATATTAGTGTTGATGAAAGTCATTAAGTTATCTGTGCAAATATCTGTAAATATTTCACCAAAGTCAAACTCCTTTTACAGAGCTAATTTAGACCTTACTCCTGTTGTACATAGAGTGGAAATGATCAAACCTTGTCAGCATGTGTCAGGAATGAAGGGTATGATTAGCATTTTGCAGATGGAGGTATGGTTTACTTTCTCTCTGTTATTCTCTTTGTCTTTTTATTTGTTTGACTCCTTCACTCTGTCACTCTTCCACTCTCTCTCTTTCTCTCTCTTTCTTTCTTTCTTTCTTTCTTTCTTTCTTTCTTTCTTTCTTTCTTTCTCTGGTCTATACACACTAGGGCTGCACAATTATTTGCAATTTTATCAAAATCAGTATAAACCAATATATGGATTAGTGCAATATCCAAATCGCAGGGGGGGTCGCAATATTTGTTAAAGGCAAACAATGTGTCAAACCATTCTGAATTAAGTATTGTGGTGCTGCAGAGACGTCACAGCCTACAAATTATATCCTACACACTAAATAAAAAAACTTAGTTTGGTACAGATCCTCGCAAAAATCACACTATAATCATTTACATTTTTTAAATTTCACTATTTTTCAATGAAAATGAGAATAAGATGATAATTCCCTCCAATATTGTGAATCTTATTGCAATCGCAATATCAGTCAAAATAATCACAATTAGATATTGTCCTCATATCATGCAGCCCTAATGCACACCAGGTTTTGGGCTGTGAGAGAGTAATCACAGCTCCTTCTCTCGTCTCAGTTTCAGGAAAAGCTTTTAAGCTGACATCTTAAGCTCATTTGCAAACTGGGCTTAGATCAGTTTGGAGCTGTGGGGGCTTTACTCTGACACTGACACTGGTCTCCAATAATGCTGAGTTGCTGACTCCACTGCAGTTCAATCAGGCACAAACCTAATGCACCTTGTAGTGTTTTTTTTAACATGTCACATTTCAGCAAACTGCCGGGTCTCAGTCACATTTTAACTATGGTTGTTGGAGTGCTGGTGTGTGTTTTGAGCTTCACAGGTCTGGGCCTGTATTTGTGATTATTGTCACGTATCATAGCTGATTCATTGATGACTGAATAGTCACTCTGATACTAATCATGATGTTCATGATCAATGTCATCATTTAGTCATTGTCAGAAGCTGAAATTGTGCTTTTCTTGTTTGTGACCAAAACATGATTTGTCCTCCTAAATCGCAGGTTTGTTTTAACAGTGTTTGGGTTCAACTAATCATTTTCCTTCTAAGGAGTATAGTTGACCAGCCTGATGTATCTTTAAGCTTGCTGTAGATCCTGAAACCAAAAGAAAATAAGGGGATACCCTTCATCATACATCATACTGTACTTTTAGCTGTAGGCCACATTATCTTTAATGCCATTTGATCTGTTTGGAGCCAAGCCTTTTTAGTCTTATGCACAAATTGTTCTAATAGGATATATTCTAAACCGTTTAGTGTAAGATTGACTCTAGCTAAGGGAACATGTGGCAACGTTGTGTAACATTGACTTTACGTTGATAGTTTTCCCTCAAACATTATACGAAGAATTGAAATAGAAAAGCATATCATATTTGCAACATTTGTAATATTGGTGACAATCCGACTGTCACAAAGTAGCATCTCACTCCTACTGCCACCATATTCACTGTAGAAATGCATTTCATGAGGAGTATGTAGACACAGCCCTTTTGTGTGTATTATTCATAATGAAAGCATGCTTAGACTGATACTGTCTTGAAATGTCAGGGTTGCAATATGGCAGTGAAACAATATCGTCGTTTCCAGTGTCTTGGTAACACTGTTGCTGTTGTGATGACAGATACATACCCACAGTTGAGCGATACACGATTTGAAGAGAGAACCGTTTTGAATTCTGCTGAGAGAGAGAGAGAGAGAGAGAGAGAGAGAGAGAGAGAGAGAGAGAGAGAGAGAGAGAGAGAGAGAGAGAGAGAGAGAGAGAGAGAGAGAGAGAGAGAGAGAGAGAGAGAGAGAGAGAGAGAGAGAGAGAGAGAGAGAGAGAGACCAACCATAGCCATTACTGCATTCAGAAGACAAGTGTTCACAGAACACAGCCTTGATTTGTCCCAAATTATGTCAACGTGTCAGTCTGGGTTAAGCCACATGTGACTAGCCACGCATGGCTAACTGCAGACACAGCCCCGGAGACTGCTGCTGGCCATTGCAATGGCTGTGCTAGGCTAATTTGAGCAGGCTTCTGTGGTGACAAGGACTCCTCACTATGCGATATTTAGTGCTCTCTGTTGCAGCAGTACAGGAGCCCAACTGGCAACCCTGCAATGAAACAGTGACCAATAGTCCCCCCCCCCCACTTTCATTATATTATCTGTCAGAGATCGAGGCATGTTGTGCTTAAACTTGGTGTGCGGATGTGGTTTGTGTTTTGAATGTGTAGGGAGAAAGAGGAGGTTAAGGCTTCACAACAAGCTGAGGTCAGACAGGTACTTTTCTTTTCTAAGACATAAACCATGAGACGTGACTAAACGATATGGGTGATGTGAATGATGTTTTAGTATTATACAGTATGTGTGTGTGTGTATATATATATATATATATATATATATATATATATATATATATATATAATTGTTTTAGTATTCTGTATTTGGGTGGCTTGATTTTAGTTTTATGTATTCAAAAACATGTCTGTATACAACATGATCTGTATCATACTGCATCAATATCCCAATGCTCAATCACAACCAGATTAAGCAGCTGTAGGCATTCATTTCATTTTACTCTGCTTCAAGACTCTGCAATTAATGTATGCTCAAAGTGCTTGATAAAGTCACCAGGATGTTATCCATGTGGGTTAGGAGAAAAATCAACATTACAAATGGGTAAAGTCCTATTTTTGACATTTCCACAAGCCTTTGGGGTGTGGAACATTTTATTCATTTTGGCTGCACACTGTTCCCAGGCAGCGGAGAACTTGGTGTAGCATACAACTCTGTATTTCATTTAAAGACATCTGTACTATTGTTCTGTCAATGAAAAGACTGAGAAGAAGCTACATTAAGCATTTGAGGCTTACTTGTCCGTATATTATTCACTTGAACTCCTCGCCAGCTTCTTCGTAATTATGCATTACTCTGCAAAGGCTTGAATCCTTCATTGAATGTAGCACAGTATTGCACAGTCCCTAGTAACAGTTTAAGTTCTAAAAATAACATGCTCACCGGAGAGCGAATGCAAATATCATGAGTCTATTTGATGTCTCGCTGATAAAATTATGCAGTTAAATCAAATTAGATTTGCTCATAATATTGTCCGCTTGTTCTTTTACACTCACTTTATGATTAAGAATGATTAAAGTCACACAGACCAACATATTGTGTTGTTCAGTGGTCTATTTTAACATAGGAGTACATTGTTCTTTCTATATTAAACTTGTTTGCTTCCTCGTTCATCAGCACAGGCTGTTAAGTGAGTATTTCTAGCAGAAAAAGTTGCCCTTGTCCTTGGCCATTATGCTAAACCGACTGACTGCTGCTACTGTCAGAACAGGGAACTGGCCTGCTCTCATTGAGATGCCTCTAGAGGCATGTAACTAGGCAACTGGGGAACTATGGGGACCATGAGGGGTACATCTCCAAACAGCACGGGACTACATATTTACTCTTTCTCGCTCTCGCTCTTTCATTCACATTTTCACTCACACAGTTGCAGACGATGGGGGATTTTTGAGATCCTTTATTGTAGATACAGAAAGAGCATTTAGAAGTGAATAAAGGGGCGTTTCTTCTGCTGGGCCATCTTTTCCATTGATACATTTTTTTTTCTTTCAGTGTGCAGCAATCATGTGCATGGTTGAAACAGTCTGTCATAATGGAATCTTTAGCCATCTCAATGTTGCGCAACTGTTTCTGGTGTTTGAGTGAAGCTTTGTTTAGTGTGTGTGTGTGTGTGTGTGTGTGTGTGTGTGTGTGTGTGTGTGTGTGTGTGTGTGTGTGTGTGTGTGTGTGTGTGTGTGTGTGTGTGTGTGTGTGATCCATAGATGTGAGCTCGAAATGCTGTCCTGATGATACAGTATGTTCTTATGGTGTCATTGCTCTGCACATTTCTGTTATCCAAATTGATGATTGAACAAGATTAATTATTCAAGTTTTTGTTTTATACATATGAAGAGTTTGGTCTTCTGTAATGCATAGCAGTGAATCACTCTATTGCTTTCAGCATCCATTTGATTTTTTTTTTATGTACATTTGAAATATTGTGACACAAAAGACTTTGGAAAATGTCCTCGTGAATATCCCAATAGTGTATCAAATATATCACTCAGCCCTAGGCTCTGATATGATTTACGGTTTTATAATTTGTATATATACTATTTGTAAATGCCATATCAACCATATTTTCGAAATATATTTTTTCTTCATTCTCAGACAGAAAGACAGTTTCCAAGCAGAAAACCAAAGCAGTTTTGTAATCGAAAGAATGTCCGCAATTTTTTATTTTTTTTTCAAGACAAACTCCTCTGAAGGATCGCTCACCACAATGCATTTCGAGAAGCTGACCTATTTTATATTTTCCGTGCTGTCTGCTGCAATCATCAGACATGCATCTCATATGCACGTGTGCTACCCCAGCATTTGAACACCCCCGCAGTCCATCCCGCTACATGCACATATAACACACACACATAAGCACAGTGGAAAAATGCCCTTTGACATCATGTTTTATCCAGTTATGATGACTTTGTTATTTTATTAGTGCTTGTGCTGGACTGTATCCTCACATAGTTGTATTTACTATATCCACTGCTGGATGTGAGTTCAATTTTGACCTGCAGCGCTGTTTGGCGGGCAGAAGTGAGGCCCAGCATGTAAGCCAATTTCCCCTGAGAGGCTTTATTTATTCTGAAGGTGGTATCTCCCTTTTTGATATGCAGAGATCCGTAACCAGCTGGTAGAGCAGTTCCGTTGTCTGGAGCAGCAGTCTGAGTCCCGGCTGCAGCTGCTGCAGGACCTGCAGGAGTTTTTCCGTCGAAAGGCTGAACTCCAGCTGGAGTACTCCAGAGGCCTGGACAAACTGGCCGAGCGCTACTCCGCCAAGATCCGCACCTCGAGAGAGCACCATCACTTCAAGTGAGTTTCACCACTGTCTGTCTGCTAAGCACTGAAACGTCTGTATCCAATGTGTTTGACTGATAAACAACTGTTACATATTTAATTCTGATCACTGGCACGGCACAGAGAGATGGAAAAAGAGAGATGGAGGCAGAGGAGGGATAAGCAAGAAAAAGGAGAGGAGGGATAAGAGCAGAATAAATGACCTGAAATAAAGCCAGGGCCACAGGAAGCTTGTGGCCTCAGGCTGCTGTGTTCCTCCCAACTAGGTCAGACTCTTTATCCACTCCTCCTCCTCCAGCCCCCTGTCTTTTCTATGTGACTGTCATTTCATTTCCATTCTTACACGTCATGCTGGACTGCTACCCAAATACTAATATTTTCTCAATGGGCAGAGAAAACAAATTAGAGCTTCAGTTAGGAGTATGAAGAAAGCAACAATGTGGGCTATTTTACTCAGATTGACCTCAAATGTTTGAAATGTTTGTGTATGGGAGATCTGTGGTCATGAAACAAACATACCCTGCAGCATGTTGAGGAATTGCTGCTAAGATGCTCTGACCAGCCTGTAGCTGGCTCTGACTTCCAGATCATTTTCTAACTGTATATGCTGCCCATGGCCATGTGGTTAATTTGAATCAGTAGCCACAAATAAAGAGGAATTGAATGATCAAAATTAATATGAATACATTTGAGTTTGTTCAATGACAATTTTAAGCCTAAACGTTTGCTCTTCACCTTGGAAATAGACAAATGAAGGCTGCCAAATTTGCTTGAAACCTCCTGGAAAAAACTAATAAATGGACATTGTTGAGTTAAGATGAATTCATCAAATTACAATCTTCTTGAAGAATCTGCTCTTCTCTAATACCCAGTTTAGTAGTATTGAATTAGCAGTGCAAGAAATCAAACGTACAGTAAAGGGGCTATAATTGATACGTAGGCAGTTGCGCACCCTTTCATGGGACATGGCTGGGTCAGGCATGCGTAATAAACACGTTAGTTTATTCAGGAGAGGTCTCTCCATCTCTCTTTCAGTCTCTCCGGCCAATTGGACATAAAGCGTAATCGTGGCAGAGAGCTCCCATCACTGGGACATTGATAAATGGAGCATTCCCTCAAAGGGAGACCCCTGAAAGAGACTCACATTGCATGACTTGTCTCTGCACCCTGCTGTCCCAGATTCTACCCCGTCACATTAAATGGTCATCATTATATCTGTCTGTCAAAGGCTAGATTCACACTCACAGCCTACATGGACCGACAAAGTCTCTATCATTAATAATCTCACGTGGTCGTCTGGCTCTGCACTCGCTGTATGTCGTTTAAATTACATTTTTTTTTCAACTGCAAAACCTTAGTGCCCTTTTTTCTTATCTGGGATCTGTTCAGATTTTTATTTCTGATGACAGATCTAATAGAGCAGCTCGCAGGAGATTGTCAAGGAACATTTTCAAAACTGCCTGTAATAGACAGATGCAGCAAAAACTATGATTATAAGAGAATATGACGCTGTGTACCTGTTTTTAAAAGACAATATATATCCAACATGTTTTACAGTAGTTAGTACACGCAGTATGTTTTTGTATTGTCAGTACACTGTAGTTCAGCTGGCTGGTGCTACTTCATGATGATGCAGAGACCTTGTTATGAAACAGGTATTGTTGTAGTTATTGTAGGCTGTTGCGTAGACAACCTCCTTCTGTTGTCTTCCATGAGCAGTTCTGTATCAACTCTTTTGTGTCCCGAATACTACTATAGTCTTATCCTTATTCAAGAGCAGCCAACAGCCAAAGATGTACAGTCTGGTTCCGGGCATCCAATGTACAGGATCAAACACCGGCTCTGCTTCAAACAAGGGCCTATGGGAATAGCTTGTTCATGTTTTTTTATCAAAGTGTTAAAGGATGAAAGGAACGGAGATGCTGATGCCCAGTTTTCTGGATTACTGTACCTTCAGCATCATAAGTGCAACTCTTTAAACTGCTGTTGACACCAAACTTTTTAGATTACTGTTCTGTCGTATTAAGATTGTGCTATTTTTTCAACATCATTCATCCAGATAGAAGGATAGAGTCATGCACTGAACTACAGAGTCAACACTATGCATTAGAAGCCAACATTTGTTTCCGAGAATATAGATTACAAATGTGGCATTCAGACCTGGAAAAAATAACCGATAAGGTACATGTAAAAGTGATCTGAATGTGGTTTTACCGCCTAAAATATAATATCAAAGAAACTTGTTTCTAAAATATCAGTGCAATTCAACAGATTTTGGTATTAAAGCTTTAGTGTGTAACTTTTTGATATTAATGAATGTCCATTACATTCAAGCCATTGCCAAATGAGTTGCTACAAAGCTTATTAAGACTATCAGCTCCACACAACTCTCTCTGTATTTCTCAGTATGGCTATGTTCAGAAGATTGTGTCATCTGGCAACTTTCGTGCCCAGAAACTCAAGGAGGGGTGGGGGCAGTGCACAATCACAGAAGGCTTGTATCATGTGGATGTGCCGTTTTGTTGTAATTACTTAGAATTCCTCATGGGGGAGACAGAAACTACGCACTATAGCTTTAAGGCCAGTTTCTGCTTTAATTTCCGTATTGTTTTAGATACATGGAGGGAGCTGCAATGTGGCCCATATAATCTCATCTTGGTATAGCGCGGACGCTACACTAGCTTCACCAAGACAGCAAAACATCATAATTCACTTCAAAAAGAAAAGTAAAGTATGAATAAACCTCTCCAAGGATAAAATGATGAGCGCTTTGAAGCAGTTGACAGAAAACAAGTCAAGACTTACTCTTTCAGTATCATCTTCAAAACTGAGATGAGAGTCAAAAAATAACTTCTGCATTTCTGACTCAAGCTACAGTTGAAGATGCTGCCATGGATTGCTTTTTCATCGGATGATTTGCAGAGAGTCCAACAAATAATATAGAATCATTGCTTTCTAGATATCATTTGTTGTTGTTTCAGTGTGGCAGATTGCAAATAGCTAGTGAGGTGTAAATGTAGCTATCCCACTATCCATTCATGAAAATGAATAGGTCACTTCATAATCATCGCATCACTCATCTTTGCTCAAGAACACCTTCCTTGAGGTTTAAGAAAGCCAGGATGTTGATGCAAATGGAGCTCTGCCTTTGTGTGCATTGGTTTCTTGCCAAAATGAGGGGGAGCGGGCAGCCTTAAGCTAGGGTGACCAGATTTCCCGGAACTAAAACCGGGACACTGCGTGTGACCGTAGTGCTCGTGCACGCACACGCTTTTTAACGTGAACATGTGCCAGCCCAGGTCAGACATAGACTCAGACTGATTAGACACAATTTTGCCAACAGCTCACGTAGGCCTGCTGCTCACAACATCATGGGGTATCTCAGATAATATTCATGAATTTTCTTGGTATGTAGCCTACATATCTAAGAAATAATATTTAAAGACATTGAGTGAGTTTCGTGTGGGATCAACTTTATTTTGTGGGGGGGGATCAAGTATTCTTTTGGGAAATGCACCCACTGAACTTGTGAAAAACTTTGTGAAAAGGTATTTTTCATTGCATGGCACTAAACAAATTATTTGGAACTGCTGCCAAAGGCTTGAACTAAAGTTATGGTAACACTTTACGGTAAAGGTACATGCATTATGAATGAATGCATTAATTAATTCATGATTTGTGCATTACTTTATTGCTTTATATCTTATGAATCATCAGGAATTGACATGAGTTCATAGCCTCTCATTCATGACCTCATGCACATGAATGAACACATCAACTGAAGCATTAGGTAAGGTGGCTACATCATTATGCACAAGTTGTGTTCAAATCAGAATTTGCACAGTGATGACCACATTTTTTTTTGCAGAAAAATAATCATGCTTAATAAATCATAATTCATAATGATGTACCACGTACCTAATGCTTTCGTTGTGTTGTTAATGTATGAGGTTACGAATTACTATGTACACGTCAATTCCTGATGATTCATGGGATATTAAGGAGTGCAGTAACACATAAATCATTAATTACATAATGCATAATAATACATAGCCTACATCAATTAATTCATGCATGAATTCATGATAATTCATGTACCCTTACCGTGAAGTGTTACCAGTGTTATTCTAACCAACAACACACACACACACACACACACACACACACACACACACACACACACACACACACACGCACACGTAATCTCATTTGATAGAGCAGGTAGCTTCCCTATTGGAAACATTAATTCCGTATAGTTGTTAGAGGAGTGAATTTGCTCAAGAATCAATGTGTTGGCTGAAAGCCTACTGTGAAATTGCACACAGGTGTCAGCAAAATTGGCCCGTGTGATGGGTAGCGTCTTTAAGGTGGGAACGGTCATGTGGTTCCTCAGTCCATGTGTTGATCATGAGCGAAAAGATCCGCTCAACGGGAGCATTTGTGTCCGGTAGACACATGGCGAACTGACAGAGGAGACCTACATTTTTAACAGAATTTCCCTGCTTTTGAACATTCCCACCCAGCGCTCGTCTGCTGACTTTCCAGCGGACCTAGAGGGACTTGTTAAAACGCGACAGATAAGAAGAGGCATTGCAACAACGTTTACAAAATTGTAATGCTGGCTGCACAGATTATGCAGATGCAGACCGCTACGATTGACTGACACACACACACATTGTTAAAATCATACGCTGGACGCTTCTTTCTACATGGGTTTAGTTAATGATCGGGCTATAATAAGACCACGTTGGCTATGTAATCGCTGACAACCGGGCCAATTTCATAGTGGTTGGTGAAAACCGGGACATTTTAGCGTCCCGACAGGCTTTTGTCGTTGACTCGGGACACGCAACTCAGAATCGGGACTGTCCCGGTCAAACCGGGACATCTGGTCACCCTACCTTTTAAGCAAGTTATATTTACAAGTCACAAGCAACATAATTGTATTCAATATGATATGTTTCAATGTTTTTTTTAGATATTATATTTAGATATTCGCAGAGCTTTGCTGCCATTACTCCTTCTATAGCTACTGACTGATTGTGTGATATGATAAAAGATTATTTGGCTGCAAATCAGCAGAGATGGCTATCAATGTGTGAACTGAATCTCCTTCCTCCTATCTACAAAGACATGCAAATGGTTAAAAATCATTCATCTTAACTTCCCTTTTCTCCTTTCAACTGCCATTTAAAGAGAAATAAAGTTGGATTTGGATCGGATCCCAGCGTAGGTCAACTATCAGCCAAGAGCAAAGGGTTTTACACAGCTTTTAAGCAGGCTTCATATAAAAAGTAGGATGCAGCATTTTTATGTTGTAGTCACAATTGGTGGAGATCAGAAACAAAAACAGTTAAAAGCTCTCTAAATACAAAAGATGGAGACAAACAACAAAGTCTATGGTGTGAGGATAATTGAACTCACATGCTCCCTCGAGCAAGGAGGCGAGGGCAGTCAGCATGCTTTCTGTGTGTGTCTTCCTCTATGTGTGTGCGTGTGTGTGCACAGCTGCTTCCTTTTTATTGCTGATTCCTCTCTACATGTGTAGTGACCCCTTGATCTCTAATACGTAAAGCCCCAGAGCTGCTACAAATGGATCGAATGTAAGATCTGTGCGGCCTGTAGGACAGTCTTCATCCTGTTTTATGTTAAAGTACACAGACATGAAGCCTGATTACCAAGTATTTTCATAAGAGTTTAACTAAGCACACAACAATTTGTATTTTTAAAACAACAACCCAATTTTCTTACTTATGGGCAATATACTGTTTGGTCTGAATATTGCGGTTGTATTTAGTGTATGTCGGGCAGCTTTGACAAAATTGGTAATTGAAACTGACAGAAGTTTTCATCTTTGTGAAGTCTTTCCTTGGCTGTTTCAGAAAGGACCAGAATCTCCTGTCCACTGTGAACTGCTGGTATTTGGTCTTGGACCAGACCAGGCGGGAAAGCAGAGACCATGCCACTCTCAGCGACATCTACAACAACAACGTCATTGTCCGTCTGGCACACGTGGGCGAGGATGTCATCAGACTCTTCAAAAAGGTCAGAATCTGAATTAATTGGATGAGGGCATGTAACCCTGACTGTTACTAACGCACACTTCGTCACAGAACTTATCTGCTCAAATCGCATGACTGATGCCCACAGCTGGGAACTTGACGCCACACCAACAAAAACATGTAAAAATATGTTAAATTGTATCAGGACACAGTATATTTCATACAGAATATTTCTTCTGAGGACTAAGCTAAAACATTTCTCACTCATATGATCAGTTTTACTGTCATTGTCTCTTGCTGTGACCAATGATGTTTAATCAGTCCTACAATACACAGTACATTGTTTGCATGCAAGGTTCTCCCAACTACTTTATAGTCTGGTTTCAAACGATGGCCTAATGGTAGACTATTCCCACCCATCACTAAGGTTTTGCCTACCTAAAATTTCACCACTTTAGCCTTACAGTAGACCCTGGCTACCATGTACCATGTTCTACAGTAAAGCTTAACACGATTGGTGAGTGGTTCCGTTTCACTTTTTAACCTCCCCCATTCATCATGTGCATTTTCATTCTCAAAACCATGCTCAGTTTGCTCCCTATTTAGATCACTAATCTTTATTTTATGCTCTTTACACCTCATCACTCTTTCCCACTAATTTCATTTCACTCCAAATTTACATTAACTAGGACTCATTCAGTAACCTGCAGAGAGAATCCGATGTACCTTGTTTATTGTATTAAAAATGTTAACCTCATGGAATACATTTGTGTATGATACACAAATGGTAATGCCAATGAAGCAGGTACTTGTTTCATTGGCACATTTAAAGGACACATTTGTGTATGATACAAAAATGTATTTTTTTGTTGTTGTAAAGAACAAGAGCGATAATATCACTCTTGTTCTTGGTTTTACTCTCATATCTCATAAAGCATATGTACTGTATGTAATGTATGGTACGTGTGAGAGTAGCAGAGTGCCAGTGGTTCAGGGGCGGTGCCTTGGGGATCTCAGATCAGTGTTGTTTGACAGCGGCAGGAGTCTACAGTAATTTAGGTCCTCTAGGGGCCTCTGCACTGTCACGATGGAAGCCTTTATGAGACTGTGATGACTTGCGGCCAGCATGAAGAGGAGGAATAATAGATGCCTGCAGAAAAACAGTCTCCCTCTGCAAGAATTTTTCTTAAATTGTGACAAACATCTCCAAAACAATAACCCTGTTATGCTGTAGCATCCTGGTTCAGCTGCAGTGCAGTCTCTCTGTTAATGAATGACATATGCGGGGAAGGGAATGAATCAACTCTGCCGTATGTTAAGCCAAAGTTTTTAAATGTACTGAATGTGCTGAAATTAAATTCTTGTCACATGTGAAAATGCAATGGTTGCTGTTTTGACAAGTGGTCCCTGAGAAGTGGCAAAAAACAGGATTGATTGGACTAAGCAACCCTCCATATCCTCTCAACAGGATTTCCAGAGTCACTCTCCACTGGCCCCATTCCTCCTCCTGGGCTATAAGCTCTTTCATGGGACATGTCCAATTCATCATAGGCTCTTAGACCCTATTATTGAGCGGAAACTGTGACATAACTCCTTGGGAAATGTTCTGCAGTTACTGCACTATACTATTTGTGTCTGCATGTGCACTTTGGGCATTGTATTAGATATTTTCTGGTGCAGAGTAATGACAGCATTTCAACGCCTGCTGACATCCCTCACATACAAAATATAACTGGCACACAGCCTTCAAGTTTTTCACTGGTGGGGTAGGCAATTCTATTAACCCAGTTTTTAGTTTGAGATGTTTTTATATGTGTCCTTGCATTAAATGTGCCAATGAAACAATTACCTGTTTTTCTCTTTTACAGAGCAAAGACATTGGGGTGCAGATGCATGAGGAGTTAGTGAAAGTCACCAATGAGCTCTACACTGTGAGTTAGACAAATATCATTGTCCCTACTTAACCTTTCTTTGTCTACACCAGGTTGTCTGTTTTGCCTTCCCTCTATGTTAGCCTGTGTATCGTCAATCCTGAGCTTTTTCCACACCAAAACCAGTAACCTGTGAAGCAGCTGGCCTGACACTGCAAATAGCAGATATGCCTTATCAGCAGTGCAGTCTCTAACAGGTCATTTCTTCCATCTCCTGAGGTCGTGAAAGGAGAAAATTTGCATTCTTCCTCCCACTGTAAATGTCTACATCAGTTGAAGGGGAGAGTGTTCTTGCCCCTGGCAGTGCCTCAAGCGGACGCAGCACTCTGTGCTGCAGAGGAGCACACAGCAAACATGAGCTGCTGTAATAGTTTCAGCTAACGTTACATGTAATCGCAGACAAACGTTTGTCTGTTGTCACTCCTTCTATTGTTAGGTTGTACTGTAAATACAATAGACCCCCCCCCATGTGGAGACACGTGTACACACACACACACAGCATTAAACACACAGAAATGATTTGTGTGGTAGTGAACATAGACAACAACTGCATTGATTACTGATTCCCTCCTCATTTAACTGCCAAAAATGAACTGATGCAGTTATATGATCTGCTGTATGTGGGACAGAGTGCTACAAACACACCAGATTGCTTTCTTCTGGGTCTTATTACTGCTCAGTGATATCATGGTACTTAGTACAAGTACAAGTATTTTTAGGCAAGCAGGGGAACTGCAAGTTGTGAAATGAAATAGCCTACATCATATCCAAAATCCAGGCCTTAATTGGCTGTAACCTCAGTTCAATATAGCATATAAACTCTTAAAGGTCCCATGGCATGAAAATGTCACTTTATGAGATTTTTTAACATTAATGTGAGTTCCCCTAGCCTGCCTATGTTCCCCCAGTGGCTAGAAATGGTGATAGATGTAAACCAAGCCCTGGGTATCCTGCTCTGCCTTTGAGAAAATGAAAGCTCAGATGGGCCGATCTGGAATCTCCTCCTTATGAGGTCATAAGGGGAAAGGTTACCTCTCCTTTCTCTGCTTTGCCCGCCCAGAGAATTTGGCCCACCCATGAGAAAGAGCGAGACATCATGGCTTGAAAACAAGCGAAGCATGGCAGTTGGTCAAGGCTACCCCCCCCCCCCCCCCCCCCCCCCCACCCCACCTTCTTCCTCAATAGCATTTAAAGCTACAGACACAGAAATGGCACATCCTAAGTAAAGCTCATTGTTGGACTGGCTCTAGTGGCTGAAATTCTGCACCAAGGCTGAATTTCGGGAAAGAGACTTCAGATACAGTATTAGGGGACCACTAAGGCCTATATAAAAGCATCCAAAGAGCAGCATGTCATAGGACCTTTTTAAAATGAAGTTTGATGGGTCTTAAACATTTCCATCACAAATAAGCTGAGTCACACCTCGATACTCCAATATTGCCATTAGTTTTCATTTTGAGATGCATTGTAATTTGATCATACTGTTATAGCAACTAGCTTAGGTATTACAGAATTTACAGGTAAAAAAAAAGACTAGACACTCCCATTCTGTTTAATTAATAATTTTATTTAAAAAAACTCCGCTTTTGGCTATTTATTGCACACTTAATCATCTGCCATTTCATCTAGAATGGTATTGAGTAAATAATGTAAGTGATAAATCAAAGATAATAGGTGCTTTATATTAAAAAACACATTATAATTAAAAGACTTTGGGCAAAGTTAGGTCTTTTATTTTAGACACATTTATCATGGTGCTGTAAAATTGATTGTGACCTATACTATAACTATACATAATGATTGCCCCAAAGCTAAACAGTCTTCATAATGCTTTTAAGTGAAATATTTGAAGTTAAGACAGAAAGCTGCTTAGTGCTGATATGATCTTTTGCAGAATTTAGCAAATTACTGTAAGTAGGATTCTGTAACATGGTTTGTGTTTGTTTACATAAGTAACTTATAAAAGAGATGCGACACATCATTTTCATTTTAAAAGGATGTTTGGTACAGGTAAATGTGCAGCAAAACGCTAATAGTTGCATGTTAAAAAACACTAGAAATATTCTCACATGTAACACTATACAGCACTTTACTGCTTTACTGATATTGATTTTTTTCCTCTCTCTGATTCATGCATTATTAAATGCCCGTCTGCAGCTCCTGAACACAGCATAAGGTATTGCAGTAGTCTGTTAAGATTTGGGCTACATAAAGTTATATAGTTTAAATTAACTTGTATAATTAGTTTGTATTAGCTGTTACGACTTAAATGCAAAATTGGGTATTAGGTATTTTATTTTATTTTCAGCCTGCTGGTCTCTGCTATTGATCTACTGCTGGATGTTTGTGGAACTCAAGTAGTTTCTTGTTTCGCGGGTTGCAGGGAAGGTTGCTCACTGTGACTTTGTAACCTCCTTCCTCCCCTGCTGATCGATCTCGCTATCCTTTGCACGTCCGCTTCAGTCAGGGTTGCTAGGAAACCAAAAATTGAGAGTGAGTGATGAAGGAGCAGATGTTGTTTGATTGTACTGCTGATGCAGGTTTACTAGTTAAACATTTACATATGGTCTCTTAAATAACACCACAAAACATGAATCTGTTTGACACTTAATGACAAATTCCTCTAAAGCAATCTGAACGGTGGGAATGTAGATTGTATTTTGAGCCGTTTTATTGAAACCTTTTCACGTATGTTTTTGTTTCACACCCCTTTGTCAAGAAGAAGTTTGGTTTTATTCCAGTAGCCATGACTGCAGTAAAAGAGATGGTCAGTTTACTTTGTGTAGACAAGTGATGAATACCCTTGCCCTTTTTGACACAATGTTATAAATGCTACGGACCTTAACCCTTTTTCTTTTTACTTTTAATATGTACAGTATCATATTTAGTATTTTCTGATTATTTAATGCATGTGAATTAATTGTCTAGTGTTTGCTAACCAGCTTGCCTAGAATTGACCATTGAGGGACAAATAAAGTGCTTTGAATTGAACAGAACAATTTCAAAATGCGGCAGATTTTAAGTAATATTCACTTAAAAAATCTGCCGCATTACAAGTAATTATATGCGACGGATAACAATATTTTAGCATGTGGTTCTGCATACATCTTTTCCTCCACATCCATTTTAACAGGTTCTTGTTTGACTATGATGTCCTTGGTCCTTAGTAGAGTTTGACAGGACATGTATGTTGCTACAGGTGATGAAGACATACCACATGTACCACACTGAGAGTCTCAGTGCTGAGAGCAAGCTGAAGGAGGCAGAGAAACAGGAAGAGAAGCACATTGGTAAGGCCAATGACATTGGGTCCAGCCTGCTGCGGTATGGTCATGATGAACGTCCACAGCGACGGAGCTCTGTCAAGAAGATGGAGAAAATGAAGGAGAAGGTCTGTTTTGGTTGACTGGTTAATAAATAATATTGTATGTTTTGTACATTACAGGCATTGTATCTACACGCAAGTGCAATGTATTTGTAATCAATGTCTTGAATGTCACCAGTTGCTGTTTGCACAAATGGCATTGGAAAATGAAGTTAATGCTACAAGGAGGCCGTATTTGCATTGTGCAAAGTAATACATATATATTGACAGAGTATGTAAGATAAAATCAGATTGATGTAGTAATGCATTATTTGAGTAGATTAGGAATCCATTTTACATCCTGACATTGATGGGACTCCCTCTTCTCCTCTCTCCCTAGAGACAAGCCAAGTACTCTGAAAACAAGCTGAAATGCACAAAGGCCCGGAACGACTATCTTCTCAATCTGACAGCTACCAATGCCCTGGTGGCCAAATACTACATCCATGATGTCTCGGACATGATAGATGTAAGTAATTACTATCTGAGCCAAAAGTGCAAATGTTGAAATAACTACCTTCTCAGTGCTTCTTTTTCAAGCTTTAGGCATTTTATTGGTTTATAATTACTATATGTATGTTTTACTTCTTGTCCTCAGTGTTGCGACTTAGGTTTCCATGCAAGCCTGGCACGCACCTTGAGAACCTACCTGTCTGCAGAGTATAGTCTGGAGACTTCTCGCCACGAGGGTCTGGATTTGCTGGAGGGAGCAGTAGATGCCATGGACATCAGAGGAGACAAGCTGAAGTTTATGGACACACATAGCCAGATCTTCTGTCCTCCATCACGCTTTGACTATCAGCCACACATGGGGGACGAGGTGAGTCACTAGAGAATAGTTCTGCAAGAATGGTTTGTTTGTAGGTCTAAGCTCTTGATAAAAAAAAATGCATCATTCTCTATGTTTAATCCTCCTGGTAAACTTCCCTTTCTTTCTTAATCCCAGGTGTGTCAGGTGAGTGCACAGCAGCCTGTCCAGACAGAGCTCTTGATGCGCTACCACCAGCTGCAGTCTCGCCTGGCCACGCTGAGGATAGAAAATGAAGAGGTGAGGGAGGGCACACAAGTCTCAGAAGGCTGAAGGTAGCCAGTGTCAGCGTTTTGATTTAAAAATGAAGCAAGCTCAATGCAAGTGTGCTATACACAGTAATGTTTTTTCTGCTGACTCAGAAGAGGACATATGGGCACATATACTCAGTATACCAATCATATACTGAGTCATATGTTCTCATTTACAGTAAATGCATGGTTTCCTCCAGGAAGTTGGTAAGCTGAGGTGTTAAGCCACTCAAATCTTGATCTATATCATCCATTGACCCATTTAGTATAATGGGTCAATAGCCACACATTAAATATGTGGCTTTTGCCACGTGAAATAACACCTCTGCTCTTTTTACTCTAAAGGTTAAATTTTTTTTAAATAAAATGTTTTAATTTTGATGATGTTATGATGAGAAATGGTCTTTGTGACCCACTTCTGCAGGAAAATATTGCAGGAAACTTGTGTATGTGTGTACTGTATATACAGTGTGTATATGACTGTATATGTGGCATGGTGATTGAGATGGGAAATGACTTTAGATGACAACGTTGAAAAGAACCATCTTGTGTCCCAGATGCATTTACCAAAGCACAAAGAAATTCCAATGTGAAAACTTGATAATCCGTTAAAGCAGGAACATCTAGAATGTTGGTGAAAAACATAAAAAGACAAACCTTGTATACTGTAGAGTAACATGGAGGTGTCCACATAACGTCTGAGTTGTAGACATTTGAAAATGCAGAGGCCATTGCATATCACCAGGTTATTGCAAAATACTGTGGCAGGAAATCAATGTCTTATCTTTAAAACTATCAAATCAAGTGAGACCACATGTAGCAGAACAGGAAGATGCTGCTCTATATAGTCTACAACACACTGTTAAAAAGGCTTTAAGACTTTTTACAGACTTCCGGTGATCCAATATGTAACAGTTTTATAGGAACAGTTTGACCAAGACATTCCAGGTGCTGGCAGGCAGATTTTGATACCAGGCTGTTTCCCCCCCCCCCCCCCCCCCGTTTCCAGTATTTATGCTAGGCTAAAGTAGCTGGCAGCTTGTGTATAGCTTCATATTTGGCATGAGAATGGCATGACTCTTCTCAATCATCTTTCAGTTAAAGAGAATGAGGGCATTTCCCAAAATGTCCAACTACAAAAACATTTGAAAAGCTGCTTCTCTATTAGGACCCTCTAACTGTCAGATAATCTCGATCATGTTACCGCAATTACCCACAGTTTATTACTCATCAAAGTTTCAACACCTTCTTTGGCTTTGCTATGCTTTGAACTGGAAATAGCTGCCAACACCCTCATTTCTGTCACACTAACATGTAACGGCAAACAACCAGTCTTCAGGTTTGTCTCACTGCATTTATGTTCATTTTTAATCCGACACTGACCTGTGGGGTCAACTCTCATCCAGTCTCCTGGGGGGGGGGGGGGGGCGACCCCAGCATGCTCCCTGGCCTGCTGGTCTGGAGTAACTAAGGCCACTGTGACTCACATAGACCTGATAAAGGTCACCAGGGTGTGTATGTGAGTCAGTGGATGTCTGTTATGAATATGGAAATGCACACTGCCTTCCTGCCTGCTTCACATGGAAGGAGCATAGTAAGTCTTTCATGTCACGATGCCTCATGCTAGGTAGCTAATTACTCTGTTGTTTAGGGTGTGTCAGTCAAACTGCTGTGAAAATGGCCTGCAGTGATTTAATCTTAGACTGTGCTGGCTTGTTTACACTCCACAGCTTGTTTGTGTCAGTAAGAAGATGTATTGGAAGTATGCACATTAGTTGTAATTACAATATTCCTTGTTGTTTTAATCTAATTAATTTCATAACGACTTCTTATATTTATATGTAACAAAATGTGTAATTAGGGATATTGTTAGAAGTCACAATCATGTTTGTATGCTGTGTGTGTCAGGTGAGAAAGACTCTTGACGCGACCATGCAGACCCTTCAGGACATGCTCACAGTGGAGGACTTTGATGTTTCAGAGGCCTTCCAGCACAGCCAATCCACAGAGTCGGTCAAATCGGCTTCCTCCGACTCCTACATGAGCAAGGCAAACATTGTTAAGAGACGTGCCAATCAGCAAGAGACTGAGGGCTTCTACTTTACTGTAAGTTCTCAGATGAGAGCACAATGGCACTGCAGCATGGAGCACATCCATTATAACTGGAAATAACCATGTCACTTGTTGTCTTTTAATGTATTTCATCTGCAGAAATACAAGGAATACTTGAATGGCAGCAATCTCATTATCAAACTGCAGGCCAAGCATGACCTTTTGAAGCAGACGCTAGGAGAAGGTGAGACTTATTGTGCTATACAGTACATTAGTGGAATGGAAATTGCTGGTACTAGTTGGTTTCCTCCATGTTTTTGGAAATAGAATACAGAATTATGTTGCACTGAATTTATCATTTCCTTGACAATTTAACCATGTTTGGACATCAAATAAACCCTACATTTCATGATGAGAAGTACTTTGCTTGAAGGCTATGACATGCCATAGTAACCAGCTGCGACAGCCCCGTAGTTGAGTCAAAGTCAAATTATCTTTATTAGTCTCCCCAAGGAGAAATTCATTTTGGACACTGAGAGAAATTGCTGCAAGAGTTACAACAGAGACACACAACAAGCACAGGGTTAAAACAGAAGACAAATGTACATTGAACATCTAGGCTAGTCAAAGAGCTGTGCAAATTGCAAATTACCATTTTCTATAGGATACTAAAAAAAAAAAAACATCCTTCCTACATTCTTCTGTTCTACCATACATGCCTTACAGTCGTTCCTACTTCCATAAGCATCCATGCATTCAGTCCTAAAAATAAAACATTCATTTATCCATTCATAAATATCCTTAGAATCCATTGTAAATATGAATTTATTCCTTCATTCATATCCATACATACATTCAGTCACAGATATACAGAGATCAAAACGAAGGCCAAGTTTGAAGATGGGTGTGATCCAAGCAACGGCGTCAGAAGTAGGCTGGTAGGAAGAGCGAAGGGGCAACTGACCCCCACTTTACGCCCCCTAGCCCGATCCCATCGCAAGGTGGTCTCCATTTCTTTAAATATATATATATATATATATATATATATATATATATATATATATATATATATATTTATTTATTTATTTATTTATTTATTTATTTATTTATTTATTTTCTTTTTTTTTTTACATTTAATGCACATAAACCTGAGCCAAAACTTTTAAAAGGCCTATGTCAATGTGTTGCTACTTCAAAATCAAAGAAAAAAAAAAACATCTCCTTTTGGTTATATATTATATATGGGTCAGTACATCGTTTTTCAGACTACATGGACATATACTGTATAGCACATATAGTCAATGATACAACCTTTGTGGATATACAGGAGTGTTTATGGTTGAAAATGATTGATTGAAATTGAATAAAAAATTGTGTTATAATACTGAAGCTTGACAGCTTGTCAATGTGTAGACCTAAAAGAAGGTCACAGGGTAGAGAAGAAAAAAGAGTAAATAAAAATGTGTATGTTCCATTGTGTTTCTACTTCAGACTCAAACAATCTGCTTCAGGGTTGGAATTATGTGTGTTTGACGTAAAGTAGGATTGTGAACATGACGTGATCCTTGAACAAACATTCCTGATTGACTAATCAAAGTGAGGCCTTAATTAGTTTGCGTACATTGAGGTGTGTGTGTGTGTGTGTGTGTGTGTGTGTGTGTGTGTGTGTGTGTGTGTGTGTGTGTGTGTGTGTGTGTGTGTGTGTGTGTGTGTGAGAGAATGTGGTGCAGATATCATGAAATCATCAGACTGTACAAATCAGCTTCCACAGACCTCCCACTCTTGTTGCCCCTGGATACATTTTCACTTTGCAGAGCGAGTATACAAGCTATCCCCTTCTGGGGCTAATGTGCTGTTTCTAGGGCAACCGCTGAATGACTACTGCCTGGCAGCGAGTCAAATACAGCCATGGCGCTCACCCCATTGAGCCTGCCTGAATAGATGCCCGTTTTCTCATAACACCCCTTTCCGTCTCCATCTGCCAGCCTTGCACTCAACCGTACAGCTAACTTCTGTGATTGTAAAACTAGTGTATACTAATTTTGGCCCTTTCACTGCTGTTTTTCCTTTTAGGGGAGAGGGCTGAATATGGAACAACAAGGTAAGATGTCCAGTGACAAGAGGGTGAATAAAGTAGGTGATGGTGTGTAAAATCCTTCCTGTGTCCTTGGATGTGTCAGGAATGAGATCACAGTGTGGGAATATGAGTGTAGTCTTAACTTCTCTATTTATTTGTTGAACGAAGGGTTTATTTCTAATTAGAGAAGGCGGTGCTCTGAGTTGTTCTACCCAGTTTTGATCTATACAAATATGTTAAGACTAAGAAAGGAAATGCCAGTGAGATGGATCATGTCCTGCTGTTGTTCTATTTATAAACAATTCAATGAGCAGAAAATGAACAAATATTGACAAGCCAGGCTCATGACTAATTGAACACAAGTGTTTGGCTTTGACCTATTTTGAACTATAGCACATTCCGTTAAATGCAATCAAATCTTAATTGAATTTTGTGTGTGATAATTACTTGTAATCATTTTACTTGACTTTGATCAAGTTTGCTACAGCAGCTCTGTCTATGAGTCAAGTTATAGGAATAGTTTGACATTTGGGGAAATATGCTTATTCGCTTTCTTGCCAAGAATTAGATTAGAAGATCAATACCTAAGTGGTATTGATTTTCTCATCTCAAATATTGTGTTTTTGAGGTGCAAATTACTGTGTGAAATACATGGCAACAAAAACATTTTAGAAAAAAATGACTGCATTTTGATGTGTAAAATTGCATTATATTATTAATTGCTTTATTATTTATATTTACCCTGTACCAACCGTACACCCCCCACCATCTCCCCAGGCCCCCCACTCTTCCCCCTAAACCCCAGAGAATGCGGAAGTCTAGACCTCGCTCCATTTTTAACCGTAAGCTGTTTAACGGCAATATGGAGGCCTTCATTCAGGTATTAGCCCATCTGTGCTCTTTGTCTCTCCATGAGCTCAGCTGTCTCGCTAGCGGTCCTTGGGGGTTTTCTTGCCTTTGACCACTCTTTTACCCAAATGTTGGCTCACTCATGCACTTTCCTCTTGCTCATTGCCTTGTGTTCACAGTCTTGTAATTTAGGAAAGACAGGGTAAGATGAAAACCTATCAAACAAATTCTGGAGATTGTTTGTTTGATTTCATAGGCACTGCACCGGTGCCGGGCCTGCTCTTAACATCCTTTCTCCTGTGATCCCCAGACTCCAGACACTGAATTAATTTGGCTTTACGTATGTCAGTTGGCCAGGCACCAGCCATGTCAGGCTATGCAAATAAACACATGGCCACATCCACTCTAATGCTCAATCGAACAGGGACAGGCAGACGGAGTGTGCATCAACAGCATTGGAACAGTACAGCTAAAACGATCAGTCGATTGGCAGAAAAAAAAGCGATTAAAATAATTTTTCAAGCAAAAATTCCCGTTCCATGTTCCTACGTTTTGAAGATTTTCGACTTTTATTCATAGAAAAATTTACTGAATATCTTGAGCTTTAGAGTGTTGGTTGAAAAAAAACCAAGTCATTTAATGATGACACTTTTGGCTTTAAGAGATTATAATGGGCATTTGTTACTAGTATATTCTGACATTTTAAAGAACAAATTATTCAACCAAATAATCAATATACTAATGGACAGATTAATGGATAATCAATAATTGGTTAGTTGCAGTGCTTGGAAAATGCCTGATTGTATGTCTAGCTCTGATCCCCATCCTCTCAGGTAGCATTCTCCCTTCGACTCCCCCTGCCCAGCCATGTTCTCCTGTTTCACACCCCACAAGGCACTGATGCTTTGGCTATTCTCTCAGGACAGGCCTCCTCTTTTCTCTCTCTGTATGGTCTGTCTCTCTCACTAACATGTTGTGGTTCTTGTTGCCTCTCTTCCTCTGTCTACGTGCCTTTCTGCTCTCTGCCCAGGGGACGACGGAATGTCCGTGCGAGGAGTCAGGTACTCTGTCTTATAGCAGGGCGGGATAATAATGAAAGTGTTCAGTATGCTAAACAACATTTCTGTGTCCCTGCCCTGTTGGCATTCCTGTGAAAATACTGTAGTATTATATAACATATGTATGGTGGTACTAACACTATTTTTTTCCACTTATTTTTGTTCCATACACTTAACATCAGTTATTTAAATAATCATAAAATTAACAATGTTCACTCAACTTTATGTAAGCTTAGTTTAGTGTATTGGGATCCCCATTAGCTACAGCAGGGCTGCAACTATTCTTCCTGGGGTCTGTAATTAATTAATTTGAGGGGCTGCCTCTATAAGCTTCTTATGATATCAACCTGCTGGCATGACTATTTGTCTTCTATTGTTTTCTGGGTATGTGCTTCCAATTTATCATTTAAATGTCTCCGGTAGGACTCAGGGCAGCCTATACCAGTGGTGGTTGAGAGCTGCGTTCGGTACATCAATCTGTATGGTAGGTTCCTGTTGTGTTTATATGTTGTCTTTCCACAAAATGACAAAACCTGTGCTGTCTCATAATTTGTCTCTCTCTCTTTATACAAGCTATACTTTTTTGATGTGAAACTTATTAATTTGAGCAGTTGTGTCAGGGAATGAAAAAAAAGTATACAAATTAAAAATGTATTTAACAAAGCATACTATCTACCATATTCTCAATAGGAATGTCCTAGACTGAAAAATAAGTCTTTAGTCTACAAATAGCTAATTTCCACCATATAATTATTACCTGCACCATAGTTCCTGGTCATTTCTAAAAGCCTAGGAACTATTGGGGCAGAGTTTGCAGTGCTAGACATCACTGATTTTTACAAACACAAAACAGCTTCATTCATACAATAGGAAAACACTGGGTGCCACTTGTATCAATATTAGGACAAAGGGTGGACACAACACAATGACTCTGTTGTTTTGTCCTGATGTAGAAATGTTTCAAAAGCCACTCATTTTTGAATCTGTTACAGACTCATTTGCCTAATCTTCATGGTTCTTTTTAGATGCGGTTGAAACGTAAACAGAAAAACGCTAAAGGGGACTTTTAGTTCCTGTTGTTGTTCCTGTGGCTCTATAGTTCCAGGAAAAAAATAGTTGAAAAGAGCCTAAATATTAGCATTTTTTGACTAATCAATTCGTTGAATTAGCTGACAAGATCTGTCAAATAGTTTTTTCAGTGTTACTCTCCCGTCGCTGCAGAATACAGTAATGCTGAGGGAGCTTATAAAATCAAGTGCTCATTAATGACAAAAGCGTGTTTATGAATATTACAGTGAAGACAGACGTGATTATCATTTCACCTAGTAATGAGTAAAAACAAATACTGAATTTACCATAAAAGGACCAGAAAAACAATTAATTCAAAAAAGAAAGTTGACCAAGACCTTACTGATAGCCTGGGTAAACCCTGACAAACTTCCGGCAAATTTGAGATTAGCTCTGCAAGTCAGTCTGGCGAAGAGCCCATTAAAACCCATTTCCAATGTCCCCAAAATCGAGGTACCAATCACAACCGCTGAGGCGGGCTTTACACCAATCACAACCGTTGAGGCGGGCTTTACGCGACAACAATAGCGCAGCGACGGCGAGCAGCTTTTTGTTTACATTCAACATGACGGCTACCGAAGCACAGCGTCACCCGGATCGTTGGTCTGATTGGTTGAAGGACTATCCAATGAGCCCAGATGCATTTGAGCGGCGTCCGTTGGTGACGCCCCTTTGGAACTGAACTGTCAATGAACCTTTCCCAGACCCACTCTCAGTTACAACTGAGAAGGGTCTGGTGTCAACCAGGCTACCTTACTGACCAGTTTCCTAGAAATCTTCTTGCAAGGGGCCGCCTTAATCTCATGACACCTTCTTTCATTTATGTGTTGCTGCTGCACACTGCTCTGCTCTTTCATATCCAGTCTCCCAGCATTTTTCACCATTTCGGTCACACACATACAGTACATCCCCACAATCGCATTGTAGCCTAAACCAACATTTGTTGTTTTTTAAATTAGTTTGTTGTGCTTTAACCTTCAGGCTTTAAAAGTTGTGCCCATACTGTGAGGACTAGTTACTATTCTTATACTTTAAATGTGCAAAGAAATTCAATTAAAGGACATTTGTACATTTTACACTAACAGGTCTATCTGTCCACAGGTCTTCAGCAGCAAGGTATATTTCGAGTTCCTGGCTCCCAGGTCGAAGTCAACGATATTAAAAATGCATTTGAAAGAGGTTAGTCCCAGTGCGCTTGGCCATCTTTTCTTGATTGATTTTAAATTGCGTTTTGTCCACCTCAAAAGCCACAGTCTCTTCCACAGGCCTCTAAAGTGCCAATAAAGAGCCCATATGTCACATGTAACCCCGTAATGGACATGCAAACCATTTTAGATGCATAATACATAAGATCAACATCTCCGAGTAATAATGAATGAGGAAACCTAACTGCACTCTTAATGTTTATATCAACCTCCCAACTTGAAATATGCATAAAAAACTGCATCAGTGCCGTGTTACATGAACACTGATAGTGATGAATGATTAATGAGTGGAATAAATGTGTGCTATGTACATAGGAGAGGATCCACTGGTGGATGATCGGGCTGATCATGACATCAACTCTGTGGCAGGCGTTCTTAAGCTCTACTTTAGGGGGCTGGAAAACCCGCTGTTCCCTAAAGAACGTTTCCTGGACCTCATATCTACAACCAGTGAGTCACGTTCCAGATAAAACATCTGATAAATGTAAGCTTTTTGTTGAGTCTAGCTTTCTTTTTATTTCAGAGCTTGACTCAGGAGCAGAAAGAGCTCATCATCTTCAGCAGATAATTGTGACTCTTCAGCGGCCTGTGATCATCGTCATGAGATACCTGTTCGCATTTTTAAATCAGTAAGTCCTGCCACAACCCATGTCACACATTTGACAGTCATAAAGTGATACTAATTGCTTCTGTCTTTCCAGTCTTTCTCAGTACAGTGATGAGAACATGATGGACCCCTACAACCTGGCTATTTGCTTTGGCCCCACATTGATGCCAATACCAGATGACCAGGACCCTGTGGCCTGCCAGGCGCATGTTAATGAGATCATTAAGACCGTTATCATCCACCATGAGGTCATCTTCCCGGCCCAGCGTGAGTTGGAAGGACCTGTGTATGAAAAGTGCATGGCTGGTGGGGAAGAGTACTGGTAAGTGCAAGACAAGGTGTCCAACATATGTGTGGGTGAATAAGAGGCATAATAGTGAATATATGTGTGTATAGTTTATTCTATTGTGTGTCTGTTTGTGGGACACTTATTAAAGAGCCCCAATTATACTAATTTTCAGCGTCCATATCAAGTTTCTCATACTGCCCATTGCTGCAGCTTCTTTGCCTGAAACACTCTGTCTGAGCTCTTTGCCCGCCTTCCCGAAAAGCCGAGTCTGCTCTGATTGGTTAGCTGGCCTACTCTGTTGTGATTGGTCAACCAAATTCAAACAAGCCACTGGGCAGCCTGTGCTTGCTCAGGCAGCACCAATGGGCAGCACATATGGAAAACTGGCTTGGCTTTCTCAATTAATGACATCATTAATTGAGGAACAGTTGAGAAAAAGTGCTGTCTGTGGGTGAGAAAGCCCATTTACAGTGAAGTGTTTTTTTTTTTTTGTACTTTATACATCTATTAAATACACACAAAAAGCTATATAACACACTAAATATGGGAATAATCCAAAAAAACCATAATAGGGGCTTTTTAAACAGCAGCATTTTATTATATTTGTTTGTTAAGCTTTGTTAAAGTTTAGTTTGAGTAGATTGATAACCATAAACATGGCCATATTTATACAATTTGGTCTTAAAACTGTATCTCATTGTGCATGTATTCTTTTGAGGCAAATGATGCAAAATTATTTGGTAATTTGGGTTTTGTTTTCATTTTCTGTATTTACTTTTTTTACTTTTAGAAAAAAGGGATGACATTTTAACATTTTTATTTCAATCATCTGACTATCTCCATATTTCTCCATTCAGCGAAAGCCCCCACAGTGAGCCAGGAGCTCTGGACGAGGTAGACAATGGTACTGGACCCAACACTAGTGATGAAGGTGAGACACAAAACACAGTCAGTCCACTGCAAAGACTGCAGCCGTACCTACAGAGCCCCACTGGGGTCAGCTGAGAAGAAAAAAAACTAAACCGTGTGCACGGATTACGAACCCGTGCGAACAGTTTATGAAACCGAGGGAACAGATTTTTATTCTGTGCGCAGAGTTTAGTTTTTTTTTTTTTTTCTCAGCTGACCCCAGGGGGGCTCCGTACGTATCTGTACAATAAGTGAAGAAATAAACAGATGTTTCAAATTGGATTCTGTCACATTTCTTTGTGTTGCACTTTGTATTCTTTGAATTGCAGAGTTGGAGCAGATCGAGGCAATCGCAAAGTTTGATTATGTGGGCCGAAGCCCGAGAGAGCTTTCCTTCAAGAAGGGAGCCTCTCTGTTACTCTACCTACGAGCCTCTGAGGACTGGTGGGAGGGCCGACATAACGGTGTGGATGGGCTGATTCCACATCAGTACATTGTTGTACAAGACATGTGAGTAGGACACATGTAGGACAATTAGATTTTTGTTATATCGAACAGACATTATTTTAGTATATAACTTCATCAGAAAAGTGACCTAGTCAAGACGTCAGGTACCTGGTTCTGCTGCAGGGCAGCAACTACTTTGGGCTTTGTCATTATTTATGTTGCTCTATTTTCCCAAAATGCATGTTTCTATTCTTACCGTCCTCGTGAGCTGTGATGTGTTTTCAAGAAGCTTGGCCTTATACGTTTGTAAAACCTGCGACTTTATACGGGTCAATGCAAAGAAAATAATCCTGTTTTCCTGAATGATTTTCTTGTTTTCTTGACACAACTAGTTGCAATGAAAAGAAAACAAATGACGCCCTATCAGCAATTGGCTGTAGAGATTTAAGGAGGACCAGCACATAGGTCACTTCCCAAATAAAAGCTTTAATTTCTTCTACGGCCTTATACTTGATAACCTCTCCTGCATCACAGAGCAAGTAACCCAATTAAAGCTAGATTCGGAAGAGAAGTGATGGATGTACTGCCAACAGTGGCTTCCAGGGACTGATAAGTGATTAATTATGCCTGTAAAAGTAATGAGGTTCGCAGTGCTGATGACATTTTTGTGTTGTTTTTGTGGCAAGAAGGTAATTGTTAAGGCTTCTTATGTGCTGTTCGAGAGAGTTGCAAAATTCAATCGGTCAAATTAAAAGCCAATATTACCATTTCCCTAGGACTATAAACAATTAATTGAGATCAATCTCTTCTGTCTGTCCATATCAGGGATGATGCCTTCTCAGATAGCATTCCGAGGACTGATAGTGCGGCCAGCAGTGGACCACACCACGATGAAAGAGCCTCGTCCAGGAACGACCGCCAATCTCCTTGCGA
Source organism: Zingel zingel (assembly GCA_023566125.1). Lineage (NCBI taxonomy): Eukaryota > Metazoa > Chordata > Actinopteri > Perciformes > Percidae > Zingel > Zingel zingel. The sequence continues at coordinate 18,019,662 of CM042319.1, forward strand.
ACACACACCTGAGCGCCGCTTTGGAGCAGCATTTGGAAGGTTACTTAAAACTCCATGGGCACACACAATACAGGCAGTGAATGCATACTGTAGACATGAGTAATTATAGCTTTTTAATGACCAAAAGAATTCAATCTTTAAAATTAAAATCCCTGTGCAGGTATTCAGAGTCAAGACATTTAAACTGATAAAGGATCAAACTGTGATTTTTCTTAGGGTGAGGGTGCGATCAGATGGAGCTGCAGGTCCGCGCCACAGGAACAGCGCTGACAGTCACAGCCCCACCAGAGCTGCAGACCAGCCTCCTAAGGTTATGCCTCGGCCCTGCAGCCCACATAAAATAGCAGTTAGCAGGGGCCCAACAGACAGTCCGGAGAAATGGCGTCTCGCCACATTTGGCAGTGCTGGCTGCATCAACCACCCAGACAGAAAGGCCTTTGTGGACAGCCACTCTCAACGATCTTCACCCAGCACCATTCGGCACGCAAGTTTAGGAGATCACAAAACCCTTGAGGCTGAAGCACTCGCTGAGGTGAGTGTCAATACTTAAATAGACTTTGAAATAGACAATTTAATACAATATTAATACACTAACTCTCCTTGAAATCATTTAGTTTTGTACTTTGGTAGATCAATTAATATTGTACGTCTTCACTAAAAAGAACACTGTCCGGCAAAGAAAGTAAGCTAATCACTTGCTTCTTCTTTTAAACATTACTGTTCTGAGGGCACGGTATAACTGAATTTAAAGCATTTATTCATCCAAAGCCCTTTACTGTTTGCCTGTCATTTACACAGTCACTCACACACATCTGGTTTCTGGGGCGAGAAAGAGGACAATATTTAGAAACCAAACTAAATCAAACTGAAACTGTAAAAGTGTGGGGGACATGTCTCTCCCACCCTCAGTGGAACTTGGTTTTAGTTACTCCTTGCCTGGTTGTTTGATTTTCATTTCTAAATGTCAACATACATTTCCCTTCTGCTTATGTTTGTCAGGACATAGAGAAAACAATGAATACAGCTCTCCATGAGTTGCGTGAGCTGGAGCGACAAAATGTAGCCAAACATGCCCCTGATGTTGTTTTGGACACATTGGAGCCCCTCAAACACCCCGGTGGAGCCCAGGATCCACCTGGCAGTCCTCTCCACACCATGGTGATCAGGGATCCAGATGCAGTCCAGCGACGTAGCAGCAGCAGCTCCTCCTCCGAGACCATGACCACTTTTAAACCTGCTATATCAGCACGTAGACCAAGTGCACCTCTAAGGCCCCCGCCTGTCAGACCTGTCCGGCCTGCTCCTGTGATTGGACAGGGCCAGGGACCACAGCGCTCCAGCAGCTCTAGTTCCTCTGGTCTGGGCAGCCCAGGCATCACACCCACTGACAGGGTCTTTCCCAAACCTCCCTCCCCATCACCATCCACCTCCTCCTCATCCTCAGACAAACAAGGTAACATGTAGCTCCAGTCAGTCACAAGTCAAGTAGGAGAAGAACACTGTGGATACCAAGTGATTGTGATTACCATCACACCCCTGCACCTCTTTTTTGACAGCAAAACAAACATTGACACCTGGTCTGTATGATGAATATTTACCACTGATCTTCTATAGTGTAGGACAGCTACTGCTGGTTTCTGACAACTCTGTGCCCACACATTAACTTGTTGGTGGACAACTTGATGTACTGTATTTCAATATTATACACACAAAAAAAAGATTTTAATCTACGAGCATAATTTTATAGAACACTACCGTGCTGGACAGCCATGCTGGATAAAAAAAAAAAGGGATGCACTGGAAAATGCTTCTGTTTACTGAAATCTGACAAAGAATCACCTCATGTTGTTAGGTTACAGAAATGCTGTGAGCTTGGACTTTGTATCTGGTTTCATGTTCTATTATGAGGGAACACTTATGGGAACATTTCACCACTGATTATATAGACATCCAGTGGTTGATTTAGTCTATTAAAACTACAACTCCTTGGGACCATTTTCCTCAGAGAGCCAGTCCGACAATACCAGCATATACCAGCAAATGTTGGGGTTTTCAGCATCAGGAGAACACCGTGGCTGTGTCTGAAATCACTCCATTTACTATGTAGTGCACTATATTTACCGTTAAACGCCATTTTATTTCAGTGTATGAATTCTGAGTGGGAAGAAAATAAAAGTCTTATAATGTTATGAAAGTGTGCATGGCATGTACAGTAAAGGCTTTTCTGCCAAAAATCCCACAATGCAACGCGTCACATTTTATAGATGCGAAAATTACAGTTGTGTGACGATACACCTGTTAGTGATTACGCTAAATCATGCTGACTCATATGTGTTGGAAATGTCAATTTATTGTTCATTATAGAGTAAACTATTGAGTGTCTGTTTTATGGGGAGATGTGATTGAGGGAGATTTCAGACACAGCCAATGACTGAATGGTAAAACTAGAGAATTGCAATAAATTGCAGTTTATTCTAATGGCCACTAGATGCTGGCTTTAAGGACAGTTTGTCTGTATTAGAGCCACTATGTTAAAACAAATCTGGTAGTATGGTAGTATAAAAAACAGACTGTGGAAAACAGCAGTGCTTGCTACACCCCACACCAATCCAGTTCCAGGATACTGAGTACCAAGGGCTGAAAGCAACTACACGGCACCAAGTGGGATTGGTCACTTTTTCTTGGATTGGCTAAGTAGTGGTTGGCAGAATAATTAGAAAAATGCTACAATTATACAAACATATTAATGGCTTTTAGGTAAATTGAAATATCCTTCAACTTTTCTCTTAAATTGCTCAATTATTATTTTTGTCCCTGCAAGATTAAGAAGTTCCAAAGAAACGGTCCCAGTAAAACTCACCAAGCAGCGTTGTAATCAGAACAAGTGGTGCTGCTGCTGTCTGACCACTTAGTGACCAGCCTGAATGGCAGTAGCAGCATCACTGGCCAATAGCTTGGGTTCGGGCCAGGTTAACTGATAGCAGTGCAGCAGCGCAATCAGCAACAACCTGAGACTCTGCCTTGTTGCATTTTCTTAGCAGTGGACCAGGGCAGGAGACAAGAGTCAGTATCTTAGCCCAAACTATGTTTTTTCCTTCATTCATTAATCGCAGAACAGGTCAGTGGACGTCAGAAGTAGACCAGGCCAGATGGCTACAATTACGCAGAGAACATTGACAATTATTGTGGACATTATAGACATGCCACCCCTATAACTAATAGGAAATAAAGATGAAAATCAGCAAACTGTTCTTATAATATAGTAATTTCTCTATATAAAAGATTAGCTGTGTTACCTCAATAAACAAGTAAAACGTTCAACAATTCAAGTGACTAATGCACTTATAAACATTACAGGGAACTGTGCTGCATTTGTAGGTTCTGTGTTTTCATTTTGATGAAGTTGTACTAGGAACATGATATAGCACATCAGTATCATTGAAGCTTACTTAATGTCTAGATTGCACACAGTCAGTTCAGGCTGTGTGGGTGTTTAGATGAACTTGTTTACTGTTGGTGGTGTTTGTCGTCTGTCTTATAAGGATGATCAATATATCTTTAAAGTGTAATAGGTACATTGGATTGAATATATACATACAGTTAAAGGATACTTGTATAAATAACATTGTATAATAGGAACAGGATATATTATCATGTCTAGTCTGTTGATTTTTGTAACTCTTATCCTTGCACAAACATTAACGAACAATAAATCAGTGAAAACCTTGCTGAAATTTCTCGTCTTATTGTCTTGTGACGTACAATAAAATGTGAAGTGTTTTAATGTAGATGACTGAAAATGAACAGTGGCCAATGATTCGTGATGAGTTATGGCAGTGTACCATATTCATATCCATAGTCCTTGTTACACTGAACATCTGTGGTTAAGAGTTGCATGAACATGCATGACTATCTGACTTCACACAGCACAGCTCACTCGAGTACATGCACTGACTAGCGTGGCTTTGCAGTGCCATCTACTGGTCAGCAGAGATTTTTCGCTCATCCTGTTAAAAGATGGGTACCTGTTCCAAATCAAGGAAATGCTACCAGAAAATGCACCATGAGCTGCCAGATGAAGATTAGCATACATTTACTCAAGCAACGTATTTAAGTACAGTTTTGATGTAGGCCTACTTTCCTCGAGTATTCCATTAATTGTTATTTCAGAGGCAAATATTGTAATTATTACTCTACATTTATCTCACAACTTTTGTCACTACTTGATTTGCAGGTTCAAATTTCACATGCAAAAAACATGGTCAACACATGACGTTTAATACAGAAGTTTTTTAAAAAAAAAACTATCAAACTACTGTATATATAAAGTATTAAAAATTAACTAATTTAGGGCAACTACTAAATCTAAATGTTGCTTCACATCCATGCATTCATGATAATACTCTAAAAGGCTGTTCTGCATAATGAACACTTTTACTTTTAATACTTTAAGCATATTTTGCCGACAATACACTTGAATGCTTAACTTTGACTTGTTATGCAACATTTGTAGACTTTTACATCAAGTCACTGATAGTATGTACTTGTTTCTTACATACTCATCCAGACTTACAGTTACCACGTGTGCCCTGTGGATGGAGGCATTGTCATCCTGGAACTCTGAACAAGAGATACATTTTTTACCATGTGATAAAAGTGCTGACTCAAATTTGCACAGGACAGCAGTCACATCCAGATAAGGTGTTTTAAATAGGCCTATATATATGTTTTGACGTAAAATCTTAAAAGTCATTGAAAAGTCATTAATTATAGTTGTCAAACAAATGCAGTGATGTAAAAAGTACAAAGTAAAAGTACCCCAAAATTATATTTAAGTGCAGTGCTTGAAGGTCCTATGACATGCTGCTCTTTGGATACTTTTATATAGGCCTCAGTGGTCCCCTAATACTGTATCTGAAGTCTCTTTCCCGAAATTCAGCCTTGGTGTAGAATTACAGCCACTAGATCCAGTCCCACAATGAGCTTTCCTTAGGATGTGCCATGTCTGTGTCTGTAGCTTTAAATGCTATTGAGGAGGAGGGGGGGGGGGGGGGGGGGGGGTGTGTGGCCTTGACCAACTGCCATACTGTCAGTACCCGATCCGTGCCGCCTGCACGATCCATTCTGTTGTACGAGGATTTACGCCACTGCCCGATCTGTTCCACGCTAGCCTCCACCGGGAAGCTAACGTTAGTTTAGCTAACAGCTAATTCGGCTAACAGCTAGATTCAGTTTAAAATAAAGTTAAGTCAAACTTAATGGGAAAAGCAGGCTACAGCTAAATTAAGACTTTACAGTACTAACAATAAAGACAAGTATTGAGTGATTGTATTTTAAATGAGCACAAGTAAAGTAGAACTGACGTAACAGCAAGTTTTATTTTGAGGGTCTTTTAAAGTTTACATGCTGTCTCAGCTAGCGGTTAGCCGAATTAGCTGTTAGCTAAACTTACGTTAGCTTGCCTGTGGAGGGTAACGGCAGACTGCTACAATCAGCTAGCGATTAGCCGTTAGCTAAACTAACGTTAGCTTGCCTATGGAGACTAACGACAGACCGCTATAATCACCTAGCGGTCAGCCGAATTAGCTGTTAGCTAAACTAACGTTAGTTTACCGGTGGAGGCTAGCGTGGAACAGATCAGGCAGTGGCGTAAATCCTCGTACAACAGCGCATGCGCGAACGGATCGGGTACTGATACATACTTCGCTTGTTTGCAAGCCATGATGTCTCTCTCTTTTTCATGGGCGGGCCAAATGCTCTGGTCGGGCAAAGCAGAGAAAGGGGGAGGTAACCTTGCTCCTATGACGACATGAGGAGATTCCAGATTTCGCCCATCTGAGTTTATGTTTTCTCAAAGGTGGAGCAGGGCTGGGTACAGCCCTGGGTATCCTGCCAGAACCTTGCCATTTCTAGCCACTGGGGGACCATAGGCAGGCTGGGGGAACTCATATTAATAACCTCATAAAGTGAATGGTTCATGCCATGGGACCTTTGTGTAAATATACTTAATTATTTTCCACCTCTGCTTTATTCTTTGCACGACCTCAGTTGCAAAATACATGTTAGGTGTGATATAGGGTCCAATAACGGTGTCCCTCAGTGTTCTGACTCCTCAAAACATTACACTGACATTTTTTCTCTCAACTGATACAAAGCTGCTTTTTTTATTTTTCCCTACATATTGAACCAATGTAATCGTCATTGTTGAGTAAAGCACCAGCACCTCAGCCACTGTTCTTTAAACAAGTTCATGCTTGTATGTGTTTTTTGACTCGGTAAGGCTTGTGATGACGTGCAGCCCTCCAACCTCACCCCCACCCCAAGCTCAGCCACAGATATTTTAATCATTTCAATTGGATGCCTTGGAGGTCAATGCCCTTAGAGAAACCCTGAGCTGAGAGAACTGATTACTGATTGATTATTACAGATCATCTCTAGCTAAAATGCATGGTTTGGATATAAAAAAGAATATATAAAATAGATATAAATGTCTAATATCTAAAACAGACGTACACAGGCTTCTCTGTCTTATTTTGTTTTCCCTATATCCTTATCAAGATAATTATGGCCTGAGCGCCGACAGCGGCGAAGGCCATATTGAAACTGAAGGAATTCTTCTTTCTTCCAGCAAATGAATTGCCTTTTTGAGTATGGAACAAAATCAGGGCCAAATGTTTTGTTAATTTGAAAAAAATATATATAGTTGAAAAACTATAAAAAAAAGTTTTGGTATAAAACTTGAAAAATAAAACCATGTATTCAAACGTGTACACATTTTTCTTTCAGTTTGAATAAAATTTAGATTAAATTCTGAAATTATATTGAATAAATTATTCATTTTCATTTTTCACTTTTATATTTGTTTTCAGTTCGACATTTCATGTTTTCAGATTTAAAACTTATTTTTTTTACGGCTTCAAATCTTTTTTTTCAGTTTCAGACTTTTGGCCCTGACTTTGCGTAGGGGGCGTGGCTTCAACTCAGAGGGGCGTGGAATTATGAGTGACAGCCTAACAAAGAAGGCAGAAAACTCTCCTCACTCATGTTGCCTTTAGGGAATTGTGTTACTGCGAGAACTATGACTGAATGCTTTCTATCCACTATATACATGTGATTTTTACAAAACTAACTGATGCCAGTGACAAAGTTCCATTTAAAAAACTGTTTTGGCAACACGTTGTAACAATTACACTATAAGAGCAATAAACTGTGCCAGATTGTGCAGTTCAGCAGAAACATTGACTTCTCCCACTTCCACGTACGACTTTGAATGTATGAAAAACAGCTATGCTTGACGTCTGCCCCTCTCTCTCTGACATTGGCAGCATTGGCAGCGCTGCTCAGACTAATGGATTGTTGATTAAGGACAGTCTGAGCAGTGCTGCCAATGCCAATGTCAGAGAGAGAGGGGGTGGGGTCTGTCAAGCATAGCTGTTTTTCATACATTCAAAGTCGTACGTAATCAGTGACCAAAAACACACACAAGGCACAATGACAAAAGCATTACACAGCAAGGATAAATAAATAAATGGCACACAGGGGGTTCAATGCAATGGACAGACAGATGTTCCACAGTGACACACACATCAGTCTGATTATTGATTAGATGCATGTTTTAAATGCATGTTTTTTGTCCGTTCTTACTGATGCAGCTAATGCACATACTGCATGAGGCACAGGTGAATTAGAGCAACCAGATAATTATGGCTTTTACAGTATTACTCTAAGTTTCTTAAGGGTTTCATCATATAGTCTCAAATGTTAATTAATGTAACATATTCCAAAGTTTTTAGAAACATATCTTAAAGGTGCTGAGAAAGGTTAGGGACTGGTCGTTATATATTTAAGGCGCCACCGGAGGAGTTTTGAGATCTTCAGGCTAAAAAGATTTGACCCTGCCCTCAGCAGTTATAATTTGTAAATGACCTTCTAAAACGATTTGAAAAAGAGGCATGACCCGCTCCATATGTGCTAATTCACATTTAGCATAGATGTATTTTTACAGCCATGACATACACAAGTTAACCTCTGCATTCTCATCTTACACATCACACTCCTCTGTCATGGTGTGGTGGACATTTCAGTAGATTTACTCACTAACATTGTTGTGGAAATCATGGAACTAAATGCACACTTCCTGCATTACTGCATTACTTCAAATACTAAGTTACTCCTCTAGTAAACTAGTATTCACATGAAATAAAACATTGAGACCATTCAGCAAAGGACACTGGGAAATAACAAATTCACTGGTTGCTATGGACTCGTCACTAGGCTTCCTCAGTCATTGTATATTTTAGCACATAGGTAAAGCTGCCAAAGCTGAACATTATATTCCAAAACATATATGTTTATTTTTAAAGCAGATTTTACATTGTAACAATTTAACAATTCGCCCTTATGAAATCGAATCGCGGCACGGCTGTCTTGGAACACAATAGACAGACGGTGGCGGAATGCCCCGACACTTAAATTCAACTAAAATGTAACAGTGAACAATCAGTGTTGGACCTACAGTCTGTTGAGATGCCTCTCCAAACGCAGAAACGAAGCGCAGTCACACCATAAAACGTTAAGACACGTTAAGAAAAAAGATCCGTATTTTGCTGTAATCCAATGACACGGACAAGAAGTAATCCACAGCAATCAGTAGAGCCACAAAATGGGTCATGGTGTATCTAGCAAGGCCTACGGGCGTCACATTCACCAGCCAGCTCCAAACAGGTGAACGAGGCCTCTCCACTTCGCCGTTTAAACAAAGTGGAATAAACGTATAAAAGTCCAAATCTACACAAAATCCCCAATCAATGAGTAAGCTGACATCACATTTATATACATGGCATTTAGGAAACCTTTATTGCAAAGGTTGGCACGGCAAGATGTCCAGACTAGTGCAGTAATTTTCATTTTTTGCGTCCTGCTGCTCCCATCGTCAGCCAGGTAATATTTTTTTACTAAAGCAGTATATGAAATCAGATGTATTACCTACCACCATTTAGTTGTTTTGTGTTATTTAAGATATTTATAAAATATCTGGTCATGCCAGATGTAATTATTCCACTCATTTTTTAAACAATGCAATTACCCGTTTCAGCCACCAGGTACTACTCTGATAGTGAAGGAGACTAAGAGCTACATGAAAAAATATGCACCAGACAAGCCACTTTGAAATGTTGCTGTTTTCATGAATACAAAAGTTGGGTGACCCCCAACAGTGCGTTTTTCAGATAATCCAAGTTTTTTTTTATATAGTCTATATAATTTAAGAAGTATGAGAATGTTCTCCCTTTTTCCCCAAAAGAACACCTAATCCTTCAGTTTATCTGAATAATTCTAAATCACTAAATGTGGAGATACATACTTTTCCCTACAGCAACAACATAATTCTGCAGCAGATATTTGTCTTTGTTTCAAGTTTCTGATGAAGTCTTATTTAGAAAAAAGATATTTTGAAAGCAATGTCTTATGGTCTTACAATAACAAGTAAACAACCTATTCGCAGACATTCCCTCAATTATGGTATTTATAGTTGATTGCAGTGTTTATGAACAAATATAGAGGTACGGTAAAATCTCAGACTCCTCCCTGGGGATGATATCTATTTTCAGCCCTCCCCTCCACTGGAAGAGTCACTCTCTTTTTGTCTGTCTACATCATTGGCGTTTCGACCCTGAAGACTAAAGCTGTCGGTACTGTGTGGAGCTGGACTTGAGATCTGTGATTTTTAAATGTGTATGGTTATATTTGCTCTGGTAAGTTTAATTTCTCTAGTCTTGTAATTTCTTCATTTTGGTTTTAGTGATTTCTGCCTCTATTCACTGCACATTACCTTGTATGAACTACAATATCACGTGTGATCTTGATGTTGTGATTTGCTGATTGGTCAAATGTCTATCAGGTTTAGAATCAATGCTGTTTTCACATACTAAGAAATCTGTTCAAAGCAGTGAACACAGAGTCAATTTCTCATTCTCAATATGAATATTCTGCATAACAACTATAAAGATACAATGAGCAAGAGACTTACATCTTCAAATTGAATCTGTACTGTACTGCTGTGGCCACCCTCCAGCGCACAGTAAGCAGCTCCGTTAGTTGTCTTCCGACCTTTAAATTATACAGGTTTTGTTTTCAAACCAATTATAAATCTCAATAATGAGACCAGTAGGCTAATTTATTAATGTGTAGTATGCAGTAAGTTGCACTCCCAGACCTGATATTGGATCAATGAAATCAATAAAATATCAACTGATGCTGATCCTTTTCTGTTTTTGTTTGTTTTCCTAGATTTTTGCCATCTGTGCTTTTGCAACATGTGGAGGATACTATGGTCATCTCCAGGTTAAAGTGGACTGTTCAGACAGGAGGCAGAGTAACCTCAGCATCGACATTGATTTTGGCTATCCTTTCAGGTGAAGTAGTTGTGTGTGCTTTCCTTTACCTATGTCCTTTGATCTCATTAGGTAATTGACTTATAAATAAAAAAAAAAAAAAAAATATATATATATATATATATATATATATATATATATATATATATATATATATATATATATATTGATTTTCATGTAATTTTGTTTTTATTACATTTAGTTTAATCATTTAATCTTTGACAATTTTTACATGTTTTGATATATAATTTTAAAATGTGAATTAACAGACTAATTGACAATTATGACAAAGAGTGAAGATTTTACTGGACACCCAAAACGAGGCTTTCAGAATAAGCAGACATGACCAGGCAATCATCTCTGCATATTTCAGAAAACAGGTCAGCCAGACAAAAGCAAAAACAAAAATATTATTTAAAAGCTGCACAGCTCTACTCAATCATGTTGCCAGGCTCAGCAGAGGGGAGTTGCTCTCAAAACAGGATTTTGGACTAAAGCTGAGCAGGATGCCAGCCCAATTAAAGTCCAAAATGTTTCACTGCATCATTCGACAAAACTGTACCTGGAGTCCTGAAGGTTGGCTTTTTGTGATGTTACAGCTCCTTGGCACTTTATCACAGCTTGATATAGCTGCTTAGCGATCCATTGATAAGCTGATGAGCAACAGAAACTGGTATCTTTGGTTTCATTTTGATTCCTGCCAACCTGAAAGTACTCTGGGCTGCCTGGGACTTTATGCTATATAAACACTGAGATGTTTGAAGGACAAGAAAAGAGTGACTCTATTTCTCATCCGTATTGCTATTTTAAGTGAAAGGACTCATTTAAACAGAGCTATAATAGATCATCATTTAGTTTCAGTGCGCACAGTGGAAACAAAATCTAATCGCCCATGAATTAAATAAAATTACAGTTGGATATTACTCATCAGCTCCATACAAAAAGTCAAGCCAAAATAAAATGGTAATGAGTTGAATTTCACAACAGTAAAATATAAAGACACATTGTTTAACTGAACGACTTCTTGGAGAGCGACTGGCCACCATAAATATTTCATTTGGATGATGAATGGTGTGGTGTGTCTGTGGATGTGAACTCTCTGGTCTTGTGGTCGACCACCCCAAACCCTGTGCGTCAGAGTCGGTGATGGCCAAGCTGAACTGTTAATTAGTCGTCTCATTAACAGCTCAGCGACTTGACACTGGTGTTGATGTGTTAGTTCAGTGGTACCCACTCTCATACACAATGCCACAATTGTATTTCTCTGCTGTGTATCTATGGTTTTTGAGGTTGAACCATTTTCCCTACAGACTGCATCTCCTTATATTTCCTTTTTCTGTCTTGTAGACTACAAGAAGTGCATTTTAAGGCTCCCTTGTGTGAGACAAAGAGGGAAGAGATCCTTTTCCTGGATGGTGACTTTTCCTCAGCTGCTCAGTTTTTCCTGACTGTTGGTGTTTTTGCTTTCCTGTACTCTCTGCTGGCAACCATCGTCTATGTCTTTTACCAGAACAAGTACCTGAAAATCAACAGAGGCCCGCTTGTGGTCAGTGAGTTTATACCATCAACAAACATTCCTCCAATATTCTAATGTCCACATCTGAATTAGATACAATATAGTGTGATAATGTTTGTGTTTGTATGAGATGTAACACACCAAATTGACTATTTTTCCATTCTACTCTTTTGTCCTGAGCAGGATTTTGTCGTTACGGTCATCTTCTCCTTTATGTGGCTGGTCAGCAGTTGCTGTTGAGCCAAAACTCTTTCTGATATCAAGACGGTCACTAACCCAACACAGGTGCTTTTGCTCATCTCAGCCTGCAGAGCTCAGCAGAATAAATGTATGGCCACCCGGGAGCCTCTCTGGTCACAACTTAATACATCTGCGGTAGGTGTTCGCTCAACAAATGAAGCACTGAAACTCAAACTGAATAAAGCAAGCCATTCACACCTGTCCCTTAGAGACCGAATCCCCGTGACGTTGCGCTAACAAAACAATCCCTTCTGGGTAGACAAGTTGATTTGCTTAAAACTTTATAATAACCATCACTAAGAAATGATAAATTGGACATTAGTTAAACTAAAGCAATAGTTATTTTACTGTTAACAAAAAATGAAATTACAATTAATGTTTACTAATTACTAGTAATACTGTCATTTATGTTATTTTAACAGTTGATTGTTGCACACGTCATACAATTTGATATATTATATTAAATATGTGTTAATGATTACCAAATGATCCTTAAACCTTTAAGAATTCCTTTGTAAACAATTAATAAACATTATTTGGATTGTTATTATAAAGTTGCAACAGAAGATTACAATACCTTGTTAATGAATGTATTTTATAATTTGATAATTAACTTAAAATCCCCCTCCAGGCACATTTTAAAGTATGTAGAAATACTCTGTTATGATTCACATTTTGTTTGTTTGAAAAACATTTGTTTTGGTAGAGGGGGACTAATTATAATAATAATAATTTATTAAAATAAAATGAGAACACTGATGGTATTTATTTGACAAATATGGTGTTCATAATGTGATATAATGTTTTATTATAACCTTATAACCTGTTGTTAATGACTTGGAATTGAGCAATTCCTTGAAAAACCCAGTTGAAAAAAAGTTGTACCTTGAAATGAAGAAATTTGAAGTCATTTCTTAATGCTTTTTCAAGTTGACTTTCGGCAATAAGCAGACATTGCTGTGGGCATTTGTAAATAATAATAATAATAATAAATTATTATAATAATGAGATGGAAAATGTTTGGCTCCCCTTTGGAGAACCTTGTATGGTTGATTATACTCCACCACAGCTTGGCCATCAGACATTATGTCCCAGCCATTAATGAGGACATGAATCATAACAAGGACAAAAGGACAAAAATCATTACACGCCAGTATTCAAATATAATAATTACACTGAATCAATGGAAAATATAATATTCACATATTCACAAAAATTACATGAAGCTGAAGAGTACTGATCTTCTTGGAGTGTGCCAACAGAGGTAGCCTAAAAAAGAGCCTATAATATTACTGCAAACTTTAGCTCAGACAGCTTAATATAACACATGTAGATTGCATTTACAATAAGTATGGTGATGCAAAGCACTGTTTGTACTAGGGATACACCGAATCCAGATTTTTGGGGTTCGGCCGAATACTGAATACTGTTTGCGAATCGGCAAGTGGATTGGACCAAGTGGGTGCTGCCCGCCGGACCTCATGGCCGCGCCGTCGGTAGGTGGGGCTGGAGCCGGGGCCTGGAGAGGCCCACGGGGAGCCGTCTTCCCGAGCTGACATCTTGGTGCCGCTGCTGTGGCCGAGGCACCGCTCTCCAGGAGGCGTGTTTCCGCATCCCTTCCACTACCTACAGCTTGTGGCTGTCCGAGGTGCGGTCTAAACAACCCACCAGGAGCAGTGGGACCGCCCAAGAGCGCACGTCTACTATTGGCTGGGAGTTGTGATCTGTGCAGGCAGATGTTGATATAACTCCCAGGGGGACAGCCAAGGCTTAACGGTCATGGCGGAGACAGCAGAGCGATGTTGTTCTGTGCCACGGTCACCCAGGCGGTACACAGGTATACGCAGTCAGAGAAGCGAGCATGGACCTGGATCGGGGAGATGGCAGTGTGAGCCTCTGTCAGCCAAAAAAAGGGGCCTTCGGAGGTAGGATGGAGGCCAAGCTCTTGCCTGTCGCCTTGAGCCCTGATGAACGGTGCATAGCGAGACATCGGAGCCGCCTATCTCCCATGTTTGGGGAATGCTACTCAGCATTTACACAGATCGAGAACAAAACCCTTAGCGGTGGGCAGAGAGCCTGCCCGCTGCGGAGGAGAAAAGCCGCTGATGGAAAATGGAAACAGTTAAGTGGCAGGGTTCCGTAATCCTCTGCTGTTTCGAGCTCCAGTTCTCCCAACGGGGAGGAGGGAGAGCCGGCAAGAGAATAGTCTTCGGGGGGTTTGAGTCAGCGGACTCGTGCCCGCCAAAGAGGTCCCTTCCGGGATGTCCGGGACTCGCCGCTGGTGGTATCCTTACCTTACCTGACTGTCCGGCCGGCTGCCATCATCTGCCGCTTCGGTTTCTCCGTCGTTGAGCGGACGCATAACTGCTGAAGAAAAATAGGGAGCAGATCTATGGTCGTGCAGTTGTGATACACAGTAACTGCGGACATAATATAGGCCCGTGCAGGGCACCAGGGCGCGAAAGAAATCTTCACGACTGCGCGAAGGGATAAACCCAATAGCAACAGCCCTTCGAGGGCAAAGCCTATACAAAATAGAACAGGTTAATCTCAACTGTAAAGGCTGAAGGGATAATCCCTCAGGTTTAATCTTATTAAAACAGTTAACATAATTCTAACCAATGCCCTAAACCTCTTACCACTCTGGTACAGCCTGTAGAGTTTAAACTGTGTTGATGAGAAAGAGTTGGGTTGCTTATGTGGGTTAATGAATCTCATCAGTAAAATATAGCAGTACAATTTAAAGAGTTCACAGAACGTGAATTAATGATCTTATGTTAATCATTTGACTGAGTGGTGGCAACGAATCATTGCTTTATTTAGGTAAATTATTTATGGAGAAAGTCAGCAGGCTCCAGCTACACATATTTCTCATTGATTAAAAACTGTGTTCATGATCCATGGTGATGATGTATCATAAACATTTTGTTCATCGTCAATTTAAAGGGGCACTCCACCAATTTAACACATTAAAAGGAAAATATGCAGTTTTTTTAGCTTAATTTACATTAACTGAACAGCTTCGGAGTTATATGACTTTTTTCGCTTCCCCCTAGCGCCTGTGAGCGGAAAAACCACCCTTGCAACTTTGGGCCGGCGAGCCATTGTAGGAAAAAAGAATAATGTTACGGGGCAGAAGATGGGAAGGGGGAGAGTCGCCAACGAGTTTTTACGACAGCATTGCAAAATATCTATTCCGAAGCTGTAGGTGGAGCTCTATAGAGAAACCTGCGAGCAAAAAGTGAGAAAACAGCGAAGAAATTGACAAAACTGCATAGTGCCCCTTTAAGTTACTCACCATGAGGACGCAAGTCTGAGAGAGTCTTATATAGTCAAAGACGCAGGTCAGGCATCATGTCAGACTCCAACCCCGTATAAAACAAAATACGGTGGAGGGATGATAAAATGCATAGCTATATATAACTATTGAACTCTGCTAATGAACTGAGTATGAAAATCTAATTAAATTATCGATGTATTCTTGAGAAAAAGTAAAATTACTGAAAATAAACAAGCCAGCCAGAGCGGTGTCAATATGCAACTATATATATATATATATATATATATATATATATATATATATATATATATATATATTCGACTATATAAGACTCTCTCAGACTTGCGTCCTTGCTCATCTCATGACTCATCTCCTGGTAATATTAACTAAAATTGCAGCTAGGCTGTGATTTAAAACAATACTGTATGGCATATTGCCTAATCATCCAGGACACTGGATATCTAGTTAAGTAAGTTCTGTCCATCTAAATGTGTCATATTTTCAAGGGTTTCTTACTCATGTACTCAACTTTGAAAGAAATGTAAAATCAGGGCTTTATCCAAAGCTACTGATTCCAACTGTGGACCTCAGGTGTTTTCCCTGAGAAATACTGTAATTTATTTCATTCAAATAGATAATTGTGTGTCTTGTGACTCTAGTGACTTTTCAAAATTACTGTGACATCAATTTGCAGCCACTGAAATACATCTCTTTTGTATTTGTGTTTCCCATTACGATATATATATATATATATATATATATATATATATATATATATATATATATATATATATATATACACACACAGACATATACATACATACACAGTGGGGCAAAAAAGTATTTAGTCAGCCACCAATTGTGCAAGTTCTCCCACTTAAAAAGAGAGAGGCCTGTAATTTGCATCATAGGTACACTTCAACTATGAGAGACAAAATGAGAAAAAACAAATCCAGAAAATCACATTGTAGGATTTTTAATGAATTTATTGGTAAATTCCTCGGTAAAATAAGTATTTGGTCACCTACAAACAAGTAAGATTTCTGGCTCTCACAGACCTGTAACTTCTCCTTTAAGAGGCTCCTCTGTCCTCCACTCCTTACCTGTATTAATGGCACCTGTTTGAACTTTTTATCAGTATAAAAGACACCTGTCCACAACCTCAAACAGTCACACTCCAAACTCCACTATGGCCAAGACCAAAGAGCTGTCAAAGGACACCAGAAACAAAATTGTAGACCTGCACCAGGCTGGGAAGACTGAATCTGCAATAGGTAAGCAGCTTGGTGTGAAGAAATCAACTGTGGGAGCAATTATAAGAAAATGGAAGACATACAGGACCACTGATAATCTCCCTTGATCAGAGGCTCCATGCAAGATCTCACCCCATGGGGTCAAAATGATTACAAGAACGGTGAGCAAAAATCCCAGAACCACACAGGGGAACCTAGTGAATGACCTGCAGAGAGCTGGGACCAAAGTAACAAAGGCTACCATCAGTAACACACTACGCCGCCAGGGACTCAAATCCTGCAGGGCCAGACGTGTCCCCCTGCTTAAGCCAGTACATGTCCAGGCCTGTCTGAGGTTTGCTAGAGAGCATTTGGATGTTCCAGAAGAGAATTGGGAGAATGTCATATGGTCAGATGAAACCAAAATAGAACTATTTGGTAAAAACTCAACTCGTCGTGTTTTGAGGAGAAAGAATGCTGAGTTGCATCCAAAGAACACCATACCTACTGTGAAGCATGGGGGTGGAAACATCATGCTTTGGGGCTGTTTTTCTGCAAAGGCACAAGGACGACTTATCCATGTAAAGGAAAGAATGAATGGGGCCATGTATCGTGAGATTTTGAGTGAAAACCTCCTTTCCGTCAGCAAGGGCATTGAAGATGAAACGTGGCTGGGTCTTTCAGCATGACAATGATCCCAAACACACTGCCCGGGCAACGAAGGAGTGGCTTTGTAAGAAGCATTTCAAGGTCCTGGAGTGGCCTAGCCAGTCTCCAGATCTCAACCCCATAGAAAATCTTTGGAGGGAGTTGAAAGTCCGTGTTGCCCAGCGACCAAAACATCACTGCTCTAGAGGAGATCTGCATGGAGGAATGGGCCAAAATACCAGCAACAGTGTGTGAAAACCTTGTGAAGACTTACAGAAAACGTTTGACCTCTGTCATTGCCAACAAAGGGTATATAACAAAGTATTGAGATGAACTTTTGTTATTGACCAAATACTTATTTTCCACCATAATTTACCAATAAATTCATTAAAAATCCTACAATGTGATTTTCTGTTTTTTTTTCTCATTTTGTCTCTCATAGTTGAAGTGTACCTATGATGAAAATTACAGGCCTCTCTCATCTTTTTAAGTGGGAGAACTTGCACAATTGGTGGATGACTAAATACTTTTTTGCCCCACTGTATGCACACTACTGGTTCTGCTTCTGACTTCTAAATCCAATTTTAAAAATTGTCATAACTCTCAGCACAAATCTCCTCCTCTCTTCTGGGATTGTTAATTATCTCCGGGCATTTAAAAAAAAATATAGAACAGGTCTACTTTACACCATACTATTCAATAATAATAATTCTAGTTCTTATTATATTCACTCAATGAGTAACCCTACCTGCCCACTCAGGAGTTATGGGCTCATGGTTTGTGCTTGGTACTGGCTCTTCATTGTCACTGTTAGCAGCAATCTGGACTAGTGACTGCAGCTCAAGAGCTACAAGAAAAAGTTTGATTCATAAACATGAACGGTGGTTTGTAGGCCACGCTGTATTGTTTGGTTTGACTGCTAGCATCTTGCACCGCTCCTAATAGCTTAGCTTTCTCATCGTCTTCACTTGGCTTCACTCTCAAACTACGAGCTGGTTTTATTGAAGAAGTTGCTCAGTTTAGCCGCGTCACTTTCTAGAGCTTTACTTTTTTAATTGACGCCTTTTCTGCGTCATTTTTGCGCTTATTATTTTTATAGCTTATTTTTGCTTACAGTCGCATCCTCTAACAAGCACCACTGACTGAAGTGTACGAGGTGACGGTTTGTTTGTTTTTTAGCAAGGTGCTGCTATCAGAGAATCAAAAACATAATCATGTCATAATGACCTCTGCGAGTTGGCTGCATGAATGTAGAGAACGGTGGGCTGCAAGAAAAATAAAAAAAATAAACCAATGAAAAGAGTGGGCTGCAAGTGCAGGCAGCCTATGGACAGCATCCATTATATATTTTAAATATGATTTTAACGCAGTACGATAACTGAACACCACCGGCCCTCGCAATCAAAAAACAGACCGGCCACTCGGCTAGCCATTTCAGGCCTGACGCAAAAGGGTAGTTACAGTATTGACACTATGGACCTCTGTCTTCCGATTGCGAATGACAAGATATGAATGAAATGTTTTACATTTCTAAATTTAATTCAAAAGCAAATACGACCACCGCAGAGAAGAAAAAAAAGGATCCCTCCTCTGTTCTTCCTATTTTTTTCAATTACTGACTATAAAGAACTCTGAGGCAAACTTTTTTTTTTGGGGGGGGGCGCTAAAGAAATTGATCTAACTTGACTTGACATACAGGGAAAACCACACTAGCTAGAAATTGACCTTATAAATATGTTTCTCAAATCTGTGAATGTGTAGGCTACTTTGGTTTAAACAACAGTTAATCAAACCAGCATGTATTGTGTTAAATGAACACAGGAGTACATTTATTTTTATTAATGCATGTATTATCTAGTCTATCCCATATTTTTTTGTCTTTTTCATATTGCTTGCTTTCATAATACATTAAAATTATGCTACTGGTAGACCAGTAAAACAAGAAAAGTGACTCATCATAGCAGACAGTGGTGTCACATTTGACGTGTTTTGAATGTCATTAAATCCTGCATACGAGTCACAGTTCATTCACACATACTTGCTCACTCTCTCACTTAATCACCCGCTCACTCACTCACTCACTCACTCACTCACTCACTCATATGCTCTTACATACACAGACACAAATGCTGTGCAAGATAACCTCCACAGCAAATGCTTTTCATTACAGTTGTTAGTTGAGACAGAATCCCTCAGCATGTTTGGTCCAGAGTCCGTTCATCATATCCATAAATCTGTTTGGCAAAAAGAAAAAAATCTTTTTCAAAATCTGGAAGGGATCATTAATAAAAATGTCCACAGATTTGAGGATGGTATCGTGATTAAGGCGAGACACCCCAGGCAAAACCATCATTTTTCAATTTTGAGTTTTGGGGCTATTTTACTTCCATATTATATATTATTATATATTTTACTTCTTCTTTCAGACTATTGGGAAAAAACATCCAAAATACACATTTATGTGTTTATTTTACTACACTTTGTGTATTTGCACCTGTGAATTTCTCCTAAATTCAGCAAAAGTTTGCATTAGATAATGCCTCATTTGCATATTTTAACAAAACATTTCAGAAAACTTTTAATGCAAGAATATATGTCTTAATGTAAGTAATTAACTGGGAAAGGGTCATGTTGATATATGTTAGTTTACACCAAACTTTCCAGATACATTCCTATCTATATTCCAAAGAGTTTAAATGAGAGGTTTGTTCAGATATCATTCATAGCCTAATTTATGTAACATTCTATACCTAAAAACGTGGCGAAAATGGATTTTTCATGGCTGTTGACACCATATTCTGATTTATGCAGTATGAAAGGAGATATCCAAAATCCCCTCGTAAAAACCTCTGACTCTAATATGTCAACAAAATAAAAGAAGCATTTTGAACCTGGCTTTTTCCAATGTTCAGATTTCTGCTCTGGAAATGTATGCAAAATAGCACATATATAACAAGATAATGCTTAATTTCCATGTTTAAACATAAAATTCCAGAAAACTTGTAATACAAAAGATATTTGTCTTAAAGGGATGGTTCAGAGTAATTTCACCCTAGGGTCCTTTGCACCATGACCTTGAGCCAAACATCCCCCTCAGAAGCTTTTTTTCCCTTGGTTTAACATTGGTCGAGTTAGCGCTATCAGCTGAATGGCTTAGTGCAGGAGCTAATGGAACCAAAGGTGTATGGTACCAAACTTCTACAGTAGTACAAATAGGTTCTGTACTCATAAAACGAGGCATTGGAAAGTTTGTAAGTACACCAGGAATTTATTTAAATAACACTTGCCTGATGGCTTTGGTCTCTACGAGCAGCCGACAGTAGTCCCTGTTTAGGGACCGTCTACAAACTCCAACACCGAAAAGAGATACAAGAAAAATATTTATTAATTTAACTTATTTTTTAAAAGTAAGTGCTGTAGTACAACTAGTTATAATTGAGGTAAGTTTGAAGACACTACCTTATTTAATCAGAAAATTAATAAATATTTTTCGGTGTTGTAGTTTGTAGACGGTCCCTAAGCACTCGTCTTACTGTCGGCTGCTCGTAGAGACCAAAGCCAGACTACTGTAGAAGTTTGGTACCATTCTGGGCATTATTAGTGGGTTAATTTATGAGATACACCTTTGGTTCCATTAATGCTTGCACTAAGCCATTCGGCTGATAGCGCTAACTCGACCAATGTTAGACCAAGGGAAAAAAGCTTCTGGGGGGTTGGTTGGCTCAAGGTCATGGTGCAAAGAACCCTAGGGTGAAATTCCTCTGAACCATCCCTTTAATGTAAGTAATCAACTGGGAAAGTTTCATGGTAATATCTATTAGTTCATGTATTTTCCTATTCACCTGCAGTGTCTCCCCTTAAGACACAGAGGACACTTCTGTCTTGCTGGCAGAGACTGAGGTCTCATCATCCACCGTGCCACCCATTCCAACAGAGCTCAGCATGCAGTTACGGAACTGAAAAAGAGAGCAAACACAGCAAATTCAGAAACGGGTTCACTGTTCTGGATTGAACAAAGAAGAAAAAGCAAATACTAGAAACTAGACAGAATTGAGCATACCTGTTTGTTCAACAGCACGTAGATAACAGCGTTGTACAATGCTGAGCTCTTTGCAAAGAAGGCGGGTATAGCTGCTGTCAGGGGGGAGAAGTAAGCTCCCTTGTTCAGGAAGATCCAACCGGCGAAAGAGGCATATGGCACCCAGGCTATTAGGAAGCCCATAACCATCAAGATACACATGCGTGTCACTTCCCTCTCTGCCTTCTGGGTGGACTCTGACTCCTGCTGCTTGGCTGCGGCCTAAGGTAAATAAAGTAAAATATCAGTTCATTCAATAAGTTCTACAATATACAGTAGTGGCATTTTTAGTTTAGTTAGTTTATTTGAATGTTAATAATAGATTCAAATTTTTTTATGAAACAAATTACTTAAACTTCACTTACAGCTTTGACTGTCAGCACAAGGCATCCATAACTGAAGAAAATGATGAAGACGGGAGTGAAGAAGTGGACGACAAACATGTAGATGACATATGATTCATTGTTGAAGCCTGGAGCCAGAGTGTAGTAGTCAGGTCCACAGGAGCACTGCATGCCCTCAGGAATGTACCTGTGTATGGTTTAAGGGTTGGGTTTAAGAAGAACAAATCATGCAGACATTCATCAATGTTTATGACAACAGAAATTTACCTTCTGCATCTAAAACATCTGAATGGTGTGTTTGAGTTGTTAAGAAATATAGACATTTTTGCATACCAGTTTAAAATATGAATTCATATTAACCTAAATCTAAGGTAAAAGAAAAAGAATGTTTACATTACCTGGACCAGCCAAACAGTGGGGGTGCAGCACATGCAAGAGCCATGATCCAGGTGAAAACCACTCCAGCTCCTGCATGAGTTCCACTGAACTTGAAGCTTCCCATGGGTTTGCAGACGACAATGTATCTCTCAACAGCCAGGACTACAAGGGACCATAGAGAAATTTCACCTGCAGAAGAAAGGTATAGATTAATTCATATTATGCAATTTATTTTTTCAAACACATTGAAGACACACTAAAGAAGGTTTCTCCTGATACGCCATTCTTACCTCCAAGTGTGGCCATGAATCCCTCAATAGCGCAGGAAGTGGCTCCGAGAATGAAGTAGCCGCTGAAAGCAGATATGATGGTGATAGTGAACCCGAACAGGCACATGATCAGTCCAGCCACAGCAAGGTTGACCAGGATGTAGTTGAGAGGTTGCCGGAGCTTCTTGTTCGTAATCGTTACATACAATGTCAGACCGTTGATGGGAGTTCCAGCGCAGAACAAGAAGAACATGTAGAAAGCTAGAAGCTTGAACATGATGGGATCTACCATATAATACTGTTCGTATTCATAAGGACTTCTAACAACCCCAGTCTTATTGGACATAGGGATGTAGAAGTTCTTGCCTTCTGTGCCATTGAGCTGTAATCCTCCGTCCCAAACCATTTTCAGTTACCTTCTTTGCTCAGGCTTCAATCGATGGACAGTAGCAATAGTGTGCACAGTCACACAGTAGTCACTAGTGGTGTAAGCCAACTCCCTCAGCTTATGTTGTCCGGTTGTCTGTTTTATACCTTCCTGAGTTTATCCACAAATTGGCAAAACAAGATTACAAGAGGATTGTGACGGAAGTGGACAGCTCAAGTTTTATTGATATTTGACCTCAAGAAAGTGACCTACCTTTCTACATTGACATGTTTTCTTAATCTATATGTTTTTGGAAAATAAAGGAGAAAGTGTTGCATTACAATATAATAAATCCTACTATGAGAACAACTTTTTTTCTTTTTATGGTAGGCTATGTTTAAATTCTCACAATTATAGAAACAAGTTAAGTAGAAATAATTAGAATTTTTTTATTAAATTTTAACTGAAGAATATTAAATATATCTTTAAGATAGTACTAACTACTTATCTTACTCCTGTTGTACATAGAGTGGAAATGATCAAACCTTGTCAGCATGTGTCAGGAATGAAGGGTATGATTAGCATTTTACAGACAGAGGTGTAGTTTACTTTTTCACTGTCATTCTCTTTGTCTGTTTATTTGTTTTGACTCCTTCACTCTGTCACTCTTCCACTCTCTCTCTTTCTCGCTGTCTCTCTCTGGTCTATACACACTAGGGCTGCACAATTAATTGCAATTTTATCAAAATTGCAGTATGGATTAGTGCAATATCCAAATCGCAGGGGGTGGCGCAAAAATTTGTAAGGCAAACGATGTGTCAAACCATTCTGAATTAAGTATTGTGGTGCTGCAGAGACGTCACAGCCTACAAATTATATCCTACACACTAAATAAAAAAACTTTGTTTGGAACAGATCCTCGCAAAAATCACACTATAATCATTTACATTTTTTAATGATACATAAATGATAATTCCCTCCAATATCGTGAATCATATCGTAATTGCAATATCAGTCGAAATAATCACAATTAGATATTGTCCTCATATCATGCAGCCCTAATGCACACCAGGTTTTGGGCTGTGAGAGAGTCATCACAGCTCCTTCTCTCGTCTCAGTTTCAGGAAAAGCTTTTAAGCTGACATCTTAAGCTCATTTGCAAACTGGGCTTAGATCAGTTTGGAGCTGTGGGGGCTTTACTCTGACACTGACACTGGTCTCCAATAATGCTGAGTTGCTGACTGCACTGCAGTTCAATCAGGCACAAACCTAATGTCTAATATCTATAATATCTTTAAGCTTGCTGTAGATCCTGAAACCAAAAGAAAATGAGGCGATACCCTTCATCATACATCATACTGTACTTTTAGCTGTAGGCCACATTATCTTCTAATCTATCTCTAATGCCATTTGATCTGTTTGGAGCCAAGCCGTTTTAGTCTTATGCATAAGATGTTCTAATAGGATATATTCTAAACCGTTTAGTGTAAGATTTGCTGTTGCTAAGGGAACATGTGGCAACGTTGTGTAAAATTGACTTTACATTGATAGCTTTCCCTCAAACATTATACGAAGAATTGAAATAGAAAAGCATATCATATTTGCAACATTTGTAATATTATTGACAATTCGATTGTCTCACATCTCACTCCTACTGCCACCATATTCACTGTAGAAATGCATTTCATGAGGAGTATGTAGACACAGCCCTTTTGTGTGTATTATTCATAATGAAAGCATGATTAGACTGATACTGTCTTGAAATGTCAGGGTTGCAATATGGCAGTGAAACAATATCGTCGTTTCCAGTGTCTTGGTAACACTGTTGCTGTTGTGATGACAGATACATACCCACAGTTGAGCGATACACAATTTGAAGAGAGAACCGTTTTGAATTCTGCTGAGAGAGAGAGAGAGAGAGAGAGAGAGAGAGAGAGAGAGAGAGAGAGAGAGAGAGAGCATAAAAAGTCTGTAAAGGCATATCATAGCCGTTACTTCTTTCAGAAGACGAGTGTTCACATAACACAGCCTTTATATGTCCCAAATTATGTCAACGTGTCAGTCTGGGTTAAATCACATGTGACTAGCCTTGCACATGCAACTGCAGACACAGCCCCGGAGACTGCTTCTGGCCATTGCAATAGCTCTAATTTGAGCATGCTTCTGTGGTGACAAGGACTCCTCACTATGCGATATTTAGTGCTCTCTGTTGCAGCAGTACAGGAGCTCAACTGGCAACCCAAAACAGTGACCAATAGTTCCCCCCCCCACCCCCCCAAGGTCAAGGCTTCACAACAAGCTGAGGTCAGACAGGTACATTCCTTTTCTAAGACATAAACCTTGAGACGTAACTAAACGATATGGGTGATGTGAATGATGTTTTAGTATTATATATATGTAAATATACTGTATATATACTGTATATATATATTAGTATTCTGTATTTGGGTGGCTTGATTTTAGTTTTATGTATTCAAAAACATCAACATATTTCTGTATACAACATGATCTGTATCATACTGCATCAATATCCCAATGCTCAATCACAACCAGATGTGCTTGATAAAGTCACCAGGATGTTATCCATGTGGGTTAGGAGAAAAATCAACATTACAAATGGGTAAAGTCCTATTTTTGACATTTCCACAAACATTTTAAGCGAGAAATAGGCCATGCAGTTGCTGAATCTGTCTTCATTTCAGATCGACAAAGTTAGTCAGTTTAAAAGATTTTCGTCAGATTTTGAGAGGCTTTGTCACGGTCATCCTGCTTGCCATTTCCGGGTGAGTCCCCACTGCCCTGTCTCCGACTGAGCATGTCAGGTCGGCCAAAATCAAGGCCGACAGCTCCTCCAACGGACAATGGCATGGAACACATCGAAAAGACTCAAGTCACTGACCTCGCCAGACTGTCCATGGCCGATTATCGGCCCGGTGTGTAGCTGCCTTCATAGGAACTTCCCGACCCGCAGGCTCACAGCCGGAAACATTGCAAGCTCGCCTCAGCTCGCCTGAGTTGTCGACAACTCAACTCATGAGTTGTCGATGACTCGTGAGTTCTCACAGGAGTCAGTCAATCCAATCTTCAGTTTCCCGGGCTGGACATACGAACGGCCGAAGCTCCGTAAAGCGCGGCCAGAGTGGAGCCCGTTTGGACGGGGGCTCCTGGGTGTACACATCTCCGCTCAAGAGGCCGCGAGCGGGGGCTGGAAGCTCAGCCGGGAGCGCTATGCCTCTCTGGTCTGCCGCCTTTTTAATGATGTCTGGCAGGTCCAGTAAGAGAGCCCTAGTGGTGGAGGGTGGAGCCACCTGTGGCAGAGGGGAAGACCGCTGAAGCGGTGCCCCTGGCCGTTCCTGAGATGGGGATCCCTATCTCACGGTCCAGTTCTCCCAGAGAGGAGGAGGGAAAACCGGTGAGAAAACCGTCATTCGGGGGAGACAAGTCAGCGGACTCGTGCCCGTCAAAGACGTCTTCTTCCAGCCGATCCAGGGTGTCGATGGTGTCTGCCCAGCTGCCGTCCCCCTCCCCGTCGACCTGGCAAGCCAGAAAAGCTTCCGTCCGCCGTTGAAGCTCTTTAGATGGCAGGCGGGCGCAGAACTGGCAGGAGGCCTGGGGAGTGAGTTCCGTGCCAGCATGAGCGGCACCGAGGCAGGTCTCGCAGCAGGGGTGGAGATCCAACGGCAGGATGTAGCCGGTCCGGCAGCCGGGACAGAGGCGAACGCCGCTGGAGATGGAGGTGGAGGTCTTCATACTGCTAGCTTGAAGAAAAAGTGGGAGATGAACAATGGGTCCGCTCTGTTTATATACAGTATCTGCGGACGTAGTTGAAACCCGTGCAGGACGCAAGGGCGGGAAAGAAAATCTTCACGACTGCGCATGCACGAAGGGATAAACCCAATAGCGTAGCCTTAGAGGGCGAAGCCTATATGAAATAGAACCACGTTAGTTTATAACTATTTTCAAAGTTAATAATCTAATGTAACCGGTAATGCATTGTACTTACTCGAATCCTGTAAGGGTCGCATTTTGCTTCCCCGTAAACAGATCAGCGTTGGCAGCACGCCAGGGGATTAGCTCCCTCGTATCTTCGTCCATCCCTAACAGATCAAAATACCTCGATTAGATAAAAGGAACACTCACCTTGCCTGTCAACAGTACAAGTGATATCTAACGTTATAATGACACAACACCGTATTCGCCAGCACATAATCTAATATTGTCACGAAGCTATTACTAATGCTGTCCATCGCTACCATTCACATTTATAACATCCTTGTCCCAATGGATAGCTTAACGTGCTAAGTAGCATTAGCATGTAACGTTACGCTAATTAACTCAACCAAATAATTGTCAGTTTCAGTCAGTGAGGGACATGTAAGTAATGCATTAGACGACAGTAAAATGTTTCGTATTACCACTGTTACTTACATGCTTTCAGTGTACTTTTTGCGTTATCTACACTATATTAAAACTAAGTGTTTGTAGGCGTAAGTAAGTAAGTGTGCAAGTAGGCGGTTTGAGACACAGCCAAGGAGAGGGTTAACTTTTCCTGCTAAAGATTTCCCACCGTGGTCAGAAAGCACAGGGGAGACACTTTTTTTCTCTCACTATGACTCTAGAGTCGGTACTCGCTCCGAAGCTAATCGCCGTCACTCTCTCACTTCTCCCTCGCTCTACCACACACTCCCCACACACACACATGCCGGCTCGACGCACACACCAGCGCACAGATATAAACATCAGGCCACCCAAATCTAGCATGCTTCCTAAAACTGTTCTTGAATACAAAACACCAGAGGCTCTGCATCTACCCCCCAAAGAGCTTGGTGAGCTATGCCAGGATTTCCAGCTAGAAGAGCTTACCCTGTCCCAGGTCCAGGCTGTAGAGAGGGCAACTCAAAGTCAGAGTGCAAGCAAGATTTGGTTTAGGCAAAGAGATGGACACATAACTGCCTTTAAGCTGAAACAAGTTCTTAACACCAACCCCCATCAACCATCCAAGAGCTTGATCAAGGTCATATGCTACCCAGAAGCATATAGGTTCCACAGCCGCTACAAGGTATTTAGGGTTTGAATTAGGGTAAGGCAGAGGCAAGATTTGGGGTATGTCCACATTAAGAACTGTAACTAAAAAAGTGTTCTATGAAGTACTCCTACCATCTACTGTAGGCCTTCTTCAGTTAGAACAAATGTTTACTGTTTTCATAGTTAATTCATGGTATGCACAGCCTTGAAGGGTCAACATTAGTTATAGGGTTATAAGGCTAGGGTTATGCTGGAGTAGAACTAAGTATAGGGGTTAGGGTAATGGCATTTAAATCACTGAACTGGCTCTACACATCCAATACTAAGTAATAATTTCCTTTTCATGTTTTGCATGTGTACTGTGTACAGTTATGTATGCAAACATGAAGATCAAGCCAGAGGAGTGTATGAGAAGCTGATGGATCGAGAGCATGCAGGCTTCTTCTGTATGGACAGTGGTCTCTGGCTGAACCCCAAGTGGACATACATGGGGTCCTCCCCTGATGGGAATGTCGCTTGTGACTGTCACGGAACTGGCATCTGCAAGATTAAGGTAATATTAGAGTCGCCAAGAGTAGTAAAGTCCCTAAATCTCGAGTCGGCGTCGAGTCTCAAGTCCTCAACTGAACAAAAAGGCAGAAAATATCTTTGGTAATATATTGTTCGCATGTCCTTCTCACTGAGATTTTAGTGCCCACACTCTCACCAAGATGAAGCCAATCGGCGCTTGTGTGCTGCCTCATCAATGATGGGGATAATGTCACGCTGGACCGGAGTCATGACAACTGTTAAGGCACTTGCTTCACATTGTAGATGCTGAGTACTGTGACTTTGTTGTGTGGAACCACAATGACATTTTTGTTGAAAGGATTTTGCCTGATCTTGAACTTTGGGATGATGTGATTCCTAAAGTTAAGTGCTTTTTTAGAAACAGTATACTTCCAGAAATACTGGGACAGCAAGTTACAAACTTACATGCGTAATGTGATGAAAGGATATGAACTTAGGTCCAGGAACTCTTGAAAGTGGGCTGTGTGATATATTGCTGTTATATCAATACTGTTGTATGAGACAAGATGACATTTTGAATATTGTTATGACATGAGTGTGGTCTTTGTGAGTTCCCTTGACATACTAGTCATTATATTCACATTACTTATCAGAATATGTTCATATCTTGTGAGAGCACCAATTGTCATCAAGTTATATATTGAGTAGCACTACACAATTTGGAAGATGTTTACTGAAAAGATTAAATTTTCCAACAATTGTTATAATAACTACAAGAACATGGTGTGCAATAATAAATTTGGAATCCATTTCATTACATATATAATACATACTATTTTCTCCCCTCGGTATCTATAGTGAAGCACAGTAAAATCCCACACTCCCGCCAATATTGAACTGGGAGTAATTTAGTAAATTAGTAAATAATAGTAAATTAGAGGGCTACAGTCAACTATCACAGCAACTTTACATCCAAATACCTGAATCCCATTGGCATTGTAGCTTGAAGTACATGTCACTCTGGCCACTCAATTTGAAATTCTAACCTTTTATGAAGTATGTCAATTACTTTATGCCAAACAAAGAAGCAGGGGGCAGGGAGATCTTGAACCTGAAAGCTAAATCTTTCAGCTGGAGATTTAGCCTCAGCAAAACTAAAATGAACTGTTCAAATTTAGACAGCACAGACATAGGACCACAGGTGATGTAACGTTCGCACAGCTAAAAATCTTAATTAAAACTAAAAAGTTGGGAAGCCCCGTGTAACTTTTCAAAGGATGCCTGGTTGAACTGTGTGTCCAGTGCTTTGGTTCAAAGATCTCCCAGCTCTGTTGTGTTCTGTCTCAGAACATCCTCCATCTTCTCAATGTCATCCATCGTTAGCTCAGTCTGGCATCTGGCATCTGCATAGCCTGCTATATAGCAGTGGGGAGCATAATTAGTTTATTCATGAATATGAATTATGTGAATTGTTGTGAAGTTATCTTTTTGATAACCTTTTTACAAACATGCAAGTTCTCTGGTCAAATTATACAGGGTGATTTTCTGACAATCACATTTGTAACATTTAATAATGCTGGTCACACATCTTAGTACAATAATTTACCTTGATAATTTAATGTCCCATTCCCACTGATGCCCTCTGATTGTGGGTTGTTGTCAGCTGGCTGCTTCGGTTACGAGCTCTCGTCTGTCTGCGTCAGAACCGGGCTCATACCCGGGCTCATACCCGGGCTCTCAGCTGTCTGTTGGAGATCCAACATAGCTTCTGCACATTCTGACCGTCTTTGTTGGTCTTCCTTGAGCTTCATCCTCTGCTCTCGTTGAAGAGATGCCTCTGATTTGGGCTTAGTTTTTTGGTAACCGAGGTTGACCGTCGGAGCGCAGTCTACAGACTCAACGTCACCCAAAGCGCTAGGGCAGCCTAAAAAGTCCCAATGAAGTCCATATTAGACTACCGGTAACTTAATAATCATTACTAAGTAAATGAGCATTTAACGACAACCTAATGCTATATAAACACAGCCACAAAAACCAAGTTAGCTAGCTAACATACCTCCGACGAAGTGGTCGCTGCAGACACGGGTTTTAGCAGGCTCTGCTCTTCCCGACCGCAGACGTACATTTAAAATTCATTTTTTATCCGGCGTTGTTCTGTGAGCTTTTTACATTTCTCACCTTTATGAACGAAAATCTTTGGTACTCCATAAATCCCCTGTCCTTTTCCAGAACGATTGGAGCAGCCATAAACTACGCAAAACATGGACATTTTTTCAGACGGCAGATCCTCAGCTACTTCACTTCCTGCCCTCCATCTCAATTTCGCACTCTCGCGAAGCAGCAATGTGATGTCACGTGAAACCAACTGGCTGTAGAGCTTTAAGGAGGACCAGCACGTAGGTCACTTGCCAAATAAAAGCTTTAATTTCTTCTCCGGCCTCTTGCCTGATAATGATGATTCGGTGATTAGCTGCTAACGCTAGCTTTCGGGGCAGAGGGTAAATCACTATTTTATACCACTAACAAGGCTCAAAATAGCACCACACTTCAACGGTAGCATAATGAGGGTCCCTACACTATGTTTCCTTTATGTTGATATTACCGCGGCGGCCCGCCACAGTTAAATTTCTGCCGCCACGGTATCAGAAATAGGTCAGACGCACAACTGGGTTTCCGCTATGTACACCGCGCACCGCCGCTCCTTCAGCTGTTTATGAAAAGTCATACATTCGTAATTACATGACTCTGCAGAGCCGTGTGCTCTACTGAACTCAAGCAAACTGTCATCCGCTCTGTCTCCCCTTAGGGTGAGCAACTGGAACAGTGACAGGACGTCATCACTCGCGAAGTCATGGCAACCAAATAAACAACAGGGCGAGTACTACTTGTCACTCAATCTTAGGCAAAGTGACAAACAGCGACGAAAGCCGCGACATGAAATCTGCACTCATGCGGGTCCCGTGAAATATGACAGTTACAGTTTATTGGAAAATAGCATTGTGGATACTGAATTTGATGAAGAAGCTACCGTTGGTGAACGCGGCGGTGACGGTCCCTCTGCCTTTGACTCCCGCTGCAGGAGACGCTGTATTCCTCCTACACGCTGTATTAACGTTACTGTTTTAAAACTGTTTTCCAGGTTAATAGGGATGCATATCGCTCAAAACCAACATGAAAAACGTAGCTAGTAATGTTCACTCAAAACCAGATGTACGTACATTTGCGAAAGTAGCGTTATCAGCGCCATGGCCAACCCGCAGAAAGCGCACGCTGTGATACATCAGCTTACGTCGTATTTACCAAACCTGCAGTTCATCGGGTAATCAGCGACTTTCTCTGCCCACTATACCGTAAATTACGCTCCACCTGTACGGTCCAAGCAGCGCATCCGGCTTTTCAAGACCCCAAACGTGCGCTCAATCACCCCCCTTGGCTGAATGTGTGCCCGGTTGTAATTTTGCTGAGCTGATGTTGTTGGTTTGTGTAATGGGGTCATTAGCCATGGGTGTTATTTCGCATTAGTGGTGGGGAAATGTATGTATTGACTAGTGCGCTGTAGCAAAGCGTTAAGTACTGGTGCTATGATACGGCTGAGTGCAGAGTGCGATATTCCCACTGCTGATGCTATGACTGTTTTAAATGATCCTGATGTCAATATTTGTAATGTAGCGAGGAGTTTAACAACTGCCATGACACTGGGCTGCTCTGGGGGACCTAACAACGGGAAAATTAAATGCCACACGCCGGCGACAACAACAGGACGGACTGCCCCACAGGGACGCGATCCCCGGGCGCAGGGACACAATCCGCGGTCTCTGTGGCACGCAACAACGGGGACATGAAACGCCACAACAACGGGACGGTTGAGGTTAGGAAAAGAAGAACTGGGAAAGGTACTGTCACACGCAAGACACACCGACAACAACGGGACGGTTGTGGTTAGGAAGAGAATAACGCTGAAAGGAACTGCAATACGCCAGATGCAATCCCCGGTCTCCGGGGTGAAAGTCCTGCATTGTTTGACCCATCAACCACCCCGACCAACCTCCATACGCGGATTTTCTGCTTTTCATACTACTCCCTACCGTTGTCGTGCTGTGATTATGAAACATGCTTCCCATTTAAATACATTAAATTAAAAGTCGTAATCACCGCAAAATAGAAGCACGCTGTCACGGGAGGTTTTGGAACATACCGCGGAATACATAATTAGCCGCACTTTATGCTTCCCCTCCAATCTCTTTATGGAAAACTCCCACTCTCCCGTGAATGCATATGCATGACACGGAAAAGCGCAATTTGCCATTTTCAGTTTCCATGACAGGCATTTTGCGCTTTTACCTCAGTGCGGCCTGTTTGTACATACCTCGCCATGCTTTTACACGTACGTTGCGAAACAAATACGCCTGAAGTGGACGCAAAAGCGTTAGTACATTTGGCCCTCAGCCTTTTGTTTTGTTGTAAAACTGTGTGTAAAATGAGCGGGGACGTTAACCCTACGGTACTAGGTCTATTTGCTGGATGGTTTGAAGGTAACGGTCGGTAGCTAACATTAGCAGATAAGCCCGTACTTTTTGACGTTCAACACCGGAGGAAACAGGAAAGACTGCTACATGAGACAGTTTATTAAAAAGATAGATTATAAAGACAGTAGCGTTCATGTCAAGGGGGTAAGCCAGCCTCCACAAAGCGTATCTCCTATGGAGCCATTTTGTTGCGAACAAGCCATCATCTGCCGTTAGCATCCCATTGACTGCCATTTATTTTGGCGCCACTTTGACAGCAAATAACTTTACATCTGAAGCATTTAAAGACTATTTGTCCATTGTTTCTTTATAAAGAAACACGACAATGTATAAAAGGCTCCATTACCTTGTATCTCATCTTATGGCTCTGTAGCAGATGTTTTTGTAAAACAATTGTGTCATAACCACGTGACTTACTGTCGCATAGTAGAGGTATTACCATACAGTACAAGAGAAGCTCGCAGGCAGTTTCGACTTACATTAGCTGTTTAAGTTTAATTACTAATGTCAATGTAATTACCGCAAATAGAATCTAATTCTGTGGGAAACACTGATGCAATATTTTTAGACTTTTACATCAAGTCCATCACTGATAGTCATGTACTTGTTGACATTTCTTAGATACTCATTCAGACATACAGTTACCACGTGTGCCCTGTGGATGGAGGCATTGTCATCCTGGAACTCTGAACAAGAGATACATTATTTACCATGGGATCAAAGTGCTGACTCAAAATTGCACAGGACAGCAGTCACATCCAGATAAGGTGTTTTAAATAGGCCTATTATATGTTTTGATGTAAAATCTTAAAAATCTTTGAAAAGTCATTAACTATAGTTGTCAAACAAATGAAGTGATGTAAAAAGTACAATTATATGTAGTAGTAGAAGATGAATCAACTCAAGTAAAAGTACCCCAAAATTATATTTCAGTGCAGTGCTTAAGTAAATATACTTAATTATTTTCCACCTCTGCTTTATTCTTTGCACGACCTCAGTTGCAAAATACATATAAGCTATAATATAGGGTTTATGTACTTCAAACCAACAATGGTGTCCCTCATTGTTCTGAATTGACTCCTCAAACGTTACACTGACATTTTTTTCTCTCAACTGCTACACAGCTGCTTTTTTATTTTTCCCTACATCTTGAACAAATGTAATCGTCATTGTTGAGTAAAGCACCAGCACCTCAGCCACTGTTCTTTAAACAAGTTCATGCTTGTATGTGTTTTTTTAATCTGTAAGGCTTGTGAGAAACACATGCAGCCTTGGAGGTCAATGCCCTTAGAGAAATCCTGAGCTGAGAGAACTGATTACTGATTGATTATTACAGATTATCTCTAGCTAAAATGCATGGTTTGGCTATAAAAAAAGAATATATAAAATAGATATAAATGTCTAATATCTAAAATAGACATACACTGTCTTCTCTGTCTTATTTTGTTTTCCCTATATCCTTATCAAGATAATTCTGGTTGTAGTTATTCCATGGTCAGCTCTCAGAGATTTAATTCATTTATGTGTGTTTATTGAGATTTAAGTGGGAATAAAATCAAATTATGACCTTTCCCAGGACCTGAATGACCAAAAGGGGAATGGACCACCTGTGGCCTTAACAATCAGGTTTCCGGCTGTGGTTTCCTAGTTCAAAAGTCCTTTTCATTAGTGATGTGATATGATTAGTAAGGCCACCAGAGTCGCTGTTAACACAAGGTTAGGGATTGTGGTATCAATCCTCTGGTTGGTTTCCAAACACTGCATCACTTCGATCCCAGGGTATTAGGATATAAGTGTTGTAGTACACAAATGAGTAAATAAAGTATAGAGACTATAGAGACTTGTTTATTGTGGCACCTCTTGATATGTTACAGTCCTTGTTCTGTAAAGCAGTTTAGAGTAATGAGCCTCGGGCCAAAACATAAATGTTCCGTTACACAGTATTCATTAGGAGATTTTAATTCTCTACTTAACTGATGCTTCTGGCATATTAACTATAGCCATGCAAGCACAAAAAAACAACATTGTCAGTTTATATATATTAGTAGTGGGAATGAAAGCAGTCCCTTTGAGGGCTTTTCTGATACTGTAAATGATGCAGAACAACTTTCAATAGAAAAACACTGGAAACAAGGTTTGAATGTATCTATGTTTGTACAGTTTCCAATATAGCATACTGTATTTTAATAATAATAATAATAATAATAACAATAATAATTACTTGATAATGTGTGTTGATCCCTGTTTCTCTCTGTATCATGCCTATTGACAGAAATCATCTTCTAAAACAGGTTCAGCAGCCTATTATTCAAAAATGCCCAGTTTAAACACATTACCTGCAATTTAACAGATTTCTTTTGGCCACTTGGGGGCATTGGACACAAGCTCTAAACATGACACTGATTGAGATACTTTTAAGTTGATATGGCAAACTTGTAGCAAACATTTGCCCATGTAAACATCCAGCAGACACTGATGAATAAATAGACAGGTGATAGATTCTCTGTGGGCTCTTCACTACGAGTGCTATCCGCTTTGATACAAAGCATGGTTCACTTGGGGCCCCCTCATCATCACAGGGTACATGTATTTGAGTTGTGAGTGATTCAGCCCCTCAGATTTATCTTGTGACCCTCATGTTAGGAACCATGACACGTAATTACAAGTACTGATTTAATTTGTCCATAGCACGAGATAAAGCAAAAATAATTCCAGATATTTAGCCATGTAATTTGTAAATGCTACTAAGACTCATTTCCTCCAGGAAATCTGTTTGTGGTTTGTTTGTGTGTTAGTCAGAGATAGGCATGTGTTTTTAGCATTTGTTTGACAAAGGCAAGCAGTTGCTGATTTCAGTTGTGGCTCGCTTGATCTATTGGCCTGTGTTAAATCAACCAGTTAAACCCATTTAATGTAATGTATAATTGATTCAACCCAGTGGTCATTTGACATGCAATCCAAAATCAACAAATAGCTAAGACTTAAAACTGTAATGTGCACATTACCATGGGTTTTTGATCTTAGTATTCAATAACATGTTTTTTTCAATATGAAACAACAGGGTAAGACGGAAAATTGATTTATTAATCTCATAATGTAATATGATATGGTGTACACAATATCCTTCATGTTGAGATTTAGGCTAAAAACTGTTCATCTTGTGTTCACTCAAGCTAAACAAACTATTTTTCTGTACAATAAGTTACAGGAATAGAATATGATGCTTTCATTTTTCCTGCAATCAGATGACTGAGCAGATGTTTCTGTGAATAAAAGAAACAATCCATGTTACATCGGGTCCAGTTTGAATTCTTTCTTACAGTCCAACTTGGTTCACTCGCTGGTGCAAATACCCCAGAGTCATCTCAGTGTCATAAATGTGATTAACTCCATGTTTCTGTTTGATCAGTGCATTTTCAATGTTCAACCTGCCAGGAAAAAGCAATTCACACACAAATGGGTTGAAAGTAATTGAAATGATTAAGCTTGTCTTCAAACTAAAATGCTTTAAACTCTTTCAATTTTCTTTTTTTTAAAGTGTTGCTATGTGACATAATTCCCAAAAGATGTATTCAGAAAATAAGTACAAATGTAAGGTACTTTGAACAATGTGGACCAATGAAACTTGCACTTTATGCAGTTGGGATTTTATATCAAGTATGCATGACTTTCTATAGTTACTGTACCAATCATGTTATCTAACCCCTCCACATCCCATCTGCCACACCATTAGGTTTCATTAGAGCGTACTGTTTCAACTGACCTGAACAAATGGCTGACCACAGACCAACCATGTAATGTGACTCTGAACACACTTCTACATTTCCTGCATGCTCACTGTTACCCTTCATACCTCATAGTCAAACACAAAAACTGACAAACTGCAAACATCATCTTTTGCACTAATAATGCTTGCAGGATACGACAATAGGACATTAACACGAGGCAAAAAACAACAGATCCAGAAGATTGTAATCACATAGTATTTTGCTACAAATGGTCCCTTGTTTCTTGTTCTTGTTTATTCTCAATGTTACAACATACGTTTTTTATGGAAAACTTACAAAATATAAAATATAATTAGAACGACCTGAATCTCACTTTGACAGGAGGTGACTGCGATAAGGCAGAAAAACACAGGCAGTGTATTTTTCTGTTATACCTGGTCTCACCTGTTTCTGATTTGACACTCAGGATGATGTTGTCTGACCTACAGGCAACTAGTTACATTCCCTTGTCAAGGCTGTATTTTATATTGTATGGGTGGTCAGAATAACAGCATGATTTCCACCCACAGTCTGGATGAAAACAACTGCCAACAAATGTCATGTTACGTTTTCTTTGTGCTCTTCAGATACACTCCTGAATACTGTATGTTTCCTTTCATCTCTGCTCTCCTAACTAGCTGACTGGGTCAGCCTTAAAACAAAGGTGCTGCTGGTCTCTATTGTTTTGTTTAACTTTAATTCAATCAGACAAGGCTGCAAATTAAATTAAAACCTTATTTTACTAACGATGATGGATTGAAGAGGATGCTGAGAGGTACTGGTTTAATTAAACAAACAGCTTCGAAGGAAATTATAGCCAGACAGAGACAAGATGCAATGTAAAAGAAGATCCAGCTGACACAGTGTAGCACAATGAAAAAGTCCTATCCTGAGATATTTCCAGAAATGAGAAAAATGTCAGAAATACAAGTAGGCCAAATTGTTAACACATTAGTTCAATAATGTGAGAAATATGCTTATTTACTTTTTTCTGAGAGTTAGATGAGAAGATCAAAACAATCTCATCTGTGTTACAGTAAGTAAGGAGCTAGAGCCAGGAATCAGTTAGCCTAGCTTAGCATGAAGATTAGAAGCAGAGGGAAACACCTACCACCTACCAGAGGCCAACACCTACCAACACTTAGTTTAGTTTATTTGCACATGCAAATCTATATAAAGCCAGAAATAATTGTGCAGGCGACCTTAGAAGCCAAAATTGACATCGACAACATTTCTTTCTGTCATCAATACTAAATAACCACTATTGCTCCTTAGTGACTGTTGTGGAAGTCCCAGATATGTCGGAAAATCGAACAGCGTTGTGTCTAAATTAATAAAGTCTTTCGGAGGACCAAAGAGCATGGTGTAAATGTTACATCTGGATTAATGCCACTTCCAGCGCTATTTGAGGTACAGATTTAGCTGTTTTTTAATTGCAATAAACAGATAAAAAATATGCCGAAATAACATCTTGCCGATTTGTAAAAAGTAGTAATTCATACTTTGTCTGGTCTGTCAGGATGAAAAGCACACAACTTTTAAAATGCTTGTTTTCTGAATAAGTTTGGCTCAATGAGGGCTTTGTTAATATTGTAGCTGCTCCATCAACACAACAACAGACACAAAATCACAGAACTTACCAGCTAGTCCAACTTCCCCACTTACTTTTCCCCAAGAAGTCTGTACAAATAAAGAGGTATATAGAGCTCTGGGTGCCCACAGACAGCTTTAATTTGTTCCTCCATTATTTATTTAACAACATTAGGACATCAGGTGAATCGAAAAACTGATCACTTTCGCGACACAGTGTCACATGAAATTTCTCTTTCGAGGTAAAATTATTTCCACTTGACGTGAATGTCGCATCTTTGAAGTCTATTCATCTTTGGAGTGTCTTGTGGAACTTCTAAAGCTCATTAATTAACATTTTGTTTCTCATTAGTTTAAATTCTATACACAAACATAAATGACTACTCATGGTTAAAGGGGAGTTATGGACTTAAACAATTTCTTGACAACATACCCAGTACGTTGTTCAGCAACCAAACTGTGAAGGAAACACTCTGGAATGTCACTGCGCCTCGCTGTTGTAAAAAAATATTTCCAGCACATAGAGTAAGTCCCAATAAAACCATGAATAGTTATATTACATTAATGTTTGTGTACAAGTTAAACTGAGATATGTGTAAATTAGTGAGCTTTAAAGAGTTGATAGTGTAATTTTTAGAAGATGAGAGATGTTTCCCCTCTGCTTCAATACTACCTGGGCTGACAGCTAACTAACTTGCTCTCTGAAAGAAAGAGAACAATGTGTTTCCCAAAATGTTGAACTTTAAAATGTGTATAACATATTTTTTTTCTTTAATTTATGGTAGATCATATGAGTATAGATTACAAATCTTTAAACCAATAAAACATGCAGGCCGATATAGATGTAGCATTAACCAGCAGCCACTGCACCAGGATTCCAGTTTTTGTTTCCATTTATCCTTTTATATCCTACCTCAGTCATTTGCCAATAAAGGGTGTTTTTTCTGGTTTCATAACAGCACCTCAGAAAAGTGGTGCTTTGACTTCAAATTAGCTGCAGCTAAAGGGTACATTTAGTGAAAGAAAAATCGACGGTTCAGACTAATTAGAGGTGATGACACTGTTATCTGAACATTGAGACCTGTGCAAACAGCCCATGGGACAGAAGCACTATGCTTTTACTTGTTGAAGGTGAATGGGAGAGGGAAACACAGGGTCAATGTTGGTCACAACGTGTACTTTTCTTATCTAATTGAATTAAAAGAAGAGGAATTTTATGAGGACAGTTGAAAAGCCCAGAAGAAAAAATCTATTTCCTCTCTTCTGCACTATTACTGAACTATCGGCAACCAAGAAAAGCATTTGATAAAATCTTTGCAGAGCATAGAACTGCAAAAAGTGAAGTTGTGAGTTGAAAATATTTAACTTGTATGACAATTGTGCCAATAACAATTTGGAAATTAAATGTGAGCCTCTAGCTCCTTCAGCCCCTGCAGTGTGAGAGGTGCAAACATCCCAGTGTCTGTTTCCAATCAGAGGGACATGGTGCGGGGATTCACCCCCCTTATGCTCCCATGCTCTGCTAGATATAACCGGTAACAACTGGAAGGTGCTGAGGT
The DNA here is from genome assembly GCA_023566125.1 of Zingel zingel. Lineage (NCBI taxonomy): Eukaryota > Metazoa > Chordata > Actinopteri > Perciformes > Percidae > Zingel > Zingel zingel. The sequence goes on from CM042319.1 coordinate 18,059,382, forward strand.
AACTGTTAGGAGATGTAAGGGTTTGACCAACAGATCTCTCAGAAGGCAGGAATTTTGGCCTAAGAGGAAAAAGGAGAGAAAACAGATAAATAACTTGTGACCGGAGGCAGACGTCAATGTGTCAAAATACTCTTGGCAGGTCAGAGTGATTAATATTTAATTCAGTAAGTCTCAGGATCCATCACTGGTGGAACTAATGCGTTTATGGAAAAATGCAGGTTCTCTGTATCCTGGAGGTGAGGGATATACTGTATTTGAATAGAAAGAGAACATTTCTCATCTTAAAACTGTTCATGCAATTTTTGAATGTCGCCTTGTTCTTGAGAAACTGATTTCATGATACTCTGTATCTACACAGTCTTGTAGAGGGCACAGTAGCTAGTTTCTATGGAGAAAATGGTTCTTTGAAACTTTACAGTACATATAAGTACTTAAGTACTTAAAGGGTAACTACCGTTTTTTTCAACCTAACCCTAACCCTTTCCTATGTTTTTGTGTCTGATGTGAACAACAATATTTGAAATTGGTCAGTATTAAGCAAGATCACTGCAGTCGGCAACAGCGAAACAGATCAAATCAGATTAATATTCAAAGTGTCTGACAACATTATGGAAAGGATTTCTAAGGAAGTCAACCTTTCTGTTAAAGAGTAAGATCCTTTTTTTAAACATAAAAACATCTGCGAAATTGTGTTTGCTTAACCCACCAGACCCCATGTAAATAAACAGTAATTTTAGCATCGGAAAATACACTTCATTCAAAGTCGACAGAAACGAAATAAAACTATGAAAAGCCGTTTTCGCTCGTCTTTGCACTTTTCCAACCATCACAACTCTAGTTTTGGTTGAAATTAACACACAGTTTACCGATTTATATGTGAAAATGTATTGGCTCTATACACGCTAAAAGTATTGGGTTTTTTTTCAAATGGAGTCTGGTGAGTTTAGCTTTAGCAACTTCAGAGCTGTTTCTGGTTAAACAGAAAGGTCTCAAAAAGGTTTTAAAGGTCTATCTCTGAAGGGATCCTTTCCATAATGTCATCAGACACTTAGAATATTAATCTGAGCCTGTCAGTGGCAAAACAAGCACTTTTGTGAAGGTAAATACAAGCTGGACAATTGCCCTATTAACTTACATTGTAGCTTGTTTTGCCCCTGCCCACTGCAACGGTCTTGCTTAATACTGGACCCATGTCAAAGAGGTTCCCTAACTACTCAGTTTTTTTCAACCATGACCCTATTTTCCTATGTTTTTGTGTCTAAGTGACTGATGGGAACAACAATCTTTCACATTGGTCAGTCACTTACACAAAAACATAGGAAATAGGGTCCAGGTTGAAAAAAACGGTAGTTACCCTTTGAAGCTGCACTAATCAATATTATCTATATTATACCTGCAATAACAGTTTTTTTGGCCACTTGGTGGATAATATTTCATCACCTTTAAAGTTGATATGGTGAACTTGTTAGTGAACAGTTGCTTATTTACACATCCTTACTGTTAGGGAGCAACAGTAATTTGGAGTTGTGTTTCTTGCCACCTGGCAAACGTAAATCCAATATTCTCTCTTAGCTCTGAATTTGGTCTCTCCCGACTAATAATCCGGTTCCTCAGCTGCTAAATGCGTCGCCAAGATGGTTAACTTTAGCGTTTGGTCGTTTAGGCTGAAAACGATGCAATGAGAGCGGTGAGAGTGAATCAACAGTAAAGTTAGACCGGACAGCTAAACAATTACCTGAAACTCTGTATAAAGCTCAATACAGCCAAGCGGAGCTGCATGTTCAGCTAATAAATCTCTGAAGTCGTATCACTATGAGTGAACCCTTTTACATTGTCACATTGTTTTCACATTATCATGTGATACATTGTTATGATAAAATTAGCGATTATAGCTTTTTTTAAATGGATCAAATGACTACCTGTAATGTGAAAGGTTTTGCTATTAGTGATGAACCCACAGAGAAACTCTCTGCAGTTGCCCTTTGCTCTATAGCATTTTGGAGTCTTTCCGTCTATTGTTGTGGCTTTACAGCCTTACTGTTTAGGTTCACTCTCACTGCTCTCAACAGCTTCGTTTTGTTAGCCACAGTGGGCTGTTTTTAGTGGAAAAGCTCTGAAAAATCCACTATATGCTGAATTATGGACTTCTTTTTTTAACGGTGGAGCTTTAACTACTGTGTAACTGCTACTTCTACTTCTTCCACCACTGTTAAAATGGGAGGCCAAGGTCAAGTGTGTTTTAAAGGAGTTAAGGTGATAAACACAATGTTATCTCAGAATCTGGCATGTTGTCAGGGGAAACAATCAGTGTCCATTTCAAAATGCATACAAATATTTTCATTGTTACTATAGACTGTGTTTTTCACACATTCACTAACCTCCATCTGTTGAACATCTAACTGGAAATTCTTTCATTTAAGTATAAAGTCCAGTTGGGCTATTATGTAAATGGCCAGGGACAGCACAAATTGAGATTTGATATGGATAGTCTTTCTGAAATCTCAAGAATAGCTTGAAGCCTTGTTTCTACATTACACTGCTGAGAGCTTCTTCGGTATTGATTTCATGGATATCATGTCTCTGTTTAATATGAGATACAGATGTAGGATCTCTTTCTCACATTTGATATACCATAATACATGACATACTGCAGCAGGGGATTGTTTATTTGCTTAACCTCTGCTCTTCCTGTGGACAAGACGTGGGCAGCCACATGGACAGTAGCATCAAGCTGTAAGTCTCATGGTTAAAAAGCATTGAAGGATGAAGGATTAAATGTGTTTAGACATCCACACCAACTACCACAGTTTACTCTGTTTTCCTGACCTTGTGTAAGGATACTCAAAGAAAATAACTTTCTCAGATGTTGATTATATTTATAGTAATAATTCCTTTATGCTTAATGTTTTAATAACTAACCAACGAAAACAAAAAAAAGTATAATGTTGGAAACACAAATTTGCTGTACACCCAATTTTCCGTCTTAGCCACACCAGCAGTGTGACATGGTCAGTCAGTCCACCATTTTGGTCCACACTGAATTACCTCAACAACTATTAAATTGATTGCCATGGCATTTGGTACAGACATTCATCAGGATGAATCCTATTGACTTCCCCTGACTTTTCCTCTCGCACCAGTGTCAGGTAAAATGTGTAATTTATGACCAAATACCTGCAAAACTATGATGACATTCCCATTTAACTCAGCTGTACTTTGTGTTCTCCGACCTGACAGTGTTTGTTGAACTACCCCATGCTTTTATCTAATGAAACATAAAAAACACATCTAAGTCCTCTTCCATGTCCAGATTTCCGAAGCTGCATTAAAGCAACTCGAAATGCTCAAGCAAACCTTTTTTCATTGTGCACAAAGTAATTACTTTTGAAGCCTAAAAAGGCCATTAAGATAGTTTTCTTTAGGCTTCGGTGGTCATGATGAGGAATAAAAATCATGTCAGAACCCATTCAGCTGGAAAAAAAGGAAACACAGAGCCATAAGAAGCATCAGATAATAGCTAAACACCCAGCTTGTAAATTGAACCAGGGAACCAGGAATTGAAGGTTGAGTTTTCTTTTATTTCTCTGCTCTTCCAAACACATCCAAAAATGTAAACTTCTACAGCAGAAACAGAAGGTACGAAGGCAGAATTTGACTCATCAAATTAGGTTGTTTGGCACGTGACAAAGTGAATCAACTTCAACAAACTGTGAGGAGTTTGGCATCTAGGAAGAATTTTTATCATTGTCCTGACTCCTTTATAGCATCATTGTGTGAATTCTTTTATTATGAAATATATTAATTTTTACCTAATGCAAGCCTTATTTCCTTAAGAAGAAGAATGTAAATCTTTTTATATGATACATTTATATATTATAAATCAAATGTGCTAAGGAGTGTTGCTCAGAGCAGATCATATCTGGCAGATTAACTGAATTATTTTGCTAGTGTGTTTGCAATTTGCCTGAGAGCTTTGGGGTGCTGTTTATTGTCCACATTTATTTGCTCAGCTCTAAAGCAGCATAACTGGAAAACCTGATTATGTGTGTTTATTTATTGAGATGACCACAAGTCTGCAGAAATCTGCTGGAAAGAGACTACATGATACCAGGATCTAAACCCATTTGTGATCTTCTTCTTGGTTAAATTATTGCATGCTAACTGAAGATCATTTAAATCAAAGCAGGCTTTGCTTTGATCTGTTAATGATGCTAGTTTAGGGCAAAGTGTGTTCTCAAACAATTTGTACATGCAAACAATCAGAACTATCATACAATATCTATTTATATCAAGAAAACATCAGACTTTGATATACTTTTGCTAGTAAGACAATTACAAATACAGATCAGTTGTCAACTACCAAGCTGATTAGTAGATGTATCGGTGAGTGTTGACATGTAAGGTCTGGGCTTGGTAATACCACGTCTGTGATTTGAGGCTTTTTAGTGAAGTACTGTATATCTACAGCTCTTCTCAAAGGGTATATGAGTTAATAGTCTATGTCATTAAATAGGAAATAAATCATTGTGCATTTACATATCTAACTAACTAAATAAAAAATGGAACAAAGCTATGCAATCAAGACATGTGAATTGTCACTTGGGTGATAAATTACAGTCTTTCCAGTCAATATGTAGGTCTAAACTGTAATTTCTCAGTGCAGGCTGGTGCGTCTTATCTTTTTGTATAACAGCAGCATGTGAATTTGTAATTCGTATTTCCTCCAGTCTTGTGTGATGTAGTGATAAGTTACAGTCAGAAAAATATAACAACATTTGATGAGAACAACTTTTAATTAAATCATGGTGATGTTTGTTCAGCAGTTTTGGCCAGTAAAAAGGAGAAACAAAATATTTCATACCTGCCTATAAACAACATTTATTGTATCATTATCACGGTATCTTTCTTCAATATTGTAGATAAACAGTATATTTTACTGCTACAGAATTTGATTTGTGGTCAATTAACCTGAACTGTAAATGGAGAGACAGCAGAGGTATCGGACTGGGGGTGGAAAGGGGACTGAGTACCCAGGGCCCTCATGTGAGGAGGGCCCAAAAATATGCTAGAATGAATAGCTGTGGATGTGGGGAGGGGGGGGCATGGAGAATGCCTTTCTACAGGGCCCAGAATTTTGTGCTACGCCTGAGAGATTCACCAACAGTTTTGGCAGGGCTGTAGTACTTGAGTCCAGACTCAGACTCTAGTCTGGACTCCAGACGCTTTTCTGTTGTCTCGGACTTGTCTTGAACTCGTTGGTATTTGGACTTGGACTTGTGTCGGACTCAGCCATTGGACTTGCCAAATATTCTAGTTGAGTCCAGCACTATATGCTTTTTTTCTAAAGTAACTTCCTCAATCAAAACAAAACCATTGATGAAGCGTGCTCGTTCTGAAAACAGGTATAAGAACGGGCATTGACATTGGTCCCCTGGTTAACACCTGGCTGCATAATACACCTCAAACATCAGGCATCAATCCTTTTCATTTTGGCCAGAGACACCGTCAGCGAGCCCCAGATCAGAGGCATTGGCTCACCGCTCACAAATCAGAGCTCAAGCGCTATGTGTGAACTGTAAAAGACGCAAGCCGAGACGCAAGCCACATTGCAGATATCTGTCAAGCTAAATATCTGGGCCTGTTGGGGAATCTGTCTGGGAGCTATAGCCAATGAGCGGCAAGCCACGATTAAGGGGAAGCCTGGGGTAGGGGTTGTCTGTAACAATAGAAACTTTACTGTATGTGTTGCATTTGCAACATGGACCAAAGTTGTTTTTGCACCTAGAGGAAACAGACCAAAACTAGTAAAGATGTGTGGAAACCATGTATAGGAGGAAAAAGGCTATTTTGTGACCACGTGTGCCAACAACATCAACAAGCATGATTACAAGGACAGTTCCGTGGATTGCTTGATCAAAAAATCCTGTCTCACGCGTGGTATTACGTCATTTCCTGTGTCACTTCTCGCTTGTGTTTTCGTGACAAAATGTGAATCAACTGTCTCTTTTTGATGTTTGTGGTAAAAAAGGATGCAAAGATTGTGAGTATTGTGACTACTTTTGGTATCATTCTGCTTCTTGCACAAAAGAATGAATCAACTTGATGTCAGTAATAACAAACACACACATATCAAACATATTTTATTATTTAATAAACATTTTTGTTCACAGACAGATGTTAAGAATGATATGAAACAGCCTCACTGAAGGCTAGGCTATAAACAGCAGGGTAATGGGCACCATATGTAGCAGGCCTTGAGATTTCACTGAAGATTAACCACTTATACCCAAAATGTTGAGCTGTAAATTGAATTTTCCTGTTAAAATTTAATCAGCCCATAATGTTAAAGAGGATGCCATAGATCCATCAGGATCTTATTTTTAGCTTATATTCTGATAAAAGTCTTCTCACTGACCAAATCCGGGAATTAAATTAAAATGCTGCTACTGTATTGCTATGAAAGTGTATGTGTCTGCTCTAGTGGTGGACTTCAGTCTGTCTGTAATACATTGGGCTTTTAAAACAATCTGAAGCCAACATATTGACTAACTTAATGTTACATTAACTACATGAACAAGTTGTAATTGTTTAATGCAGGCAGTTGCTTTGTTTCATTGTCTTTAAGGACAAAACAAACGTTTTTCATAAAAACAAATCATTTCCATTAAAAGTAATGGTGCAGGCAGCCATAAAAAACTCTTGGCATGCCTTGGTTCACTCAATGAAGTGCTGGAACAGGCATATATAAAATATGTAATGTTTTCATACATAGAAAATATTTCTTTACATATGGGGACATTTTCAGTGGAAAATCAGTGTTTAAAGCTATAGTGCATAGTCGGTCACCCCCATCAGGAATCTAAATAATGACAACAAAACTGTCGGCACGTCCACATGATACAAGCCTTCCGTCACTCACAGCTTCCACCCCTCTTCCACGCAGTTGCTGGTAGCCAAGGAGGACACGGAGTATTACAAAAACATGACGGACTCTTCAGAAGAGGTAATTATCTACACTCAATCTTCTGAACATAGCCATACTGAGAAATACAGAGAGAGTCAGTGGAGCCAATAGTCTTAATTAGCTTTGTAGCAACTCATTTGGCAATGGCTTGAATGTAACGGACGTTCATTAATATCAAAAAGTTATGCACTAAAGTTTTAAAAGCTAAAACATGTATGTTCTGATTATGCCTACTTTTACCAAACTGTTTATGACATTACAAACAATTATATGGTACAGTCTGGCTCTGAGGAAAACATCTCAGAAGACGAGGTCAACGAAGTTAGACTAACCTCTGAAAGACACCCCTTAAGCTTTGACAAGCACTGATTCGGAAAAAAGATATTATTTTCAGTACAGCTGGTCCCCAAATAGTTCAAACTTGGCCAATACGATTAATTAATTCAATGGAACATTCACCTGTGTCAGTTCATGTAAATGCTGGAAATAACAGTACCATAATATTAAGGCTGAAATATGGTACATTAAAGGTATTAAATGCAGAGTTTTGTAGAATACATACAGATGTGAAGACAATTCAAAATGTTTTGAAGTGAAATTGAGTTATTTGGTAGCCAGTGTTGACCTAAAGACTTATAAAGAACATTGATCTTCATAATGTCAAGTAATCCGAGTGATGAACCAATTAACTGGCATGTATACTAATGTATGCAATTGTAAAGAAGACAAGTTAGTAAATAGGTTTAGAATAATTATGATTTAAGAATGTTATACATAAGTTATTTGGGAACAGGCTGTACAGTGTTAATTAACATAATTAATAGCTGCTACTGTATGGTTTCCTGTTAATTCTGAATCAGGTCCTAAATGGCACAAAAACAATAATACTTCATATCATGCACTATACATATTTAGTGCTCTTTCAAGTATGGTGTTGCATTATATCGAGATGTTAGTAAGAATCATTAGATTGTAACTACAGTACCACTGTCAACAACTATTGGAGGAATTCATTCCTCTTCCCTCTGGGCGGAGATAGGTTCCTTAAAGCTACAAATTTCCTTTTGTCCCTTGTTCAATTAAAACTGTGAATTTGCGCAACCCTTGAATGCACAGTTCTTATTAGTGTCACTTTGGACCTTCTCAGTGACACTTTAAGAAATTACTTTTCCAGACAATCTCAAGTGATATTACTTGACACTTGTTCACTTTTAAGTGATGAAATTGTTCTTATCAATCTATTGGTTGTGTGCTTCTAAGATGTTTCATGCCTTGTTTATTGTGTTTTTATTGTTTTTTACATTGTTTTTTTGTACCGCCAACTGCATTGAGGGATAATAAAGAATTCTGAACTCTCTGAGCTCTGAACTATTTGATGGGTTGAGATCAAATTTGATTTTTGCTTTGATGGATAAAGAATATTTTGTAGATCAAGCTTTCTAACTCAAACTCAAATTCCTGGTCAGTTTAGCTACAGTAATACTTCTCAGACTGAGCTCCATTGCTATAGAAAAATCCTCCTCTTCTTTAACACTCATTGCCTGCGGATTTCTTTAAGAATTCAAATGTAATCTCCATATTGTTTCCATTTTACATGGTCTCAGTGCAACGATCTGTAAACACGATATCTTCTTTCCTTGGTACAATACACAGATGTGACTAAAACCAAGTGAGCAGCCAAGAAATGTTTCAGTGATGTGCACTGCTTAATGTGGCAAAGTATTCCACCGCTAAACTGAATAAAGGTTCAAATTATGTTATAATAAAATGCCCTCAATGTGGAGCCAGAGGTCTTCTCTTAATTATCATGAATAAAGAAGAATAAATCAAGTGTTAAATCAAATGAAAGCAACATCAGCTCTATTTTAGTTCTTAGAACTGTAAACAATATCTGGTTTCTACCTTTTATCATTGAAAAAATACAGCAATACATAGAACATGACTAATGAAACAATCATGGTACCATACATAGATTACACCTAAAGATAGAAGAAAGATAAGTATTGATAAGTACCTGGGAACAATAGAAATAGAAGAGACCACACATACATGCACTTAAACATAAAACAGTTATACTAATTTAGCGTTGCAAATACATAAATACATACTGTAAACATAATGAGTTAGGGCTGTAGTTGTTTTACCGTAGTTTACCTACACAGTCTATCCTAAGCAAGTAAAATATCTCTACAATTTCCATGTCAATAGCCATTATTTCATTAGAGACTTTATTAACAAAAAATAGTCATTCCTTGAATGTGGGGTGAATTCTTAAAACAATACATAACATTTTCAATTCAATTTGTTTTATTTGGAGATTCACATTACAAGGTCACTCTTGCAGTTGTTGCTATTGGCTGCCCAAAGCCATTTTCCATGCACTGTAATTACCACATTTCACCGAGGAGGGTACAGTACTCTGTGCCTCTCAGCACCACCAACACATCTTATCCTGGCTCAGCCCCATCTGGTATAATTTAATGGTCGCAAAGCAGACTGTTTGACTTTAAACTGGATACATTTTTCCTCTCCCCTCCTCTTACACTGATCTCATGGTTTTAGTAAATCTTCAATCATGTCTCAATATCTATGATAATTCATCAAGTTGTGACAAAATAGTGGTGGTTAGATGGCTGTGATTATAATAACAAAAGGTCAGTTCCTATGGCCACTTGGCCAGTGCGAATGCAAATAGCAAAACCAGTTTTGGGGGAGAGTAGTTAGTAGAACTGTTTAGAACTGGACTGTTCCTATAACTACGTTCCTGTAACTACTTGGTCGGAAAGAGACTATTGTTGTGTTAAATTTCTCTAAGTATGAGCATAAAAAAATCCCTATGGACAGTTTTCAGTGTCTGTGGTGTGGCTGCCCACTGCCCCCAAACAATTGTTTCAAATGCAGAGGAGGACTTCTCTACAGGTACTACATGAGTATTAACATTGCACAGAAGAACTCTCTGAACTGTCACATTAGTGTGCGGAGAATCTGTAACCATGTTACTTGAAGAATTACTCTAAATTGCAGGACAAGACAATTTGCATTTCAAATTTATTTTTATTTTTCTGTGCATCCATGACTGTGACCAATCTACCACAGTTTATATCCTCTCGAACCACTGTGTGATGTAATACTTTCCAAGTTACCACAGAGGCCATGTGTCAACAGAGCTGTAAGGGGCTCATTGTTTATTGAGATACTAAACCTGACAGATACTTTCTGAATCCTGCAGTATTTTGTTCCAAGCACAGTATTTTCAAGTATTAACCTTGGTGAGGGAAAACAAATGGTAGGAAGCTGTGATATTTGACTCTCCTAAGCAAGTAACAACCCTGCGTTAAAACACACAGGCGGGTATGTTGCTTCAGGTACTGGTGAGACATGAAATACAATTCAGGAAGTTCAGTTTGAGTGAGAGGATCATGAATGTGAAGGTGTATTAGACACCAAAACACGGCAAAGTGATTTATAGTAATCACAGAAATTACTTTACAACTCTTACAGATGTTATCACAGTGGCAACTATTTTATCTTTCTTATCAACTTTAGGGTTGCATTTGTTCAAATATAACTGAAGTTGGTTTAAAATGAGTGTCTGTATCAAGGGGAAGATGGTCATCATTTTACGTTGGGCATTTAGAACAGGATGTAGTGTTCTACTGTAACACTATGTAACTAACGTGGAGCAGAAGGGCATGAGCTCGCTTGATCTAGATTTTTAGTATGTATTCAGACTGTGAAAGCGGGGCCTCATGATCCTTTTGACTTTTTGAGTTTTAATATGTAAGGTTATATATTATGTTGCCATTACAACAATTTAAATTCAATTCAATTTTATGTCAAAACATTACAGAACGAATCTCAGGTCACTTTTGAGCACACTCTAAAGTGTATAATTTACAGAGACCCATCAATTCCCCCAAGCATTTGGTGCGATAGTGGTGAGGAAAGACTTTATTTTAATAGGCAGAAACCTTGAACAGAACCTAAGGCGGTGGCCATCTGTCTTGAACAACAACTTTCCTAAAATGGAAAATCACATTTATTCCACACTGGTATGGACAAGTGCTTTCTATGAGGTTATCAAATCAAGCATCGGCCAATTTATTCTCCCTCCAACTCAGTTTGACAAGGCACAACCTTGAAATAAATGTACTCAGGGGAAGTATTAATCCCATGTCAAGTCAAATTGACCTGAAAAAAAATATGGGGTATATATTTGGGTATCTGCAGTTAAGATAAGACAGCATGGGAAACAATAACTTACAGTGTTTTGTAAACAATCCAAACATTTGAGTAAAATAGGGTCTGATGCTCTTAAAGCCTTTTTTTCCACTAAATTTTGAGTGGTAAAGGAATATTACCAGAGAATAATGAGCTCACACACAAGGCACACTTTTTGCAAAAGGCAAATCACCAAAAGGAAGAATACAACCCCTCTGCTTGGGTATGTCAATGATTCTCCATTAATTGAGCTAAGCTGCAGATGCTGTGAGTAGTATGCTATCCTCTAAGAAATAGTGCCAGAGGCTGGTAGCGTATGGATTCTCTGAGGACTTGGCTTTCATCCCTCTTAATGTAAATTCTGACCACATGCTGAAGCAGTTGTTGAAACCGTTGTTCCCACTCGTTGTACACTGTTCTGAGTGGCTGCTCTAGCATGTTTGCTGCCTCCAGTAGGCGATGCAAGTGCCATTTCAAATGAAAATCAGCATCCTATGTTATCAGAAATCTTACCACCATCAGGTGTAGCCAAATCAACTAAAATCCTAAGAATTATCACTTTAAAAAATGTAATTGTGTTTACTACTTACTTGTGGAAATCACACTAAAAAATGTATTGTTTATCATTTACAGACATAGTCTAAAATGTAAAACCATCCTGCCATACACACAACACATTTAAGTGAAAGAAGATTGTCTTTTAGAGGCAGCGTTTGTTTTGGTTTGCGGTGTTCACACAAACCTTGTGTTAGTCATGCTAACGTGATTTAGTTCTGCTTGTGATTTCTGACCCTACCACCACCACAAACATGCTTTTGGTTAGGAACAAGAGAGTGACTGCTGGTTTATACCTGTGCGAGTGCACAGAAACCACAGGGCAACTGTACCTTGTTATGCAGTGACCCTAATCTGCTCAGGCATTCCCATAGCATTCCTCTACACTTACATCACCAAGTCAAACGACTGTCACAACACGCCAACTTGATTTTAAAGTATACTGATGAACTGAGAAAGTGTATAGATGCCAAGTGCACTTGCGCTCATGACAGACAGACTTTATGTGTGGTGAGGATCCTGTCTCTGTCTATTTACATGCAAGTCTCCATGCTGAAGAGCCTTCATTGTGACACTCATCTGTTTCATGTCAAGGTATTTGTGTGAAACAAGATATTTTTTCTCTATATATTTTCCAGTTCTATGTAATAGAGTATGTGCCCTGGTTTACTAATGTAATTTATCTGTGCTGCTATTGATGGAGTTACAGTAAAATTACCATGAGTGTATGGCAAAAATAACAAAAACATATGCTACATACACTGCAAGCTGGCAGGTTTCTTATAAACCAAATAAAGAATATGTATGTTTGAGA